>JBBBDQ010000634.1:427500-1027500 GCA_037127315.1 Ascarosepion bandense
TACATATATATATACACACACATCCTAATCATACATACATATATATATACACACACATCCTAATCTACATACATAATACACACACATCCTAATCATACATACATATATACACACACACATCCTAATCATACATACATATATATATACACACACATCCTCAATCCATACAATACACATATATATACACACACATCCTAATCTACATACATATATATATACACACACATCCTAATCATACATACATATATATATACACACACATCCTAATCATACATACATATATATATACACACACATCCTAATCATACATACATATATATATATACACACACACCCTAATCATACAATATATATATATACACACACACAGACATCCTAATCATACATACAATATATATATATACACACACAAACATCCTAATCATACATACACACACACATCCTAATCATATATTTATATATATATTACACACACACACATCCTAATCATACATATACACACACACCCTAATCATACATAAATATTTATATACACACACACATCCTAATCATACATATATATATATACACACACACACACACATCCTAATCATAGATACATACACACACACACATCCTAATCATACATACATATATATATGTATACACACACACACATCCTAATCATACACACATATATATATGTATACACACACACATCCTAATCATACACATATATATGTATACACACACACATCCTAATCATACACATATATATGTATACACACACACACACATCCTAATCATACACATATATATGTATACACACACACACATCCTAATCATACACATATATATGTATACACACACACACACATCCTAATCATATATACACACACATCCTAATCATACATACATATATACACATACACACACCCTAATCATGCATACATATATACACATACACACACCTAATCATACATACATATATACACACACACACCCTAATCATACATACATATATACACACACACACCCTAATCATACATACGTATGCACACACACACCCACCCTAATCATACATACATATATATACACACACACCCTAATCATACATATATATACACACACACATCCTAATCATACATATATATACACACACATCCTAATCATACATATATATACACACACACATCCTAATCATACATATATATACACACACACATCCTAATCATAGATACATATATATATACACACACATCCTAATCATAGATACATATATACACACACACATCCTAATCATAGATACCTATATACACACACACACATCCTAATCATACATACATAAATTTACTTAGTTCTGCCTATCTTATTTTTAACGAAGTATTTTAAAGGTTGTTGCGTTCTCTTTTATCTAAAGTAATAAAGTATTTAATCTTAGAATTGTCAAAAATTTCCTTATTGCTAGAGTTGGTACTTAAACGAAATTTGATAGAATTGTATAGGTTGTTGGTGATTTTCTGTGAGTGATTTGATACATCACTATATGTGTGGTTGTGTGAATCCTTAGTGTATTGTTTGTACAGGTCATTGCTCATGTCAAAGGTAACATCTAAGAAATTTATAACTTTAGCGTTAGTCAAGGTGATAATGTTAAGACCATGGTTCTTTGAAAGATTTTATTAAATCCTTTTCGAGATTATCCGTTTTTTGTAGAGGATTATCAATCTGTTGTCTTGGTAAAGCCTGGTAAATTTTCTTTATTTTTATTGGAGCACTCTGTATTTTTCCATAGCTGAGACTATCAGGTGCTACTCTCCTGGGTCAGGTTTAACCTGGGAGCAGCAGAAATTAAGATGTGGTTCCATGCTGGATTCACTGATTTTTCGTCATTGCGATGTAATTCTCTTTATTAAAAATTCTTTCAAAAATGAAATATAGTTTTCTGAAATTTTATTTGAGGTATATTAGCTGATTTAAAATTTAATCAACTGGATTTGAAACAAATTTTTCTTTAAGTTTAAAATATCATAGAAATGCATTTTTTAACTAGGCAGTAGCTTTTTATTTATGTGTTGACAGCTTGAATAACAGAAGTTTATCTAATGTTTTTCTATGGAGAATATATTTGTAAAATTTACTTAAATACAATATGACAACCTTTTTTTTTATATAATTTTTAGCTATTTAGTAATTTAAGAAATTTACTAAAATATTTTCCATAATCTAATATTTTATTAAATTTATGTACTTTGAATTTAAATTTATTATAGTTATCATTCTTACTTTCTGATAATGTTGTGAATGGATGCCCATGTTTACGAAAATTGGCACATTTGTACACACACAAAATTATCAAAATTCTTTTTTAAAATATTAATGTTTGATGACTTGTACTAAGCTTTTCCATTCATGATTAGTAAATATATTTTTTACTTAATAACAATATAACGGAGACAAAGTAATACAGAAAATTAAAAGATTTAAAACTTTATAAATTCTTCTAGTTCAAATTACAAAAAAAAAAAATTCTTGTAAATATTCATTATTCATAAAAAATTTTCTTAAGACAATAGTGTCCATAATATACCTGATCTATAAAACCAACTAAAAGCTTTTCTGATTAAATAATGTCTCAGTTTTATTTTATTTTTTTATTTTATGATTCAGAGCAGATTTAACTAACTAGTGTTCCTGTTTTAGAAAATTGATAATTTAAATTCTCCAGGTAGTTCTACTTTTAAATAATATAAACATTAAGTGACACAAAGTTTCATTTCTTGAAATTTTATAAAATTAAATAAGTGTGTGTGTGGCACGTGGGTTAACATGTAGAAAAAAAAAATTAAAAATAATTCATTTGTGAAGAAGTCCTGAAAGCTTAAATCTGACAAATGAAACCAATAGTATCAACCTTGGCACATGCAATGTGGTTTGGAGAGTTGTTAAGATTTGACCTTTTTAGAATTAATACCATCATCCTCATCCTTTTCGTATTCCATTGGTAAGGAGGAAGTTCTACTCAGACAGCTTCTTCTCCCAAACTCTTCTATATAATACATATCTCTTACTCTTTCCTTATACTCCTTTAAATGAACCTCATTTAGTAAGTCTCTAGCTTGAGTGTTTTTGTATTTTGTAAAATATTCTGCCAGCTTTCCTGCATTGAATTTACGGTAAATCCTTATCCAATTCCATGCAGAAAAGCCATGTGAATCTTATGTATCAGATAGGGATTTACCATAAAGAAGAGCTAAGAGAATATAAAAACAAATTTCAACACGAAAATTGTAAAAAAAAAAAAAAAAATCAAATAAAATAGTGGTTTTTACACAAGTTCCACAATTTTGTTCTTTTGTCCCAACCTAGGAATGCCAATTTAAAAGTATTAATAATTTAATATTAACTCAAACACATACATTTCTTTTATTCCAATTTGAAGAAGCTTATTTGATGATAATAAAGCATATAATGAAATCAATAAAACCTTTTTCTACTTTTCAAATTTATCAAACTCTATGCTGCATATTCTCAAGAATGTACTCCAATTTTGACAAAAAAATGTAACCTTTGACCTAAGATGTAAATTTTTACAGACTTATTCTTTTGAAAGAATATCAATTTGATACCAAAAATTAAAATGCTTTTATTTTTGCATCAAGAAAGAATTCACTTTTCCCTACACTTTTATGTTAGTAAATATCTTGATAGAAGGTCTTATCACTGACATGTCACAATGGTTGAGAGAAAATAGAACAGATGAGGAAGGAAGAATGATCACAGTTGACAAGTGTCTAGTGGGTGTCTAAGATGAAACAAGGGTTTGTAATGATCTTGTAGCTGTCAAGAAAAGAAAACAATTGCTGAATTGGCTTGTGGGCCCTCAGTGTGGAAAACTTGTTCATGCTACAATCTAATATTGTTAGAGAATTGTGTTTGGCAGTCGTCGGTGTGTTAAAGAACCTGCTATAATTTATTTCTGACACATGAACTATTTGGATAAAATGAACCATCCTCTTGTAATTACTTTCAAGTGTTGGGTTCATGACTGAGACAGAGACAATTCATGCAGTGGAATACCAACAACTCCAGTTCCTCATCTGCTCCAAAGAAGGCCAAGTGTGTTTCATCAGCAGGGAAGGTGATGGCCTCAGGTATTTACGATAAAAAGGGCTTTGCATTTATTGACTATCTTCAAAAGGGTCACATCATTAATGGAAAGTACCATGCCAATTTGTGGAGGGAGTTACAAAAGGCTATCAGGACTAAACACCAATGACAACTGATGAAAGGCTAAGTGTGTTTTATCAGCAGGGAAGATGATAGTCTCCGGTTTTTAGGATACAAAAGGCATCATGTTTATTGACTACCTTCAACAGGGTCACATCATTAATGGAGAGTACAATGCCAACTTGCTGAGGTAGTTATGAAAGGTTTGTTCCATCAGGACAATGCTCCAGTAGACAAGTCTTTGGTTTTAATGGCTGCTGTGCAGGACTGTGGCTTTGAACTGGTTCATCACTCCCTTCCTAATTCTCCAGATTTAGCCCCATCTGACTATCAACTGTTTCCCAAACTGAAAAAGCACTTGGCTGTGAATCAGGACTTGCAGTGATGATGATGTCATATCTGTGCATGACTGTGGCTTTGAACTGGTTCATCACTCCTTCCTAATTCTCTCGATTTAGCCTCATCTGACTATCAACTGTTTCCCAAACTGAAAAAGCACTTGGCTGTGAATCAGGACTTGCAGTGATGATGATGTCATATCTGTGCATGACTGTGGCTTTGAACTGGTTCATCACTCCTTCCTAATTCTCTCGATTTAGCCTCATCTGACTATCAACTGTTTCCCAAACTGAAAAAGCACTTGGCTGTGAATCAGGACTTGCAGTGATGATGATGTCATATCTGTGCATGACTGTGGCTTTGAACTGGTTCATCACTCCTTCCTAATTCTCTCGATTTAGCCTCATCTGACTATCAACTGTTTCCCAAACTGAAAAAGCACTTGGCTGTGAATCAGGACTTGCAGTGATGATGATGTCATATCTGTGCATGACTGTGGCTTTGAACTGGTTCATCACTCCTTCCTAATTCTCTCGATTTAGCCTCATCTGATTATCAACTGTTTCCCAAACTGAAAAAGCACTTGGCTGTGAATCAGGACTTGCAGTGATGATGATGTCATATCTGTGCATGACTGTGGCTTTGAACTGGTTCATCACTCCTTCCTAATTCTCTCGATTTAGCCTCATCTGACTATCAACTGTTTCCCAAACTGAAAAAGCACTTGGCTGTGAATCAGGACTTGCAGTGATGATGATGTCATATCTGTGCATGACTGTGGCTTTGAACTGGTTCATCACCCCTTCCTAATTCTCTCGATTTAGCCTCATCTGACTGTTTCCCAAACTGAAAAAGCACTTGGCTGTGAATCAGAATTTTCAGTGATGATGATGATGATGTCATATTTACTGTTGATGACTTTTCTGACCAACAGGATGAAAGCATGGGATCCAATTGTAATATAACAATCTGGCCCCACCCGAGGAAGGCTGATGCAAGCGAGGGTGTTTCCGGTCGTTGAAAGGAACGGATGTCGTTTGACCTTATTTCCGGCAGCAGCGGAAATAACTACAGAGGCAAACAGAACAGGTGTCTCTGAGAATTACGTGGGCGTGCGTGGGTGAGGCAAAACCGGAAGAAAAAGTCCTGGTTCTGGAAGATTATAAAAAGACCTCGGCACACGGATTCGCCAGTAGAGGAGCAACAGAGATCGGCCGGTGAAGAGAGAGACACAACAGATAAGACTACACTCCCGTCAACCCATTAGAAGCGCGCTCTCTCAATTCTCTGTTCCCTATGCTACACGGTTCATTGTCATTAATAAAAATATAACTTTATATTTTTATATATATATGTGTGTTTGTTGTTTGTCGATATATAACACAATTACCCCAACACCGATAGAAGAAGTGTTCTGGGCTGGAAGTGTGGCAATGTTGAAGAATAAACCTCATTTGGTCATATTTCATGAGAATATCTTGGTTAGTCTATGAACTTTTCAGCTGATTTTCATGGATGCAACACAGGTTGTTATCTCAACTTCTTCAATATTATAATAAAACTGTTCTATAAAAACGACCCAAATAACTCTTCTTGATTATTCATTATCGTTCCTGATTTTCTGAGTAAATTGATACTTTGTTACACCAGTTACTATCTTTTATATCAGTAAATGACACAACATTCAGAGCACAGTTAAACATTACATTTACATTATAAAACTAATATTTGATGCCAGAGTCAAAGCACAAAGTCAGGGTCATGTTTGACATTGTGTGTGTGTGTATAAAAATTGAACCCCACTTGAGTCATTTTACTCCTTTCAATTTCTACAAAAATGAAACATTTTCTAAAGAATTAAACAATTTTTATAAAAAGCATAACACACTACATAAGAAAAAAAAGAAAAATTTTTGGTGAAAATAAAAAAAATCATTTTAAAGTGAATCTTAAACACTTTTTATTACCCAAAATACACAAGTGAATGATGGTACTCAGGGAATATTTTGTTTTTCCTTATTCTTCAATTTGTTACAACATTTTTGATTTCAAAATCAAAATATTCATCTAACATCTTAATTGAAGCACTAGTTAAAATAGAAAAAGGGATATCCTTTTTGGGATCATAGATTTTTTACAATGTGTTTTTCCGTTAATATTTTTTTCAAATGCCAAATTTTGTCTTCGTGTCTATTTGTACTAACTATTCTTTATAGATATATTTTAGCCCTAGCCTGGGCTGCAAAACACTGGATCCAAGTCTTGACAAATTCTGGTTCATCCAAGCAACTTAAACATCCTATCTACACCATATTGTTGTATAGTGTTGTTCTATGACACATGATCAATAGTCAACTTCCTCCCATCTGACTTTATTTCTCCTATAGCCAACATATACAAATAGCTAAAATCCTATTTGCCAATCTCATTACAAGAAGAAATGATACAGAATGTAAGAAGTAAAACACAACAGAAATGAATAAAAGAAAGCAAAAGATGAATAACTGTTGTGGAGTAGTTTTTCGCACTGAAGGTTATAATCGAGCATATTGATTGCTAATCGATTTAACATACCCAAAATGTTAGGAACTTGGTAATCTTTCACTGAAAGCTGACTCCTTAGTATTTGGCCAACTGCCTAATAGTTCTACTAAACTTCAATAGAAGTCTAAAGAACTCCTATGAGCTTCTCAAGAACTTCTCTTGTTAACTTCCTGTTAGCTCTTATTAATATAAGAGGGAGAGTCCATTATCTAAGGAATAGGTGTGTTTCCTCATAACTTAGAAAACTAGATAAAATGGACACACAAACAAAATATGCATGACAAAGCAACAGTAATAAGGAAAAGAAACAGTAATCAAAAAATTCACAAACTAGAAATTGGTATTTGCCTATACTTCTGAAATGAGGTGTTATTTACACTGTTCAAACTGTTGTCCTACCTTTATTGCTATGTTTACTACGTTTTGGCCATTGTAGTGGATGTAAGCGTTGGTTAGTTCCAGTGACTTGACCCAAAGAGTTGTGAGTTCAATACCTGGCTACAGCAATGGAGAACAAGTAACTTAGAGTTTATTTAGAGGGAGATAACTCATAACTACCGAAAGAGGCTTCGTACAAGGAATGAGAATGATATACCCCTGTGATCGTAATAAAGGGTTCGGTTCAAAATTCCTAGCACCTGAAGAAAGCCAGAGCGTACAACGGCTGAAACATTGTACGAATGGCAACCAAGATAAGGACAATAGTCCGAATAATCTAAATAGTGTAACAATCAAAATGTCCTAAACATGGCAATAAAGATGAGGACAACAATCCAAACAATGTATACCGTTTAAGAATTGGTGTTGACACACAGTGAATTCAGATAAATGAATGTAATGTACTGGCTCAAAATAAACCAGATCGGGACTGAGATGGACGAGACAGAGAAGTGACCTATCTTATTGGCACAGAATAAATCCCAGCGTGCATTTGTGTGATTGTTCCGATAAATTGGGGATGGGGAAAGTTTTGCAGTCATTTCCATTATGGATTAGACAACCCCTTCAATCTAATGGATGTGTACACTTATTCTAACTCCCCTATCCCCACCTTTTGATTGGTTTGGTTTGGTTTATAGCATATCAACCTCAATGGGTTATTTATTGTTGACAAGACTTTTACAATGGACGTGTATGAGTATGAATAAAATATGCATTCTTTGTAAGAAATCAGTTTATAGTTCAGGTTTCATTGACTATTTTTGTAAAGAGGGTCTTATCGAGAGTCAGATGTATTGCTTACATATATATATATATATTTTCTTTCTTTTCTTTCAAAAATTTTGACGATAGAAGTCTATTTTTATACTTTCACAGTGTTTTGACTTCAGGTTGGAGTTTAACTATTGGCCTATAGCTGGTGCCCTAACAAACGATATTATCCAAGGTCATGGTGGAGCTGGGAACAACAGCAATTAAGATGTGCTTCCACACTCCTCAAAACCTCCCAATCAAGAGGCCTTGCAGCTTTTCATCATAGCCAGAACCATCTATCTTTTGATGAGAGTCAATAAATACAAACAAGATACATATAAACATTTACAACTGATTTGCCTATTTTTTTCATTTTCATTATTTTTTCTTTAAATTTTATATCTTTTATTTTAATATATTTTTTATACTGATTAAATGTAGGGATATAGAGAGCATTTTTTAAAATACAATTCCACATATTTCCTTCCATGTCAGTTCCAGTAACTTGAGCATTCCCCCTTTTAAAAACAATATTACTTGTTCTACTACCACCTGCCAGTCCAACATGATTTTCTACATTAAAATCATTATCAAAACTAATAAATTTAGATTAATCAGTAACTAGTTTGTCTTTCTGAGTAATAATAGTTGCAAACAGTTGGAAAGGCTTTTAGGACCATGGCTATTAGCAAGCTATCACTCATTATTCCTATGGAAGTTTTTAATAAAACTGCAGCATTTTCTGCTTTAATAATATAATCAGTAATACTTTTGGCACTTACTTTGCATAAAGAGGTTATTTTCAGTTTTCCTTTTGATAAATAGTGCTGTCTCAAAATTTACAATACTTTTCTGCCACTATCAGGGGCATCTCTCATAATAAGAGACTTTGATCAATGAGAAATTTTTTTAATGTTTACTTAAATTTACAATGGGCAAGTTGAAACTTTAATATGATATTGAAGAGCCAATTTTTCCTGTCGTATTGCTAATGGAGGGTCATGTGTTTCTGGGGACGTGGTGAAAGCTCCTAGGTTTATTCTTAATCCTTGATGAACTGTGTTGAGTTTTATGTGTAACTTTTTCTAAAACAACCATAATCAATCTAACATATCACTCAATAAATCCCAAACCTGATATATAGATGATGCCACTAATAAAAATTCATATGATTTTTATGAAGCACTAACCTTCAAATGGCATGTGCCAAGATTTGGGCCCAATCAGATTATTAGTTGTTTACAAATTAGTTATTTAAATGAAGCTACTGTTGCAAATTTTCAAAACAATGAAAAAAATCTGAATTTCATGTGTTCATAAAGCATTGCTTTCTGATAGGAAAAAATAGTGTTCAAGCAAAGCAATGTCTTTGTAAGTGTTATTCAGATTCTCCCCATCAGAAACAATGGTTAAGAGGTGGTATGCTGACTTTAAACGCAGTCATACAGACACAAATGATGCTGAATGCTCAGGTTGCCCAAAACCAGCAACTGTCCCAGAGAACACCAAAAAATCCACAAACTCATTTTGGTGGATCATAAATTGAAGTTGCATGAGATAGCAGAGGATTTGAACATATTAGAAGGCAGTGTATTCACTATTTTGCATAAACATTTGTCAGTTAGAAAGTCGTGTTCAAAGTGGGTGCCATGTTTCCTCACTGTCGATCACAAACAACGTGATGATGACTCAGAGTGTTATTTGTGATTTTTCAACGCAAGAAGGAATTTTTGTGTAAATATGAGACAATGAATGAAACATGGATCCACCATTTCACTCTGGAGTTAAATCGGCAGTCAACTGAGTAGACAGCAGTGGGTGAAAGTAGTCCAAATCTGCCAAAGACACAAACATCAGCAGGCAAGATTTTGGCCTCCGTATTTTGGGATGCGCTAGGTATTTTCTTCATCAATTACCTTGAGAAAGGAAGAACCATTAATAGCGAATATTATATAGCATTATTGGTGCGTTTGAAGGAAGAAATCACCAAAAAATGGCCACAGATGAAGAAAAAGTGAGCTTTCACCAAGACAATGCACTGTATCACAAGTTGATCACAATGATGGCAAAACTACAAGAACTATACTTTGAACTGCTTCCACATCTACCCTATTCTCCAAATCTGGCCTCCAGCAACTACTGGCTGTTTGCAGACCTCAAGAGAATGTTCCAGGGAAAGAGACTTGGCTCCAATGAAGAAGTATTTGGAGATTAAAACTGAAACTGAAGCGTATTTTGAGATCAAAGACAAATCGTTCTCCAAAAAGGGCATCGAATTGTTAGAGAAGTAGTGGAATCAGTGTATCACCCTAGAAGGATACTATGTTGATGAATAAAGTTGAATTTTGCCTAAAAGATAATGACTCTTTACTTGCTCCTAAGTCTTGGGGATAAATAAGTTGTGGTTTTCTGGCATTTGTATTGTATTTTACATGAATTTTCTGGGATTTCATATTTTTCAGCTTATAATATAAGTGCCTACTTACAGGTTCTTGTTAGTGAAACAGTCAATGCTGCCATTCTGTTACTAGGTGTGAATGGAAGTCTCGAAAGAGACATGACTGACTGGGCAGAAGATTTTTCTGAAGTAGGTTACCATTACTTCTTGCGGTAGACTGGTTGCCACCTTAAGCTATAGAATCAATTTTGTCTTGCTATTTAACCCAAAGCTGAAGTGACAGATTCGTACCTTTCCCAAGGGTATTTGTGTGTATGTGAATGCAACTAATTCAACTGGAATAGAATGGCTTTCCCACAAATAAAATGCCCATTACTGTATACACAGACAACAAAGCTTTACATCAAATTATTCATCTATACTTCTGAGATGGCATATTATTTACATTGTTCGGCATGCTATCCTCATCTTTATTGTCATGTTTACAACATTTCAGCTGTTGTACGCCTTCTTCAGGTTCTAGGAATTTTGAATGAAACCCTTTATTTTGATCACTGGGGTATATTATTCTCATTCTATCACTGGAACTAACCAACACCTATATTCACTGGGCCATATGACCTTGAGGACAGTTCCAGTGATTTGACCCAAAGAGCTGTGAGTTCAATACCTGGTTACAGCAGTGGTGAACAATTAACTTAGAGGAAGATAACACCATGGCATTCAGAAGTGGCATCACACATAGAACAAGAACAATCTATCTCAGTGATCAAAATAAAGGGCTCAGTTCTAAATTCCTAGCATCTGAAGGAGGTTGGGGCATACAACAAATGGCTGAAATGTCGTAGACAATCGAAATATTCATTCTACAAAACAAGTCTATGAAAAATGACTGAATTAACATTGCTGAGACCTAAAGAATAATCACTCAAAGAAATAGTCTATAAAATGAGACCTAAAGAATAATCACATCAAAGAAATGATATTATAAATGAGACCTCAAAAGATAATCACTTAAAGAAATACTCTATAAAATGAGACCTAAAGAATAATCACTCAAAGAAATAGTCTATAAAATGAGACCTAAAGAATAATCACTCAAAGAAATAGTCTATAAAATGAGACCTAAAGAATAATCACTCAAAATAGTCTTCATAAGAAGCCTGAGACCTAAAGAATAATCACTCAAAGAAGCAATTATAAAATGAGACCTAAAGAATAATCACTTAAAGAAATACTCTAAATGAGACCTAAAATTGTCACTCAAAGAAATAGTCCACTAAATGAGACCTAAAGAATAATCACTCAAAAGAGAATGATATAAATGAATTCAAAGAATAATCTCAAAATGTCTATAAAATGAGACTAAAAGAATAATCACTTAAAAATACTCTATAAAATGAGACCTAAAGAATAATCACTCAAAGAAATAGTCTATAAAATGAGACCTAAAGAATAATCACTCAAAAGAAATAGTCTATAAAATGAGACTTAAAATAATATCAAAGAAATAATCTATAAATAGAGACCTAAAGAATAATCACTCAAAGAAATAGTCTATAAAATGAGACCTAAAGAATAATCACTTAAAGAAATACTCTCTATAAAATGAGACCTAAAGAATAATCACTCAAAAAGAAATAGTCTATAAAATGGACTTCAAGAACTCTCCAAAGAAATAGTCTATATGAAATGAAGAACAAAGAATAATCACTCAAAGAAATAGATCCTAAAATGAGAACCTAAAGAATAATCACTCAAAGAAATAGTCTATAAAATGAGACTAAAGATAATCACTCAAAGGAAATAGTCTATAAAATGAGACCTAAGAGAATAATCACTTAAAGAAATAGTCTATAAAATGAGACCTAAAGAATAATCACTCAAAAATAGTCTATAAATAAAATTTAAGAGCCAATCAACAAATGAATCAACAAATAGAACCACAAGGAATAATCACTCAAAGAAATAGTCTATAAAATGAGACCTAAAGAATAATCACTCAAAGAAATAGTCTATAAAATGAGACCTAAAGAATAATCACTCAAAGAAATAAATCTATAAAAATGAGACCTAAAAATAATCACTCAAAGAAATAATCATAAAATGAGACCCAAAGAATAATCACTCAAAGAAATAGTCTATAAAATGAGACCTAAAGAATAATCACTCAAAGAAATAGTCTATAAAATGAGACCTAAAGAATAATCACTCAAAGAAATAGTCTATAAAATGAGACCTAAAGAATAATCACTCAAAGAAATAGTCTATAAAATGAGACCTAAAGAATAATCACTCAAAGAAATAGTCTATAAAATGAGACCTAAAGAATAATCACTCAAAGAAATAGTCTATAAAATGAGACCTAAAGAATAATCACTCAAAGAAATAGTCTATAAAATGAGACCTAAAGAATAATCACTCAAAGAAATAGTCTATAAAATGAGACCTAAAGAATAATCACTCAAAGAAATAGTCTATAAAATGAGACCTAAAGAATAATCACTCAAAGAAATAGTCTATAAAATGAGACCTAAAGAATAATCACTCTCAAAGAAATAGTCTATAAAATGAGACCCTAAAGAATAATCACTCAAAGAAAATAGTCTATAAATGAGACCTAAAAGAATAACCTCACCAAAGAAATAGTCATAAAATGAGACCTAAAGAATAATCACTTAAAGAAATACTACAAAATGAGACCTAAAGAATAATCACTCAAAGAAATAGTATAAAATGAGACCTAAAGAATAATCACTCAAAGAAATAGTCTATAAAATGAGACCTAAAGAATAATCACTCAAAGAAATAGTCTATAAAATGAGACCTAAAGAATAATCACTCAAAGAAATAGTCTATAAAATGAGACCAAAGAATAATCACTCAAAGAAATAGTCTATAAAATGAGACCAAAGAATAATCACTTAAAGAAATAGTCTATAAAATGAGACCTAAAGAATAATCACTCAAAGAAATAGTCTATAAAATGAGACCTAAAGAATAATCACTCAAAGAAATAGTCTATAAAATGAGACCTAAAGAATAATCACTCAAAGAAATAGTTCATAAAATGAGACCTAAAGAATAATCACTCAAAGAAATAGTCTATAAAATGAGACCTAAAGAATAATCACTCAAAGAAATAGTCTATAAAATGAGACCTAAAGAATAATCATCAAAGAAATAGTCTATAAAATGAGACCTAAAGAATAATCACTCAAAGAAATAGTCTATAAAATGAGACCTAAAGAATAATCACTCAAAGAAATAGTCTATAAAATGAGACCTAAAGAATAATCACTCAAAGAAATAGTCTATAAAATGAGACCTAAAGAATAATCACTCAAAGAAATAGTCTATAAAATGAGACCTAAAGAATAATCACTCAAAGAAATAGTCTATAAAATGAGACCTAAAGAATAATCACTCAAAGAAATAGTCTATAAAATGAGACCTAAAGAATAATCACTCAAAGAAATAGTCTATAAAATGAGACCTAAAGAATAATCACTCAAAGAAATAGTCTATAAAATGAGACCTAAAGAATAATCACTCAAAGAAATAGTCTATAAAATGAGACCTAAAGAATAATCACTCAAAGAAATAGTCTATAAAATGAGACCTAAAGAATAATCACTCAAAGAAATAGTCTATAAAATGAGACCTAAAGAATAATCACTCAAAGAAATAGTCTATAAAATGAGACCTAAAGAATAATCAACTCAAAGAAATAGTCTATAAAATGAGACCAAAGAATAATCACTCAAAGAAATAGTCTATAAAATGAGACCTAAAGAATAATCACTCAAAGAAATAGTCTATAAAATGAGACCTAAAGAATAATCACTCAAAGAAATAGTCTATAAAATGAGACCTAAAGAAAATCACTCAAAGAAATAGTCTATAAAATGAGTCCAATCACTTTTCAACTTGAAGATGTATTCACTAAGAGAGAGGAACAGATTCTAGCAGGCTGTTAGAAGTTCTTGCCACTAGAAAACTTATCAACCAATCAATTCGACTTATTTTATTTAAGAAAAAAAAGTAATAGAAGGAATCTTATATTTTATTGTTCTGTTGCTGTTAGAATAAGTTCTCCCCTCATAACTTGGTAGGTTCTTGCTAGCAGCATGTTTATCTCCCCTACAGTTCTTAATGGATTCAACTTCTCAGCTCTATATAAACTGTGCTCATTTCTCCTTGAAGCAAAAACTACTACATGCTGTTTTAAACCTTGTTTCTAACCTGTTTTTGACCGATATCAGACTTTTGAAGTTACTTGCAATTTGTGTTCAGTTAAAAATGTTTGACATCTACTAAGTCCCTTGCAAACCTAATACATTTTGTTTAGTGTTTTTTTTTACTTATTTTCTCTTTATTTCATTTTGTTTGAATTGACATTTTTAGATTTTTATTTTCAGTTTTTTTGTTTTATTTGTGTTTTATTTTATAGTTTACATTTTTATTTTCAACACGTTTTGAATATTCTTTAAATAGTTTATTTTCCTGTTGTTGGATTTTTAATACTGATAAACAAGGAACTATGGAGGCCAAAAATCCAAGGACCAGCAAACAAAGACTGACAGTGTTGAGGCTGGGGAATCATTCACTTGCTGAAAGTTCCCCACCTAAATATGTGATCAACAATGAAGTTTTTGGGGCATTCTAAAAATTACGCACAGCTTGTGAAAGAAGGCAGGCTTTTAGAAGACCTCAAAGAACTAAAGAAGATTGTAAAAAAGAATTGTGTCAGTCTTTGTGGTCGACAAGTGTTCACACAAAACTTATTGCTCTATGAAAGACATAATGCTTAAGTCACTGGGAGTTAACCCCCTAGGAATAGTTAAGGGAGCAAGCTTTTTCCTGTGGGACATACTGTTGCCCATGCCTGAAAATTACGCAAAAACAGCATGTTGTGATCAAAAAAATTGCATATATTTTGGACTAAATACAAAAACAAGCATAGGACCAAAGTAGCAGTGTTCAGGGAGCACCTAACAATATTCTTTACACAATATGATTAGATACTAAAATCTAAAAACTTTGGAAAACAACTACTTCTTTTAAGTTATTTTGACTTATTTCCTCTTTATTACTTTTAATTTGAATTGACATTTTGAATTTTTATTTTCAGTTTTCCTGTTGGCTTCGGCCACCATCTTTGGTTTTTTTTGGCTTAACATAAGTCTTACAGGTTTTTCTTTGATTTTTGTTTTAATTTATAGTTTACATTTTTATATATATTATATATTTACTTTATTTTGAACAAAAATCCTTTTTTGCTGTTTTTGACATTTAAACAGTTTTTTTCTACTTGTTAGTCATTTTATTTTTAGCTTTCTTTTTTTGTTTTCGACTAACATTTTATTAGGTTAATATCTAGTTTTCCCAGACTTCTATGTTTTGTTTCATATTTTATTGTCTTTAGTTTAAACTCGTTTATTCTTTCCTCATCTATGGACAGACTTCATTTTATATAATTTTATTTTAAATTTTTCTTATTTCTTTTGTTTTAATTTGGAAATTAAGCCTTTTTAGTTTAATTCTTTTTCTTTTTTTTCCCCCTCAAAGTTTAATTAGTTCATTTTTCTATACACTTTTTTTCTGGTTTAACTAGTTTTTCATTTGTATAGTTTATTGTAGTAATTTTTTTTTTCTGCCACCTGTTATTGATTGATTCATTTTTTTTTTATTAACTTCTATTTTTAGAGCAAATTTACTTAGTATTTTTTTAGAAACTTAAATTTTTATCTGTCAGTAATTTTTATTCTACTCCAATTTTTATTTTTTTCTTCCATTACAAGAACAAAAATATATTTGCCCACTGAGATTAGTTGAAATTTTTTTTTAAACAAGATGGCTGACAAAAGTTGGTCTGTGATCTTACCTAATTCACCTCTACCATGACATGTGATAAAATAAAAGGAAACTGGTGGAGGCAACCCCCAAACTCAAACACAAAGAGACCAGACAAATGTAACATAACTAATTAAAATGCTAGAGGCATCAAATAAGACGAAAGACAGAGAATCATTGTAATATAACGGTCTGGCCCACCCAAGAAAGGCTGATACAAGCCATGTTGTTTCCGGTCGGTGAAAAGTAACGGATGTCACTTTGACCCTATTTCCGGCAGATGCGGAAATAACTCAGAGGCAAACAGACAGGTGACTCTGAGAATTACGTAGGCGTCGCGTGATCAAGGCAAAGCCGGAAGAAACAAGTCCCGGTTTTGGAAGATATATAAAGACCGCGAAAACACGGATTCGCCAGTCTGGGCAGAGAGACAGAGGCAGACAGTCCGGACAGACCAGACCAGAGGAGAACAGATACAACGACACCCCCCGTCAACCCTTAGAAGCGCGCTCTCACTCTCTGTTCACTAGGCTACACGGTCCATCGTTCATTAATAAAAATATCACTTGATATATTTTTATATATATGCGTGTTTGTCTGTTTATTGATATGTAACATCATACTCTTGTTGGAAATTCCTGCCAAAATGTATTATTAACATTAGGGAATTTTTGGAGGGGGCCAAAAGTTATGGACATCTCATAAAAAAGACAGACTTTTGGGCCTCAGTTTGGGGTGGGAATTCATTGATTAGAAGCGGATTGAGGGCTTGCTGCTGTTCAGCACACTTCTACAGAGCCTCCAGTAGTGTGTGGAGCTGAACTTACGGGATGCTATGTGCTGCTTCATTCTGGCTGCAAACATCAGCTTAGCTCCTTTAAGTATCTTCTTGCACTCATTGCGAGCCAATGCAAAAAGGCGCCTGTTATAGTCCGACGTGTGACTCCAGAAAAACCGAAAGAAGTGATTTCGGTGGGCAATGAAAGCATCGATGCCAGCCTTAACTCAAGGGGAGACCTCAGCTGCACAGTCTTCAACGGAAAGGCTAAATACTTTGTTCCAAGGGACACAACACAGGAAATCACAGAATGAGTTCCAATCAGCTCTTTGGCAGCAGTAAGATATTCTGTTGGTCTGAAGTTCTTGGGTGGAGTAGAATTGGAAGGAGATGTTAACGGATATTACTGCATGGTCAGAGTTTCCGAGAGGGCAGTGTTGTTTGACATTGCAAGAGTCGAGGGTGGAGATAAAGCAGAGATCTAGTAGTCAGTCATGTCTATTAGGGTTGTTAGAGAAATGCGTGGGGAACTCCACCACCTGTGTAAGGGACTTATGCAGGTGGTGGAGTTCAAGGTGATATGCTTACGGCATATCACGTTGAATACACTGGTTCTTGTTCGATCACCGGAGTTAAGCAACGCGAGCCTGGCCAGTACTTAGATGGGTGACTGCTTGGGGAAATCCGGGCGCTGTAAGCGTTCAGTGACGGATGTGTGTTGTGGTGCAGTGGATGTCAACTTGGAAAGAGAAATCGGTGAGCCGAGTTCCAATTCCAGTTGAGTACCCTGCATTCACTTAAGCACTAGTACCCTTAGGAAAGGTATTAATCCATCACTTCCCTCCAGTTATAGGTTAAATAACAGGATGGGGCCTGGAGGCAACCCATCCAGTGTTGGTGTCACAATAAAAACACCCTGGTGAAGTATCAAGTATTCAGCTATTTGACAAGATTTTGAATTTCACTATAAACTCCACCAGGGTTCCAAATGCACAGGAAATACTGGAGGGGTGTAGTAAGTTCTATCTTGGCCAAGGCCGCAGGACGACAACAAAGGGACTGAGTGATTGAAAAATTCATGGTATGGACATCAGCAAGATCGGTGACGGGTTCTCCAGCCACTAGGCGAGGTGGGCGTTAAGGTCTCCAAACACAAATATATGGGCAAACGGATGGGATGAAATGGCCTTGTCGATATTATTGGAGATGCTATCAAGAACAGAATGGTCGGGAGATGAGGGGGAGCAGTAGAAAAAGAAGAGATAGCTAACTGAGCTTAGAAGGGAGAGACGAAACACATAGACGAAAAGTTGTTGATTTGGAGTCATGCATTTGTGTGGGTAAAATAAAATTTTCTATCAGATTAAAATAGTTGGATATTTGGATTCTACAGTCCTTATTTGTCCCACATTACAAATTTCAGAAAAATTGAATGTAGAAAAGTATTTTTTAAATTTAAAATAAAAATCACTGAGATTCTGCAATGCTGCACTGCCTTAATTTAAAAACAAAATAGAAAAATTATAAGCTCCCTCCTAAAATCGGAATATTATGTTCTAGCACAAAATAATTTGGCACACTTTTTTAACTCATGAAGGAGAACATTTGTGCCAAATTTCAAGTAATTCAGTGTTGGTGAGTGCAAATTTCACTTTTTTGCTGGTGTTTTGACATGGAATGACTTAATTGTCAATAAGTTTCCGATTGGTCAAGTCTGACCATACTCGAGCAGACAAACTGACAAGGCTCCCAGTGTTGGCTTGACACCATCAAGAAGCAAAGTGAACATAAGAAGCTTTTTGTGCTGTCTCTATAGCAGCGTTAACTCCTAGCCAGATTTATAGTATAAAGCCAGCAATGTTTATCATCTGGGAAATGAGAATGCTAAAAGTGATACGCATTTCTCACATTTTCGCCCTTACTCGTAGTCTGCAAGATCTTGACAGGGTTACGTTATCAACTATGTCATTCTGGTCTTACATAACTTTTTCACTTGACAAAAATAAAAAAAATTTTCCATCTTCATTAAATCAAATAAAAAAATGTAACTAACTCCTGCAAATCAAAATTCATAACCAGTAGTGGGGGAACACTTATAAAAGCAATATTACCTTTCCAGTGATTGAATATTGACTTTAAAGGTCTCCTGCCATCATCTGTACATGATTAATTGTGGTGCAGTGGATATCGGCTCAGAACGAGAAAGCCAAGTTTGAATTCCAATCAAATTTATTGCATCCATTTATGAAAGGTATTAATCTGTCACTTCTCCCTCCAGATATGGGTTAAACAGCAGGACAGATTGGGTTCTATAGCCTTGGTTGGCAACCAGTCTACCGCAGAAAGTAATGGCAACCTACTGCGGGGAAATCCTCTGCGCAGTCAGTCATGTTGTCTAAGCGGCTATCACATATGGCACTTAACTGACTGACAATAATTGACAAACTCTCCTGCTTCCCCTTTGCATTTCCCTACAAAGATATAACAAGACTACCATCCACTGTCCAAATCTCAATCTTTGGTATGTTCGATATGATACACAATGATAGGGCAACTCATTTTATGTTAGAAGAAATCAAAAATTATTTGCATGAAAAAAGTATTACCCCACTGAAAACAAACCGATAACATCCAAAAGGTAATGGGCAAATTGAGAAGCTGCATTTCCATAACATGAAGGCTTCTGGTTGGAAAAGTTTTCTACCCAATGTACTTCATTCAATTAGATCTTTATTCTGCATGGTAACTAATGTTACTCTGCACAACAGATTGTTCAAATATAGTCATAAATCTTTCATCTAAGACTCCCAATTCGCTCTTGGTTCAAACTAGGACCAATCTAGATTAGAAACCATACCAAGGCTAGTAACTCCAGCTACACTTCTTGAAATCAATGCGTTCACATATGCCTACCATCTGGTATTAAGCTAGTCAATGTATAGAACACAGATCTCAATTATACTAAGAAAAAAAAAATGACTATGGGAGTAAAAGTGCCTCGAACTCAATGGAGGGTAGCAGTTACCATGGAGACAGTGGTCTGACATGTGAGTTCCCTGTGGGTAGTCATGGAAACACTAACAGGAAAAAAATTATTCCCTCTGAATGTAGTGACACCAATAAAAGTGAAATCCATTCTGAAAGTGAGAATCCTGTCAAACCTACTTGATAGTCTTCTAGGACACAAAACTCCTGATGAATATAGAGACTTTGTGAAAGAAAGGAGTACTAGTAATTTCTCATCACTTCCCTATTATTTCTCAAAGAGAAAAGTGTTGCATCGTGTGTTCCTAAATATAAGAACCTCCACAAACAACCCTAATAGCTATGTTTTAAATGAATGTTTAAAAATGACTCTTTTTTTAGGCTTTTATTTTAGTTTTAATTTCACGCTAATTGTTTAAATTTAAAAATTAGAAATTAAGCAAAATATTTTGCTTTACGAATGTGTGTTGTGGTGCAGTGGATATCAACTCGGAACGAAAAATCAGCGTGCCGAGTTCGAATTCCAGTTGAATTCCTTACATTCATTTATGTGCAAATACCCTTGGGAAAGGTATTAATCCATTTCTTCCCTCCAGTTATGGATAAAATAATAGGACAGATTGGGTTCTATAGCCTTGGCTGGCATCCAGCCCACCGCAGAAAGCAATGGCAAGCTACTGCGGGATAATCTTCTGCCCAGTCAGTCATGTCTCTTTCGAGAGATGATCACCCAAAGCGTATATCACATCTAGCACTTAACTGACTGAATTTGCTCGAACTGGAAGATGTTTTTTTTTTGGGGGGGGGGGGGCGCACTTGTTTAGTAATCTTTCATTGCAATTCTCTTTATTAAAAAACTCTTCAAAAAAATATAATATACTTTTTGTAAACTTTGAGGAATATTAGCAGATTAAAATTACAATTAATCTGATTTGATACAAATATTTAAGTTTAAATTATCACAGAAATGCATTTTTTAATTCAACACCATGTTGACATGCTGATAGATCTAATGTTGTTCTACAAAGACTTTATTTGTAAAACATAATAAAAGAAAGTGATGCAAGCACTATTTTTACATAATTTTTAAGTACTTGGTAATATTAAAAGTTTAGGAAAACATTCTCTCATCTACTGTTTTATTGATTTTTTAGAAATTTTAGCTTTAATTAACTAGAGTTATCACTCATATTTTCAGATAATGTCATGTATAGTCACCTGTACTTACAAAAATCAGCATGTTTATGCACAAACAAAAAAAATTCAGAACTTTTTTAAAAATATTGGTGTTTGAGAATTGATATGAAGCTTTTCTATTTATGATTAGTAGTAATATCATCTAAAAGGCAGAAATTAATACAGAATTTTAAAATACTTAAAACTTACTAAATCTTTCTAAAATAAAAAAAAAAGTGAAAATTCTTGCAAAATTTCATCATTCATTGAATTTTTTTTTCTTAAGACACTAATGCCCTTAATAAATCTTTTATTTATAAAACAATTAAAAGATTTTCTAATTAAATAATTAGATAGTCTTATTACAATTTTTATTTTACAATTCAGAGCAATTTTTGGTAAATGGTTTTTTTGACAAAAATATATTGATGATTTAAATTCTTCAAACTACTTCTTAACTAATATAAATTATGAATGGGCTGGAATTTTAATTTCTTAAAATTTCATAAAATTAAGTTGGGGTAACGAATGTAAAAATAAAATATTTTTAAAATTTAAAAAAAATAATTTTATTCATTTCCTAAATAAGTCATTAATAAAATCCAATAAAACGATTTTTGTGAATATTTCCAAAACAATGTTTTTTTATTGCAAAAATGATGCTAAATTTCTTAATAATACTAATCCTTTTAGCCCACCTGCTGACACCAAAAAAAAAACCAAACAGATTTTTAACCAAAATTATTAAATAATGTAATTGTTTTCATTGCATTTTTGTTTTTTACTATTTAGATCAGATTTTTGGAAAAAAGGCTGTTTGAAAAAAAAAAAAAATTTAGTAGATAAGTTAAATTTCCCAAAGAGTCCCGAATTTAACTAATGATACAAAATTTAATTTCTTGAAATTTCATGAAAATGATTGAGTTTGGTAATATGTGAAATTTTTTTTTTTACCAAGAGTTTCTAAAAATAATAATTTCATTAATTTGTGAATAAGTCCTGAAAGTTTCATAAAAATTATAATAATGATAGTGAATTAACCTACTAGAAAGTATTTAAAAATTTTCTTTCCTCTTAATAATAAACATTTTGACGATAAAACTGTTTTTTTATAAAGTTCGAGGACATCTTTCATCACCGTATGCTCTTTTAAAAACATTTTTTGGACTGGAGATACCTACCTAACAATTATTCTGTCTACTCCACAGTACTAGTACCTTAAGAGTTATCTCCCCTTAACGACGAGGTTGCGAATTGGGACCTTGCGTGCAGTATTTGTTAGTGAATAAAATTATTACAATAAAGTATCTTTGTCTTCAGTATTTCAGAATGCTATCCTTTCTACTTCTATGTGCCTTGTCCCTTCAGGACGTAGGCGATCATGGCTTTCCACGTCTCCCTATCCCTGGTGGCTCTTAGCATGCCTTCTCCTGTTACCACGCAACCCTCGTTCCGTTATCCATCCGATTAGGTCCTTATGTTCTCCGCTTCTTTCCCTTGTCTATTTTCCCCTTATCTGGCCTGTTAGTATCAAGTTAAAAAAGTCACCCCCTGTGCTACGTTTGGCGGAGCTAGGGATGAAACACGGCATCAAAAAAAAAAAAAACCCTTCTTTACGTTGTTTTAAAAATAAAGAAACAAAAAAAATCTCTTATCGCTTGCGGCTTGGACCTCACCATACATTTTTTTGTACATTAAGTATTTTCCTTTAAATTCACGAATAATCATCATTTAATTTAAATTTATTGATAAAGGTATTTTAATTTTAATAAGTAACGTTACGACATTGAATGGAATTTTTTTCTTACTACTTCCTCTCTCTTTCTAGTTTAACAATTTAAATTAAATCACATGGTTAGACAAAAAAAGAATATTCTTGCTTGGTCACCTAGAATTTTTAAAATAACAACTAAAAATGTTCTTTAATATTCGTAACTTTTCGTATTCATGTTTCATAAAAATTAAAAAAAAACTAAAGTGTGCAAAACTTTTTTAAAAAGTTAACATTAATTTCACGAAGCATACAGAATAATAATAAAAATTGAATTTATGTCATGGCTTACCTTTCAATCAACCATCGAAGTATGATTTTAAAATTGAAAGTTGACTTTTTTTTTCTAATTAAAATAAAATGAAATTGAAAAAAAAAAAAACAATGTTTAGAAATTGTTAGCCGGAAGAGGAGGGAAATAAAGCGAACAAGACTTTACATAATTTCTGAAGTCATTGTACATAACTATTTCAACAGGAAAAGAAACTTTAGATATTTAACATAAAAATCGGAATTAATGTAATTAGATCATGTGTGGGTGTAATAACTCAAGCAGACATATCGCTAAGAAATGTAGTAACAATTTGTAGAGAAAACGGAAAAAGAGAAACGGAAATTAGACCTGCAGTAAATGAGTTAACTGGGTGATCATCTTGTGTTTAGAAAATAAAATTGTCGCAATAATTATAAAAGAATATATATTTTTTGCATTACTTAGTATGCATTTATTTATGCTTATGGTCTGAAATATAATAAATCTATTTTGTTTAGAGTCATTTTTTATGCGGATTCTTAATCTTACTCTATTTCTTAGCAACGGAGAATTAAATGTAACAAACATCTTGATTGGCTAAGCAAAATAAATGACGTGACTTAATTGGTCGATTCAAAAAGTATTTAACAAAGAAACTTAAGGCGGTCGAACAAAGAATTCGATTTTTTTATTAACCAAATAATAGATACAATTTTTTAAAAATAAAACCTGTTCAAATTTATATTTAAAAAAGTTTCCCTTCCACATGAATCCAATTTGACTTTTTGTGTATTCGATATCAAGTTTACTTTTTAAAGATATTTTATAAATAAAAACAAAACATTTTCGAGCGTGCTTTTTATAGTCTTTTTTTTTTCATGTAACAACTATGGTGACGTTGTGAGCCTAAAAAAGTTTAGCGCAAGTTTTTAGAGAGTTAAAAATAACTTTTAGCTTTATTTACTGTTTCAAACCACCATTTTATACTCCAAATGTAAAAGTTATTCAACATTCGATTATTTGATAAAATAAATAACGTAGTTTTGTAGAAACAGTTTATTTTATTTTTTGTTCTTCAAAAAAATTCTTGTTTAACGATTTTATTTTTGTTAAGTTTCTAAGCAGAAATTACTTTTTTTTCAGTCATCCATCTCACATGTAGAATCTCCTTACTTGAATAAGAAGAAATAAAAACAGAAGAAATAAAAACAGGTGCATGCTTTTACTATAAAAAAATATTTTTAATAACAACGCTTTAAAAATATATCAAAAAAACTTTTTTCTGTATCTGTCGCCACCTTTTTTTTAAAATCATCTTGTAGAATCATTTCTACATGCATGTACATACTTATACACATATCGCCATGTACGCACGTACACACACACATACGCACATACTTATACATTAGTACCGCACGTTAAACCTCTTTTTCCCGCGCTTCATTCAGAAATATATAAGCTGATGTTCACACGTGTATAGCCAGTTGGAAACTGCTTTTCGGAGCTAGCAGTTTCTTTCCAGCTCACATACTGCACTAATTGCGTTTAGCAATTAGTTCCACCAAAAGTATCTCTCTCTCTCTCTCTCTCTCTCTCTCTCTCTCTCTCTCTTACAAGCATACTTCACTACATATATAATTATATTCAACTACTGATTAGTATGAACATCATATTTCCTTTTTTCAGGAACTCTTCCAGTATGAACATTGATACATTTTCTTCAACATCCAAAAGAGAACTTTCTCCACAAAATCTTGTATGCACAAAATAATCAATCCTGTAACTATGTTTAATACATTGTTATTATTCTTGTTATATTGTTCTCTGAGTTATTTTTATTATTAATGTGGTGGATTGGACAACCAGTCTACTTTATAATGGTGACTCCACTTTCAAATTACTACCACGTCGTCCAGTCCACAACAATCTCACTCCAAGCAAGGCAGGGGCTTACATAGGGGAAAGTGATGAGAAAGAGGGGTTAGTTATAGGAAATGTCAGGAGGAGGGTAAAGATGGATGAAGATACCAAGGATGTGGGCGAAGTAGATAAAAAAAGAACTTGTGAGAATGGATGCGAGTTAGTGTGATAGGAGATGTCTATTGACCTTACATATAAATTTCTGGAGATCGTAGCTGTCAGGGAAGCAAGTATATGGAATGGAATTCCACAGGTGGGAAGTGTGTGAAAAGAAGCTGTTAGAGTAGAAATTGCAGTTACATTTTATGAGTTTCACTATAAAAGGGTGGGACCTAGTTGCTAATCTAGTAGCTTGTGTAAATTCATACCTAGGGGGCACCAGTGATCTAAGTTCATCACATCAGTGATCTTTTATAAAGTTAGATGGGTTATTTTATAGCGGGTATCTCTTATTCCTTTTCTAGTTGTAGTCGGATTCCGTAGCAAGTTAACAGAATTTGGCCTTGTGGGAAGATAGCCCACTATAATTTGTAAAATGATTATAAATTCAAGAAAGGCAATTTTGAGTGTAAAATAACATTTATATAGCAATTATGTTTTACAATTAAAGCAATACTTGAAATAAAGGTCCAACGGAAGTTAGAGAGAGTTCATGGCAAAATAATAAGCTGAAAGAGATAAGAGAATGTTCATGGAAGATAATGATGAGCTGAAAGAAAAGAATGTTCATTTTCAAGTTGCCGTTTCTAAGGTCAGTGAGTCAGTAAGTTGGTTTGTGCAGAATGTCTTTGAAAAGGTCGGTTAGTACTTTTGAGACAGTAAGGTGGAAGAGGTCAGAATAGTACTCATGAGACAAGGAAGGAAGAAAGAGGCAAGCATAGTAGCCACTCGATGTAGGTCAAGGGAGAAACTAATTACACTCTTTTCCTCAAGTCCTGACTGTTTGGGTGCCTTTTGTCACGGCTTTTTATATTTTCCTTCTGGATCAAAACGCTGGTTGTTTCAAATTTCATCCTTGTATTTGGTTCCAGGCTGATAAATAAAATTGGTAATTTGATATTTGATTAATTTTATTTTTCAACCGGAACATCTGTGCGGATCCACTTGTGCATGATGGCTTTTTATTCATTAGCTTTCTGGTCGGTATAGAGCCAATATCTAGTTTGCTCTTATTTGGTAGTATCACCACAATTTAAAATGTTTTTTAATTGTTTTTTTTGTTTTTTGTTTTTTTTTTCAAATTAATAAAAATGAATCTTTGTGATAGTATATTTTTATACATCTGTATTTGTGAAAAAGCTAGAAAAATAATTTAAAAAGTGGCCACAGATAACCCATAAGTACCGAGAATTACATTACAGTAATGACTATAAAAACTAAAAGATAATATTAAAATTGCATGAAAAAATTAATTATATTTATATAAATCGGGAATAGAATGGAATTCTAATTTCTTGAAAGTTCATAAAATTAAGTAGGGATAATAGATGTTAAAAAAAAATTTTTAAAGTAATTTCATTCATTTCCTGAACAAATCATTAAAATCGTTTAAAATCCAATAATTATTTGGTTTTTGCAAGAATTTCCAAAACAATGTTTTTATTGCAAAAATTACACTAAGTTTCTTAATACTAATCTTAGGCCAACTCAGAAATGTTGGAATGTGAAAAAGTAATTATAAAAATTAGTTTGAATAAAAAAGATAATTTAAATTGTATGAAAAACAAATTAAGAAAATTAGAATTTTATTAACAGGGTTTCTTTGAAAGAGAAACTGCCAAAATGAAGCTAGACAGTTTGTAAAAAACATGAATAAAAATTTATGTAAAGATTAAAAAAAAAACCCCAAATTGATGTTATAAAAAAGTCACCAAACGAAGTCAGGTAGTTTAAAGGTTCTATGGCAATGATTTTTATAAAATGAGGCACAACTTTGATGTAAAAAAAAAAACAGCCAAATTTAACTTGCTATCAGGTGTGGTGTGATTGGATAGTGATTCTCAAATGTTTAACCAATGGGAATAAAATCTCTTTCTGATTCACAAATACATTTCACAAGACATGTTGGTTGAATATGAGTGCTAAGAAAGCAAAACCTAAAATAAAAAAGTCATCTTTTGTGAAAGATCCCTGAACATCAAATCCAGTCATAAAAAAAAAACACAAAAAAAAAAACACAAAAATCTAAGACACAATAGCCAATCATCAACATTGATGCAAAAAAAAAAAAAAAAGAAAATGTATGAGCCTGGAAGCCAGCACCTACCAAACCACAGATATAAAAATGGAACTCATTACCAGCAACAGGCAAATTGGCTCAACAGATCGATATCACACAACCACTGGCCCATCCACATGTTCTCACTGGTGTCAGTTTTGTTGTTGGCAAGTTGATCCATCTATCATTAGGATTGATGGATCAACCTGCCAAAAGCATGCTACTCATGCTACCACATAGCTTCACTAATCCACTCCAGGCTTCTCTTGTCATAACCACAATGACCTTGGTTAACCAACCTTAAAATCTCGGCCTTAACCAACAACACCTTTACACCTAATCACTTCCCTTACTAACATTAACAAAAGAACCACATAGCAATAATTTTGTTACCCTTTCACACAATTACATATGCTGACATTGAGGTCGATGTATGTATGTTGAAAACAGATCAATACACACTGTTGAAATTTGAATACTTGTTTGTTCTTTCCTTTGCAACCATATGCTTGTTATAACACATGCGCTGTCTGTAACAAAATTATAGGTACTACTTCCCTAGATGTAATAAATATAACCTTCTAGCGTAGGAATAAAAATGAACACTATAGAACCACTTCTAGATACAACATGGCCCAGGACACTCATACTGTTTATCACTGTCTATGTACATAAATATAAATAAAGCTTATTAATATAACAAGGGCTTTGTTGCAATAACATGCAACAACACAACTTAAAACCACATAATGGCAGCAGAAAACATTTTGAGACAAAAATAACTCAACACACATTGTTGACTAAAAAACAACCCATGTGAGAAAAAAGAAGCAATAGGCAATTATCAATGACAGATATAATCAACAAGAAACTGAAACAATTCGAAAAATATTGCACTGTACTCTACAAAGCACATGGAACCTGCTGTCAAGGTAACCCATTCAACACACTTTCCCTTGCATTGTATATCTTATTTCTTCACCCCTAATGCCAGTTTAAATCTCCTCTCTTTGCTATATGAAGAACGCTACTTCCCCTTTCCCCCCTCACCTATACAGTCAGTTGAGTGCCATATGTGATACACGCTTGGGCAATCATGTCTCGACAGTGACATGACTGACTGGGCAGAAGATTATCCCGCAGTAGGTTGCCATTGCTTTCTGCGGTAGACTGGTTGCCGACCAAGGCTATAGAACCCAATCTGTCCTGTTATTTGACTCATAGGTAAAGGGAAAAGAAATCTATTATATTATTATGTAGTAATTAATGGGGGATCGGTTTCCTATTGTCATGAAGTAATAAACGGATCCCCCACTTTATGACCAATATAAGCCTTAATCATTATTCCAACTATTATATTCAGTCAGTCAGTGATACACGCTTGAGCGATCATGTCTTTTTTGAGACATGACTGACTGGGCAGAAGATTATCCCGCAGTAGGTTGCCATTGCTTTCTGCGGTAGACTGGTTGCCGACCAAGGCTATAGAACCCAATCTGTCCTGTTATTTAACCCATAACTGGAAGGAATAGGCAGATTTGCGCGTAAGTGAATGCAATGAATTCAGCTGGAATTTGAACTCGGCTCCCCGATTTCTCGTTCCGAGCCGATATCCAATGCACCACAATGCACATCTATACTCTGAATGCTGGTTATTTTTATCCACACATATGCATGTACATATACCAGAACTATTCACTTACTGTGCATATCTGAACGTGTTTGTTTACAATGGCCTCTAGTGATATTCCTTTGGTTGGAAGTGACCAAATTTAACAGAAACATTAAAATTGTTTAAACAACATATGGAGTTGCATTTTATTGCTAACAAAATAAAAACAGAACAACAAATAAGCCACATATCATTACAAGTAGGTAATGTTGCACTTAAAAGATTCAACTTCTGGACACTCACAGAGGAAGAAAAACATTTCTCTAAAATCATATTTAATAAGTTCATAGGACTATTAGAACCAAAAGAAACTTTAAGGTGAATTGCCTCAAATTAATGTCATATAGACAGAAATTGATAGACAATTTTGTCAACAGTTGCAGGTGACTGACACAAAAATGTTCATTATCAAAAACTGAACAACAGTAGTGGATAATAGAACTTATTACCACCAGCACTCCAATTGCAGATTTTCAAAAGGAACAGCTAAGAAAGAAAATACAACACATTAACACTGGAAGAAACTGTTAATATTGGCAAAACTTATGAACCTTCCAATGTCAACCTTAAACAGCTTAGGGTCATGCTGAACAATACCAATGAAGATAGAAGCACTACCATACAAGCTATTAGAACACCTGAGAAAGAAAAAACTGCCATAATTGTGGTAGAAGTCATGCACACCACTATGAAGCTTGTCCAGCATTTGGATCAAAATACAAGACATGTGGTAAAGTCAACCATGGGGCAACAGTTTGCTTGTCAAGCAAAATAAAACTAAGACAAAGATCAAGATCAAAAAGCAGAGACTATAACAAGCCAAAGTTACAGCATTAGCCTTAACATAAAAGCAACAAATATGATAATAGGCAATCTATCCAGACTAGAGGAACAACTTGAAGGCATAACATTTAATTGCATTAAAACATCCTCCCTCTCTCAGAAAGATGAAGCTTAAAACTGCCCAATAGAAATGAAATCTACAGGCTATGGCTAAAAATAGATACAGGAGTCCAAGGAAACACATTACCAGTTTTTACATCTTGAAGAAAGTTTACAGAGAAATTAGACATTGATGGTTTTCCAAACTTAAAACCAAAACAAATGACAAGAAACTGGTAGCATACAATGGCACCCCAATGAAATGCTATGGCACCATCATTTTACCATGAAAATACAATAAGTCAAACTAGCATAGCAGCACATTCTATATAGTGGATGTACAAGGACTGGCAGTAATAGGACGGCCATCGTTAGAACAACTTAAACTAGTTACCTTACCTTACATTGCACAGTCAAGAAAGAAGATGTAAACCAAACGCTTACATTAACACAAATCAGTTCAGTCAAAGACCTGATGCAGATGTACTCAGACCGCTTTGATAAAATTGGCACTTTGCTAGGGTTCGTGAGACTATCTATCAACAAAAGCATACGACAGTATATGGATGCACCTAGGAAAACGCCAATTGTGTTAATAACTAATATAAAACAGGACCTTGACAACATAGTCAAAAACAATATCAATATTATCTAATCTAAACTTATCTATAAATGGAACTTTGTCTGTGTGTGTGTGTGTATGTATCTGTATGTGTGTGTGTGTGTATGTATCTGTATGCGTGTGTGTGTCCGTTACTTATAGACTCCAAAATGGCTGAACCGATTTTCTTGAAAATTTACACAGTTGTACTATAAGCCTCTGCGAGTGTTCTTAGCTAGGTTTTGTGTTGACGTACCCCCGATAAATATCGAAAACCAATAATAAAAAAAAAAAAATCGGGTTATAGAAGGAGTGGTCCGATTTTAATCAAATTTGATACACTCATAGACAAAGACATAAGAAACAATATTCAGAAGTTTCAAGGTTGCAGTTCTTACAATAGTGCAGAAAATCGATAATATATATATAAAAGGCAATATGCTTGTATGTGTGTCTGTTTATCTGTCTGTATGTCCTTTATACATATACACAATTTTTATCCAATTCTCACCAAACTTCACACAAATATTCTTTAAGCTGAGTCTGAGCTCCAGGACCATGGATTAGTTTTAAATCTTTGATTACATCCGAGCAAGGCCGAGCTATACTGCTAGTGCACCTATATTTTTCAATGGATAGTCAAATGTTGTGTAATTTATATTTTTTTCTCTCCCCTGTTCTTTTGCTGTTCAAGTTTAAATTTACCATGCGCTGACATTCTTCAGAAATATTTTGCAGAGTTATTTTCAAGTTCCTTTCAAGTTTGGTTAGGATCCTTGATCTTATGTCTGAGTTTGCACTTGACCTTAAAACTTGAACGAATATTAAACACTTTTTAGTTGGGTCTCTCCAGGGGTCAAGACATATATTTTGCTCAGGGAGATTTTTCCTCTCAAAAGATCATCACCACCTCATGAATAAAACTTGTCCTAAATATTCTGAGTGTCTCCATCTCTTTCCTTTTTTTCTTTGCCTATTTATTTCAGCGATGAAAGCAATTCAGCAAATATTGGGTGTTTAAGTGAAAGAACTAAAAATCAACCCAGCAATAATAACCATAACATCTATAAATGCTTACAGGGATTTTAAGTTGTGAAATAAAGATTTAATATCAAAATAAAGTTTTGTACTTTCTGTGTGAGTACAAAAAAAAACATGTGGCTACTTACAAGAAAATATATAAATGTAAGACTATCTTTACTGAGCACAAAATACCTGGTAAGTAATCAACGGACAAAGGTATTGTTGTGGATATTGCTAACAAAAAACTGGCGCCAATGTAGGCTTTGTAGTTGTAGTTTGGGGGAATCCAACCCAAATACCAAAAGGTCATTTACAACAGCTGCATATCACTTAGAGACTTTCCTACTGCTTTCTGAAATGTTCCATTTGTGGCAAATTTTGTCAGCACTTGAAAATTTTTCAGATGTTTTAGGTTTTCTAATTTTGGAATTTCAGTTAAAGGATAATGAACCTGTAATTGAAAATATGAATATCAGAATATTTTGTTATAGATAAACTGTGATCCATTGTTTAAATGATCATGAAGATCTATTTGAACTGCTCAAAAACTTGATTTCTTTGGGAAATCTTTTATTGGATATGAACTAATCCTAATGACAGACAAGTTCTTAATTTGGATAAAGTGTCACCCATGGGTTATGCAAACATGGCTGAATAATGCTGCTTCTAATGTGTGCATGATTAGTAATGTAAAAGTTGAAATGATAACAACCTAGAGGTACTCCATATAACACCCTGAATTTTATTAAGAATACAAACAGATGGGTGTTGGATTCAGTGTGGGGTTGAAATTATATGCTTGACTGCAGGGTAGTTCAGTTTGCTAGGTTTTAAGAAGAGACAAAAAAAGAAAAGGAACAAGCTCAATAATCCTTAGAGATTAGAAATCCACTAAGGAATGTAACTCATATTGAACTTGGGAGTTGTCTCCATTTAATTAGATATGTTTTATTCTTGGGCTGATCTTAACTGGAAAGTCTTGAGAATAAGCCAGTATATTTACTGGAAGCAAACTGTCTGCATCCAAATAGAAAAGGAATAGAAAATACACAGATAGAAAGAGGCATAAGATTAGGCTGCATCAGCAAATATGGATTTACAATAAGATGGAGTGTCAAAATAACGTTTTTTCCCCATGACACCAATTTTTTTTTTTAACTATGTTCACTCTACAGCTATATTTTATTGTTTTAAAAAATTATGATTAGAATTGTAATCTAAACTTATTTATAAATGGAACTTGTGTGTCTGCGTGTGTGTGTCCATTACCTATAGACTCTGAAATGGCTGAACCGATTTTCTTGAAAATTTACACAGTTATACTATAAGTGCCTGTGAATGTTCTTAGCTAGGTTTTGTATCAAGGTACCCCTGATAAATATTGAAAATCGATAATCAAAAAAATCGGGTTATAGAAGGAGTGGTCTGATTTTAATCAAATTTGATACACTCATAGACAAAGACATAAGAAGCGATATTCAGAAGTTTCAAGGTTGCAGTTCTTACAATAGTCCAGAAAATTGATAATATATATATATATAAAAGGCAAGATGTTTGTGTGTGTGTCTGTTTATCTGCCTGTGTGTCTGTACTTTTTCAGCCCTTTTATTTTAGTTTTTGCTCTATGTAGGTATAATTGTAGTTCTTAGTCTCAGCCATGATACCATTTACTCAAAGGACTTATTTAGCCTTCAAAATTCAGTTTATGACGAAAAAATCTTATTTGATATCGATACCAGGAAATCAAAATTTGACTTACATCCATTTATTTTTCTTTCAGTCTACAGTTTTGCTTTAACTGGAAACAACTATTGCTTTTTAGTCTTTTGTGCCAACGTCCAAAGAGTCTGAGCTCCAGGACCATGGATTAGTTTTAAAGCTTTCATTACATCCAAGCAACACCGGGTTATACTGCTAGTAAAACCTAAATATATGAAAGGATGCGGTTTCCGGTTTTCTCTTTTCCAATCTTTTCACTCTTTTTCTTTTTTTCTTTTTTTTTTTCTTTTTTCTTTTTTTTCAATTGGAGTAGATAGACTAAACTATCGCCCGGTTCACACTCCACCCACATCTATTGAACAGGTGAAGAGGCTCATCCCTTGTTTCCTGTTTAGGATGTGGTTTCCAGCTTTCTCTTTTCCATTCTTTTTACCTTTACATAGCCCCCTGCGCATCAGTGGCGTTACCGCCTTGCTTGGGGTGATATGATTAAAAAAAAAAAAAAAAAAAAAGTGAATTTATATATTTTCTTTGTCCTTGAGAATTTACAACAAAAATAACAAACACTTTCTATTTATTTATTAGATTGTTTATTAACACTATATTTTTATTATATTATTTATTGGAATGGTTGGCAAAATATTGGCTTGTAGTGGATACCGGGGTATCCGCAAATAAATTTAAGATTACAATTCGATCAGCATAAATTGCATTGGAAATAAGACCACGACCCAGGATGAAATAACAATGGAAACATGCATTATTAACAATAGGTTACATTGAGTTGAAATCATGCAAATAGTAAAAGAAGAGTTGTTTCCCTTGTAACATTAAGACACAAAGAGAAAGTCAAGAGAAAGTCATTTGTTGAACATAATTAATTTTTTTTTTTTTTTTTTTAATCATTTCACCCCGAGCAAGGCAGAAACGCCACTGATGTGCAGGGGGTTACATAAATGTAGAAAGATTAATTAGAAAAGAGTGAGGAGTACAAGCTAGTTAGAAAGGAACAATAGAAAGCTGAGAAAGCAGGTGCAATGACAGATACATGGGCGGAGAGAAAGTGAAGATTATACAGGGGAGGGGAGAGAGCTAGAGTCCAGTGGTTAGTAGGTGAGTATTAACTTTGCTTTTAAATTTCTGGAGGTCGTAGCCGTCAGGAAAGCAAGAATACGGGAGTGAGTTCCACAGGCGGGAAGTGCGAGAGAGGAAGCTGCAGGAGTAGAATTGTCGTCTGCATTTGGCTAACCTGACTGTGAATGGGTGGGACCCAGTTGCCAGTCTGGTTGCACGGGTAAACACCTGTTGAGGAGGCATCAGTGACTTAAGCTCATCCGAGCAGAAGCCATGAAAGTATTTATAGAAGAGACAGAGGGAGGCCACATTTCGACGATGGGAAAGTGGCTGCAGTCGAGTCGTCAGATCAGTACCTATCACATTACAGACTTTCCTTTGGAGCCTGTCAAGAACACTGATGTTCATGAAGAAAGTAGAAATAAAGTACATACTGTTTCTTGAAATCTTCAATTGGAGTTTGTGTGAACAACATGCATGTGTGTGTGTTTGAAATAAAATTGGCGCCTAATTGCTACCTGCAATTAGTGTGGGTGTGTGTGAGACAAGAATCAAACCAAGGCTCCTCTGCCATATTGGATTGCAGTGGGTCTTGCTTGAGTTAGCAGATGCCCAACTACCTGAATCATGTGTGCTCGCTGGTTAAACAACAAACCAAACTCAGCGGAAAGATACACGTGATAGATAAATGATTACCGTGTGTTTCAAGACTGAAAACACACCAGACAGTAGTTATGCATAGGTATAAAACATAAAATGCTATATGCATGAATGCGTACATGGATGTGAACGTACAGATGTGTATGTGAGTACCACATGCTAATTGCCAATTGATTCAAATCTTATAAAATGGTAAATAATAAGGATTTTCCTTATATGTTTATACAGTGAAGGTCTGCAAGACCTGATTTAAACAGACTCCAGCTCTTTCAAATGGAAAAATGTATGTGAATTGGCCAATATGGGAAACCAATTCACATCAAACTCCATGGCACACTTTCTCTTTTTTATAAGATGTTCACAAATTGAGGAACAGTATGTGTTGTGGACAAGTTCATTTTCTTGCCAGGTATTGTTCCTGATTTTCAGTGGAATGCGCTGTTTGATTCTACTGTCAAGCTGTTGAGTGGTTCTACCTATGTAAATGACACTGCAACCACAATTGTATTCGTAAATTACAGAATTTATTTGATGAGAGGGCAGAACATCCTTACAACTTGAAGCCAAAACATTTTTAGTATCAAACACAACGCCTATCTCAACAGAAAAATAACATTTAAAGATGTGTAGGGCATTGATGATCTGTTCTGAAGAGTTCTTTGATAGCGAAATTAATTTTATATAGAGAACTTTGTGCGATAATGGGTATCCACCCACTGTTGTCAATTCAGTAATTAATTAAGCCAGTTGTTATTTCTAAATACCTGGTAGATTTAAGACTTCCATGGATTGGAGAGAAGGGTGAAAACCTAACTAGGCAAATTCCTTCTGATGTGTAAAAATGAAGAGCTTTTGAATATTTTTCATTTGGATGTCAGTTGTATATGCAACCTTGATTTCAACCTTTCAGAATCTTCAGGCCTTTTATGACAACTTATTCTCCAAAGTTTTTATTATTTTCAAACGTACAACAGGGAATTTTATGAACACATGACTAGAAGCTAAAATAATTGAAATTTCAAAATTAAGGAGGAGTTTTTCAACAGTCTACTGCAGAAAGTAATGGCGACCTATCTAACTTTTTCTTTTTTTAAAAATCAATTCACCCCAAGCAAGGTAATAAAGCCTCTAAGATGCAAGGGTTACTGAGTGTTAGAGAATATGAGAAAGAAAACATTATTAAGAACAGAAAACAATAAAAGTTGACTAGGAAGCAATTAACCAGAAGAGTGTTTTACAAGTGAGAAGTGCAATAAAAGAAACTGTGAGCATAAAACTTACAGCTACATCTAGCTATTTTAACTGCAAAATTAGGGAGGACTTTTTCAACAGTCTACTGCAGAAAGTAATGGCGACCTACTGCGGAAAAATCTTCTGTCTAGTTACTCATGTACCTTTCGAGATATGATCGTCTAAGTGTGTATCACATATGAAATTTAACTGACTGACTGACTTCTCAATTGTTGCTTCTGGCTTCTTGCTTTTTAGTCAACTTTTTCTTTTTTTAAAAATCAATTCACCCCAAGCAAAGTCATAAAACCTCTAAGATGCAAGGGGTTACTGAGTGTTAGAGAATATGAGAAAGAAAACTTTATTAAGAACAGAGAACAATAAAAGAATAAAAATTAAGAAGATAATGCTTGACATTGCATTTAAATTTTTGAAGATCAAAGTTGACTAGGAAGCAATAAACCAGAACAGTGTTTTACAAGTGAGAAGTGCAATAAAAAAAACTGTTAGTATTAAACTAACAGCTACATCTAGCTATTTTAACTGCAAAAGTATGAAACCTTGCTGCCAAACTAGTACAATGTTCAAATTTATAAAGTCTGGATATGTTCATCCAAAAAATGGCCATGAAGTATTTATAGAAAAGATACATGGAAATTTTGTTATAGCGGTACAAAAATGACTAAAGCCAAGATACTAGGTCAGGACCAATAACACTGCAGATTCTTTTTGTATTTTATCAAGAATCTCTAAATATATAGCAGGTGTACTGGACTAGGTGTGGCATCAATATTCAAAGCAAGGATGAATGGCTGACTTATAAAGCTATTATAGTGGGTAGACATTCTAGTGAAGGGTGGTAGTTTCATGTTGTTGCAGATTAACAGAATTTGGCCTCATTGTAGATAGCCCACTATAAGTCATAAAAAGATTATAAATCAAGAAAGGCAAATTGAGTTGAGAAATAACATTTTATATATACACATATCAATTAAGGTTTTTACAATTAATGTAATCCTTTAAATATGAGTCCAATGGACGTTAAAATGTTCAAGGCAATAAAATGCTGAAAAAAGAATTAATGCTTAGGAATGTGGGAGCGTTGTAAGTAAGGAATGTCTTTGATGTATCCAATCCTTAGGTCAGTAAGTAGTTTTGAGACAGCGAAGAAGGAAAAGAGAGGTAAGGGCGATGAGCATAGTAAGCCACTTGACATCAGTCAAGGGGATATACTAATTACTCTCGTCTCTCTCGAGTCAGTCCGTGTGTGTCTGTCTGGGTCTGTCTGTCTGGTGATGCTTTCTGTATTGGCTTTTTATTTTGACTTTTTGGATAGCATCAGATCATTTTGGAATTCACATCCATATCTGATTCTGGGCTTCCCATTGGCTGATAAATAAAATTTGCGTAGGCTCGTGAACTGGAATTTAATATTTAATTAACTTTTAGTTTTCAACCGGAACATCTGCATTGATTTGGCTGCGCACCAACTAGTTTTGGTCATTTGCTTTTTGGTTGTGAGAGTGCAAACATCTGGTCCATCGTTTTTGCTCGGTCGGTATCACCACACTATAAGCTAGATTCTGACAAGAAAAATTGTCAAGCAGGACCCAGTGAAGGAACTTTCCTGGCAGCAGACTTAGCAATTGATTCAATATAATCTTTCCAATTCATGTCAGTGGAAAATGTTAGTTTGAGAAAGCACAATGAGTCATTCTTGTGGAGGTTAGCATCAGCCATGCTAATGGAAGGTGACAACAGTTCTCTCAGTTGATTAAAAGAGAGAAGATTAGTTTTGGAGGTGTTAAAATTAACAATCCATTCCCTGCCCCAGTTAATAACAGATTGTAAGTCATTTTTGAGATCAGCTATCAATTTGATCTTATTGGACCTGATCAGGCTTACTATTTAAACAGGAGTAAATAAATATGTCATAAGCATAGATATTGACTTGCTTGAGAACTGATGATATCAGAAAGGTTGTTGATGAAATTAAAAACAATGTAGGTTCTCAAATAGAGCACTGGAGAACACTTGTATTAAAGCAAAAATATTGAGAAGAGTTGATGAGAAAATATAATTTGATAATGTTAGGAGGATGCATTTATATATAAAAATAATATTAATAATGTCTAAAAAGTTATAGTAAAGGCTATTGAGTTCTACTTGTTATTACAAAAAAGCTTTCATTCATGAAGTAGTTGTAGAAATAGAGAAATTAGGAATAGAATGTTTTGGAAGATTGTAGAAAATTCCAGTAGAGTCCAGAGAATTTGAAATGTTCTAGAAATATGCAAATTAGGTGTTAGCCCCTATAAAAAGAGGTTTTGGGAAAAGAGTATTCAGTTGTTAAAAGGATTTACTGATGTTATCAACTCCAGCTTTGATTCAAGGATTTATATCCAGCCAAAAGAATCTGTAAGAAAAGTTGCTGACCAACTAAAACCTGAAAGAGAACCTCATGGAACTATATGGGTAAATAGATATTTTTGACTTTTTCATTGACCAAACTACTAATTATTATTTATTTTCATTTAAGGATTTCCAAAAAAGTATAGCACTTAACTTCTTTGCCAACTGAACTGGGTAATGATATTTGACACCTTACTTTCCTCTTCTCTCCTTGTAACACTTCACCTGCCAGTAGTAAACTCTGTTTTTCCTTTTGAATGCAAAAATTGTATATTTGTAAATATTTTATTTGGTGTGTTTTGTAAATTAAATATTTGTCTGGGATTCAGCTCTGAGTTTTGGTTAATAAATTTTTTTTTTGTTACACTTAAGACGTAACAATAAGAAAAAAAACATGATTTGATAACAAAAACTGAATCAGTTCACAATTCATCCAGGTCTTGAAAAATTTAAATGCAAGGTCAACTGTTATCTTCTGTCTTCTTAATTCCTGTTCTATTATTGTTCTCTTTTCTAAATTTTGTTTTCTTTTTCTTGTATCCTCTCGCATTCAATAATCACCTTGTATCTTAGTGGCTTTATTGCCTTGCTTGTAGTGAAATGAAATGAAATGAGTGAAGTAAAAAATATCAGAAAGAAGTAGTTCAGAATTTTAGGTTGGTTGCTGGTTGTTTTGTTTTTATGGCATATCAACCTCAGTGGGTCATTTATTGCCAACTAAATTTTATTTATTTATTGCTGGTAATACCTTTTTTTTTCAACAATTTATTGTTGTTTTTTATATAAGTTTTTGTGTCTAGTAATACTTTTTCTTTTTCAAGTATCAAGATTCACTGGGATTTGTTTTTAAGGGCAGGGTCCCCAAGTCTTATCCTGTTATTTAACCCATAACTGGAGGGAAGGGACAGATTAATAACTTTCCCAAGGGTACCAATGCTTAAGTGAATGCATGGTATTCAACTGGAATTTGAACTCGGCTCACCGATTTCTCTTTCCAAGCCGATATCCACTGCACCACAACGTACATCTGTCACTAAATGCTTACAGCACTTGGTATTCCCAAGCGGCCAACCATCTAAGTACTGACCAGGCTCAACGTTGCTTAACTTAGAATTTTAGGACACATGAGGATGAAAGAATGCTTGGAGAAGTTGATACTCATAGGACATCTGAGACAAGTCAGGTGGCGGGGAAACAGTAAATAGCCTAGGTAATTAACTTGTATATATATATATATATATATATATATATATATATATATATTTCAACTGTTGTTAAAAAAAATACCATTTGGTAAAACTTAAAAATTGATGGTTTCATGTAATAGTATGATGTTCATCAATTTTGTCTTGTTTTTTAAAAGTATAAGTTTTTTTTTTTTTTTTTTAATCATATCACCCCGAGCAAGGCAGTAACGCCACTAATGCGCAGGGGGCTACGTAAGGGTAAAAAGAATGGAAAAGAGAAAGCCGGAAACCACATCCTAAACAGGAAACAAGGGATGAGCCTCTTCACCTGTTCAATAGATGTGGGTGGAGTGTGAACCGGGCGATAGTTTAGTCTATCTACTGCAATTGAAAAAAAAATTGGAATAAGGAAAAGAGTGAAAAGATTGGAAAAGAGAAAACCGGAAACCGCATCCTAAACAGGAAACAAGGGATGAGCCTCTTCACCTGTTCAATAGATGTGGGTGGAGTGTGAACCGGGCGATAGTTTAGTCTATCTACTCCAATTGAAAAAAAATGTAATAGAAAGCAGATATTTACTAATCTTAACTTAGTCTGGTCCAATAAGTATTGTTCACCCAGTGAGGATCATACTGATTTCATTTCCATAGTATAGATATACAAACTCTACAGTCAGTCAGTTAAGTGCCATACGTGATACACGCTTGGGCGATCATGTCTCGAAAGAGACATGACTGACTGGGCAGAAGATTATCCCGCAGTAGGTTGCCATTGCTTTCTGCAGTAGACTGGTTGCCGACCATGGCTATAGAACCCAATCTGTCCTGCTATTTAACCCATAACTGGAAGGAAGAGACGGATTAATACCTTTCCCAAGGGTATTTGCGCGTAAGTGAATATAATGGATTCAACTGGAATTCGAACTCGGCTTCCCGGCTTCTCATTTCGAGCCGATATCCACTGTACCACAACTAACAACTTCACAGTAAGATGCTTAAAAGCTAGCGCAGAATAATTTTATGCTTTATCCAACATTGCCATTTTATATACACCACCAGGTTTACAGATAGATATGGTAAAACAGTCACAAATTCAGAGATTAGCTTAGTATAAGATAAAATATTCAATTAGTTTATGCTTTTTATATGCATATACTTTCTGAGCCAGGAAATATGACAACAGCTTAAGCAAGAAGAAAAAAAAACAAACTATTTTGCTAGCAGGCTTCTGAACATAGAAAATATATTTTGGGTTTGTTTCAATTTTTTTCTTTTTTTTTTTTTTCTCTAATTTTCAGTTTAGTATCTGGTTGTAGCAAATCCCACCCAGTTATTTCCCAAATCAAATTCAGTATAGTTTGGTCCAAGAAAGACATCCCCCAGGATCCACAGAGGACCAGCTGGTTCAGGAATATCAATTCCCATGAAGCCACTCATACAGACAGTTTTGTTCATGCTTGTTAATCGTAAGAACATAGTCACTGGGTTTCAAAGTAAAGCTTTTTCCGCCCAACATTAAGTTCACACTTGGCATCTTTGGAATGTCATTACAATTAACAAAATACTCTCCTCCAGGAAGGAGGTGAGCCTCAATGGCCTGATTGATCTTCTTTACTTCTTGAGTCGGTCCAGCAATCAATGAGGTTCCAGTATCAGCTATGACCTGACAATCATTTTCACACAAAACTAAACTACCTACACTGACTTTGTCCATCTTGAATTGCCAATAACTTTTCCTCAGCTCACCGATTTATATATATATAAATAATACACACACACACACATATATATATATATATATATATATATATATATATATAAGGATATATATACATACATATATATATATGCATACATACATATAGACATACATACATACATATATATATATATATGTATGTATGTATGTCTATCCTTATATATATATAGTGATGTGCGCTGTGGTGCAGATGTGTGCTACGGTGCAATGGATATCAGCTCAAAATTAGAAATTGGAGAGACGAGTTTGAATCCTAGTTGAACTTGTATTCACTTATGTGCAAATACCCTTTGGAACAGTATTAATCAATCGCTTCTCCATCCAGATATGGGTTGAATAAGAGGACATATTAGGTTCTATAGCTATAGTTAGTAACCCATCTACTGCAGAAAGAAATATCAAACTATTATGGGAAAACGTTCTGCCTAGTCAGTCATGAATTGAAAGACATGATTACCCAAGCATGTATCACATATGGCACCTGGTTTATGGCCATATCATGCTGAATACACCGGTTCTCGCTCGATCACCGAAATTAAGCAACGTTGAGCCTGGTCAGTACTTAGATGGGTAACTGCTTGGGAATACCAGGTGCTGTAAGCGTTTAGTGACGGATGTGTATTGCGGTGCAGTGGATATCGGCTTGGAAAGAGAAATCGGTGAGCTGAATTCGAATTCCAGTTGAATACCCTGTATTCACTTAAGCACTGGTACCCTTGGGAAAGTTATTAATCTGTCCCTTCCCTCCAGTTATGGGTTAAATAACAGGATAGGACTTGGGGACCCTGCCCTTAAAAAAAAACAAATCCCAATGAATCTTGATATTCAAATCAAAAAGAAAAATGTATTACTAGACACAAAAACTTATGTAAAAACAACAATAAATTGTTGAAAGAAAAAGGTATTACCAGCAATAAATAAATAAAAAAAAATTTAGTTGGCAATAAATGACCCTGCCAAGGCTGATATGCCATAAAACAACCAACCAACCAACCAACCAACCAACCAACCAACCAACCAACATATGGCACCTAGCTGATTGACTGATATGTATGTCAGAAAAGGGAGTGGGAAGAATTGTAAAAAGACTAACATTGCTAGGAGGCTAGAAATTTGTGGTGGACCATGGTCGCCCACATTCTGATGGTACATGACACATAAAAGAAGTGGAAAATCCACTTGCAATAAAACACAGAAGGGAGGTGTAGCTTAGAATAGTTTAGTACAAATATAGATACTATTTATTATATACAAGGAGTGTTCTCCAGAGCCATCCTCAACAAGGGGAGGTAACTATGTAGTTACCGACCACATTCTCCCCTACATTATATTTTATACAAAATGGTTTTGCTTTATCGACCAGGCTTTCAGTGGGTCCTGTTGAAGTACCTTGGTAACATACTATTTTTGGAAGTCTTGAACCTCAGGTTTTTTTGCCTGAATACATACTGGGCTCAATTTGCCCACTTTATCCCCAGATGGTATTGTAGTGGACGAAGGCGTCCACTTACTAATTTAGATTTACGAGTCGACTTGACGTAACATGAGGTCATGATTTAAAGCAGGATTTAAGAAAGAACAAAAAGGCGAAAGTAACCAGAAAAACAATATATTGACAAAGGTTACATGGGGTTGAGAGAGCATGCATAAGAAAGTGAAAAGGAAAGAGTCATTCCCCTTCGTCTGTTCGTAGAAACAAAATAAGATGTATGAAGTTTTTTCTCTAGCTGAAAGAAAGGTTTGTAACAATTGTTAAGATTATCGTAAAGAGTTCAAAGTTCAAATCCTTGATGCAGAAAGTCAGACAGAAGACAAAGTTCTGTGTCTGTGTGTGCGTTGAGTAGAGAGAGAGAGAGACTTACATGCGAATGTAGCAGTCTGTGGATTTCTACTGACGAAGGTTGGAAAAATTGTGAATTTATGTGTAGAAAGTTATTTTATGTAAAGTCCAGTTTGAATGAAAGTTAATGTGCATAGTGTTAATGTCGGTGAGAAGAAAAATAAAAAAAATTTGCGCCACTAATTGCTACCCGCAATTAGTGCACGTGTTTGTGTGAGTTAGGGAGACATGTCTGCTCTTGTCCCGGGACGAAATCCTCTACTAGCGTACCACGTGATGTTTCTCGCTTTTATTAGCATGCGTTTAGGCGGGAAACTCAGTTGTCACGTGAACGCTGAATCACCATGTATGTGTGTGTGTGTGTGTCAATGTATCAAACCCCACAGTATACATACATCTTCAGCATGCAGGTTGCTCTGATTCTGAAGAATCAGATTGTGAATGGTCTTGCTTCTGAGTCATTGATCAACTGTCCACATATGGATCTCTCTGGATATTCTGGGGTTGCTTCTCCTGAGATGGTAGGGACTGAATTTTAATTACCAGGGAATTAAAATTCAGAGTCCCTACCATTCATAGATGAATCACATGGCACAATGCTCTTCAAGTATGGTTATAGGGACATTGGATGTAGGCTTCTCCTTGCAAACTATATTAGGTGTGGGTACATCTGTGGGTGTGAGATATCTGAGAGAAACAATGGATTCCTTTCCATCTAGGTTTCAAACCAGAACATAATGGGGATTTGCTTCAATTAGTTTGACTTTGTTCAGCAATGGGTCGTGTTTAACATATCAGATGAAGTGATTTAGTAAAACTGTTCCAGCTTTTGAGAGCCATGAAGGGAGTAAAGTTCCTGCTGAACTTTCTTTGTTAAAAGGATAGCCATCTCTTGCGAGATGTAGTGTTTGTTGCTGTACACAGAGTTCTAATATCGTATGCAGCAGCATTTCTCACCTCGTGCACCTGGGTGCACTAATGTGGCCTAAAAGGTACCCAGGTATGCCCCAAGTTAACAGAAGAGTACTTTATGAATTATTTTTACATCTAAGAAATCTTTATTTTTAATAAACTCAAGACACTGAGCATATGGCTTCCATGTCAAAGTTAAGTCTTTGTTATTTGATTTTTGAAAACTGGATACTAAGTCCCTTAAGCTTAAAGAAGAAGCAGATAATCGTTTCCTTTTTGCCTTCCTCAAGGGATTTAAATCACTCAATCCCATAGATTTTCTTATTCTACAAGTGAGCCATGAAGTAAAAAAGGTTGAGAAACACTGGTATAGAAACTCATGGAGAAGATTTTTCCAGTAGGTGATTGTACATTTGTGGTTTGGGGCAATCAGCTGTTTGGTTTACAATATGCCATTGTATCTTTTGCATAGACCATTAATATCTGAATAGTCAGAGGATATTTGGCTTATGGCCATTCCACATTACCAAAGGAATTGTCTCAGCTGCTCTGACATGAAAGAGACTCTATGGTTTGAATATAAATATGCAAGAATGTTGAAAATGTCAAATAAGAAGCATAAGCACTGTATAACTAAATTTTCCAGGCAGGTAAATGTGAATTGTAATCATGGATATTTGTTGACGATGATGTTATAATACTCAAGAGTAGTCTCCATTTGTTTTGTCACTCTCCTCTTTGAGAGACCTATTTCTGTTTACTGAGACTATAAAATGAACACACACACACACACACACACACACACAGAGACAAAGTTCCACCATTTATAAATAAGTTTAGATATATCTATACAACAAGGCAGAGTGTAAAGTGAGGCATAAAGGAAGGGTCTTACATATAATATTTATTCTTGTATCTGGAGAAGCCATGTTTAGGACTGCAGATTCAAATGGGCTGGATTCGTCTACTATGTCTTAGGCAAGGACATATTTAAAAAACAGGAAACAGTAATCTTGTGTTTTCCCAAATCGAGGACTGCAAACTGGAATTTCTTTTCATATCTAAGAAAGATATATTCTCAAAGGGAAATAGCATCATGGACTTTTAAGCTGCTGGGGAGGCAGATTTAGCCTCTGCCGGGGCCATGGGGGTCCAAGCTAAAGAAAGCAACCTTTTGGTTTGGCTGCTGTAAGCAAATTAAAATTGACTGCCACTTTCATCACTATGGAATCATGTCACAAAGCAGCCATCACATGACCCATGTGAAAGATAATTGAATCTGTATCCCTACATCTGCATATGATGTCTGAATAAAATTTTCAAATATTACCTGCCAGTGAATCCAATGTTTACCAGTAATATAAAAATTGGGATCAATATCAAACTGCTGTGGGTGTATAAGGTATTCCATATTAATTCTAAGCTTAATCTAAACTTATTTATAAATGGAACCTTGTCTGTGTGTGTGTGTGTGTGTGCGTGTGTCTGTCTGTGTGTGTGTGTGTATCCGTTACCTATAGACTCTGAAACGGCTGAACTGATTTTCTTGAGAATTTACACAGTTGTACTATAAGTGTTTGCAAGTGTTCTTAGCTAGGTTTTGTGTCGTGGTACTCCCCGATAAATATCGAAAATCGATAATCGGAAAAATCGGGTTATAGAAGGAGTGGTCCGATTTTAATCAAATTTGATACACTCATAGACAAAGACATAAGAAACGATATTCAGAAGTTTCAATGTTGCAGTTCTTACAATAGTGCAGAAAATAGATAATATATATATATATTTAAATCGATACCAGGAAATCAAAATTTGACTTACATCCATTCATTTTTCTTTCAGTCTACAGTTTCGCTTTAACTGGAAACAACTATTGCTTTTTAGTCTTTCGTGCCAACATCCAAAGAGTCTGAGCTCCAGAACCATGGATTAGTTTTAAAGCTTTCATTACACCCGAGCAACGCCGGGCTATACTGCTAGTAAATTCTAAAATGATAAAGTACAATAGTGTAGCTTAGGAAGATGTAGTGCGTCCTGATAAAAATAAAATATATAAACAAAAATAAAAAATTAAAATTAAAATAAGGCATTTGCACTTTTCTTTAAAACTTTTATCTCTTTCTTTTTCTCTCTCCAAACTTCCCTCTATATACTTCTCTCTCAACTAACAAGAAGGCAATCTTCAAAAACAAAAAAAAAAGAAGACTGGGCCTGACCGAAAAATGCGAGAACAGAGTTTACTAATTTGTGACTGAAAACTAACAAAAATCAGGGAGACTCCGTGCATAACTTTCGTGATAAAAAATAATGAAAAAGAGAGGGATGCCAGAAAATAAAATAATTTTGGCTAATCAAAAAAATAAACACAAGGAGACTTCTGATGTTAGCTGAAAACAAGGTTCCTGCAGGAATTTCAGAGCCTGGTCAAAATGATATAAGCTGACACCTCTGGGCTAGAAGATGGCAGATGGCAGGAGAGTGACAACAAGAGAGAAATCAGTCATGTATAACATGCAAAGTAGCTAATTATATTTCTGCTCTTTTTAGGGCCAGGAAAATAACAGCAGACCTATTTCTAAGAAGATTATTATCACTAACATGTGCAAACTTCCAAACTCTCAAATACTTCAGCTGAAATAGACATTTCTCCAGACTGCCACCAGTATCCACCTTATAAATGAACATTTTTGTGATAACAAATATCAAAAGATTTGCTCATCACACTAATGCTCTAGAATAAAAATGTATTATACACCTTACTCCAATTTGTTTTTATTCCAAAATTTCCAGTAAAAAAAAATACCTGATTCAAATATCCCCAAAACTTTATTCAGTTTAGAATAGTCTAGTATAAAAATAGATACTATTTATAATTGGAGTAGATAGATTAAACTATCGCCCGGTTCACACTCCACCCATGTCTATTGATCAGGTGAAGAGGCTCATCCCTTGTTTCCTGTTTAGGATATAGTTTTTGGCTTTCTCTTTTCTAATCTTTTACTCTTTTCCATTCTTTTACTCTTTTTTTTTTTCAATTGGAGTAGATAGACTAAACTATCGCCCGGTTCACACTCCACCCACATCTATTGAACTGGTGAAGAGGCACATCCCTTGTTTCCTGTTTAGGATGTGGTTTCTGGCTTTCTTTTTTCCAATCTTTTACTCTTTTCCATTCTTTTACTCTTTTTTTTTTCAATTGGAGTAAATAGACTAAACTATCGCCCGGTTCACACTCCACCCACGTCTATTGAATGGGTGAAGAGGCTCATCCCTTGTTTCTTGTTTAGGATGTGGTTTCCGGCATTCTCATTTCCAATCTTTTCACTCTTATGTAGCCCCCTGCACATCAGTGGCGTTACCACCTTGCTCGGGGTGATATGATTAAAAAAAAAAAAACTTACCCCTAGCAAGTAGGGAATAACTGTCATTACCATATCAAAGTTTTGCTAAAATCAATGCTTGAAGTATATGGCAATGAATGTTGGACAATATCATCGAAGATGAAGGAAAAACTTGAAGCAGTGGAAATGTGGTTCTACAGAAAGATGCTGCTGATATCATAGACCGAGCATGTTAGCAATGATGAGGTGTTGGAAAGAATGGCAATGAAAAGGAAATTAATAGTGAGCATCAGGAAGAGACAACTGAAGTTACTGGGAGATGCAATGAGGAAGGAGGGCTTGGAGAACCTGATACTGACAGGACAGATAGAAGGCAAAAGAGACAGAGGAAGGCAGCGGATAACATATTTGAAGGGCCTGAGCAGGTGGATGATGGAACGATTGCGTGGTGTAACAGGAGAAAATGTACTAAGAGCCATCAGGGATAGGGAGACGTAGAAAGCCATGGTCGCCTACATCCTGAAAGGACAGGGCACATAGAAGAAGATAAAGAGCATAAATCTGTTTTCTATGCAGTTGACCAATATGTATAAAGAAAGCGGAAGACATAGCAGAACAAACATTAAATTCTAAAAGTTACAAGTCAATAAGACATAAATTAGGGGAAATCCAGGAATTTAGAGCAGGAGGAGGGGTTCCAAAATGAAAGTTTTCTATTACATTTCAGTCCAAAAACAAGTATTATCATTAGTATTATTTCTTTGGATTCCCATTGTATACACATTTTCTTTCTGGGTCCCAACCTAACGTCAAAAATAGGTTCATGACATTTTCCACTGATCATTCTTGTAAACAACAACAACGACAACAGTCAGTCAATTAAGTGCCATACATGATACACGCTTTGGGCAATCATGTCTTGAAAGAGATATGACTGACTGGGTAGTAGATTATCCCGCAGTAGGTTGTCATTGCTTTCCGTAGTAGATTGATTACCAGCCAAGTCTATAGAACCTAATCTGTCCTATTATTTAACCCATAACTGGAGGGAAGAGATGGATTAATAACTTTCCTAAGGATATTTGCGTGTAAGTAAATTCAAGGAATTCTACTGGAGTTCAAACTTGGTTCCCCGGTTTGTCGTTCTGAGTCAATATCCAGACTCAACAACAACAACAACAAAAAAAACCCCAAAGATCACCCACATTTTACATAGATGAATCTTTTCATGATATGTGAGCTTTACTTGTGAGTTCAATATTTTATATTCTTTTATAGGGTATAGGCTACCAGGAATCTTTTTAATGAGTTTATAAGAACCTTTCCTAGTCAATCTGAGGGCTCCAACTACAACTAGAATTATTGATATCCTCATGTGTCAAATTTTTGAGAGACAGACTTTATTGGAGTAGATAGACTAAACTATCGCCCGGTTCACACTCCACCCATGTTTATTGAACAGGTGTAGAGGCTCATCCCTTGTTCCCTGTTATGGATGTGGTTTTCGGCTTTCTTTTTTCCAATCTTTTCACTGTTTTCTTTTTATTTTTTATTATTTTTTTTCAATTGGAGTAGATAGACTAAACAATCGCCCGGTTCACACTCCACCCATGTCTATTGAACAGGTGTAGAGGCTCATCCCTTGTTCCCTGTTTAGGATGTGGTTCCCGGCTTTCTTTTTTCTAATCTTTTCACTTTTATATAGCCCTCTGTACATCAGTGGCGTTACCACCTTGCTCGGGGTGATATGATTTTAAAAAAAAAATTTCCACTTTTTGGCTTGGTCTTAATACCAAGAGAAAATTTCTTGTTCTTACTTCAAAATGAAGTGTTGCTACTTAAAAGACTTTTCATTTGGATATCATTTTATCTTTTCCACAGGGAAAATTTATATTTTCAATAACAAACATTACTCTACTGTTTTTAACTCTCTGTTAATTGCCTTGAGGTAGTAGTGCTGCCCTGGGTCAAAGGGGTGGCTGCTGGAAGACTCTATGTGTAACAACAGGACTCTGCACCATACCACACAAGCAATAGAACCCAGTCATGGCTGTCAGACAACTTCTATGACCAAATCAAAACTTACATCTGGCCACCTAACTCTTCAGACTGCAACCCAATTGATTATTATGTATGGGATGCAGTTCAGCAAGAGACCAACAAAACTCTTTGTAAAACCAAAGGTGAACTGAAGGCAAGGATTTTGGTAGCATTTATCAACTTAAACAAGGAGACCATCCAGGAGAGTTGCAGGAGATTCTTGAGTAGTTGAAGTCAGTGGAGATTTTATAAAATACATTTACTCTTTAGTATTTCAAGATATTTTTGTGTAATTTTGGTAAACATATCTGTTAAAATGAGATCTCAGTGTTATTTTCATTTTTGCATAATTTAGATGATAATTTATCCATCTCACCATGTATGTAAAATTGTTGAAATTGTTCAAATGTGTGTACAAATTGTTGACTAAAATGTAAAATTCCATTCTCATTCTCTCTCTCACTCTTTCACACACACACACACACACACACACACACACACACACACACACACACACACACTGTTCTTTTTTTTGTGTCTTTGTGAAAGAGATTGCAGAGTGGAATATAAATCTTCACTCCACAAAACTGTGAAACAATTTTTGCAATCTTTAACCTTCATGTCCAAAAAAGCCCCCAAAAAACAGTGTGCTAAAAAGATATTTTTTTTTTACTCTTGTTGCAACTATCAATTTAATTACCTTTACCCCTTGGAAATGTTCATTGTCTTCAAAAGCAATGATTTGAATTTTAATGAAACCTAAACATATGAAAGTTAACTGATATATTTTCTATGTTCTTGAGAATTCATAACAAAAAATACCATATATACATGTGTATATACATATATACATGTGTATATACATATATATATATATATACATGTGTAATGTAATCCTGGAATTTTTTTACATGAATTTTAAATTCTACCCCAAAATTCACCTGTGTATAGTAAAGTCGGTCATATGAGCTACAGGTACAAAATAACTGATTTGAAATGCAAGATAACATTTATTATCAAGCATAACAAAATGAAAGTTTAAGAGTTTCTTTTCTGAGAAGTAAATTATATGCACAATGAAAATTGTTAATGAATGTATTTCAGTGTGACTTGCCTGTGTAGGTGTGTTTGTGTATGAAGCCTCTACAGTTCTTTTTGCTTCAGTGTGAAAAGTACATAGCACACACTTTGAAAAGAAGAAAACAAGAAGAGAGAGTTACTTAAGGCTTTGCTTGTTTTCATACCCTCAGTGCTGCTGGTGATGCTATGTTTTTTAAGGCACAGCATGAGTGTTTCTAGAAAGTAGCACCTTGCAAAAGAAGCTCGATCCAATAAAGAATGGCTGTATTTTAATATAAGTTTTCATGGTAATTGCAAGTTCTGATGACAAACTTTGAAAATCTGATTTTACTGCTATAGAAAGTCTAAGATGCGGAAACCAAAAAGTACAATTTAACGTTATTTTTTTTTTACACTTCCTTGAGAAAGTGATGTAAATTTTTGATCATACTGTTATACTCCATTTTAAATTAGATCTTTTTTCTCATTCACGCTACATGTTGGCTAGATGTGAATGCTAATAAAATAAAACCAAAAATAAAAATGAGTCATTTTCTATGCAGGGGCCCTGAACATTACATTCAGCCCATAGAACAAATCCCCCCCCCCCCCCAAAAAAAAAATCAAATAACAACATAAATTCAATCATGATCATTGCCCCCTAAGAAAAATCTTGGACAAAAGATGAGCTTAGGAACCTCTACAATTTGCTTTTAAGAAAGCTGCTCAGGTATAACTTGGCAGAAGCAAAGAGAGAACAGGCCAACTGTCAATGCCTGGCAGGCTCCCAATGTCAACACAGTGACTTCAGTCAATCAACCCAACACACATCCAAAAACTTCAAAATCCTCAAAACACTTAACCCATGCCTACATAGACATTCCCTTTGCATCTTCTGATTTGGTAAGAACAGTTCTGTGGTGCAAAGCAAGGTTCAATAATCCACTCCAAGTCTCTCTTGATAACACTACTGTGACCTCAGTCAACTAACCCAAAAAGCGCATCAACTTTCACCCTTACCAACTTTATCCTTCCTTCAAAAGCCATCTCATTTGTCGATATTAGATATATTTTGCTCGCATCCATTTTAATGGTAATACAAAATAATTTCATATTTATAATTCTTGTCTTTTTTTCTTTTCACCACACCAGAAAAACTATTATTTTGTTTTCTTTCTCCTTCTGTGCTACCATATATGTGTTTATAACAGTACCATGAGCTTCAGGATAATATGCCATATTTTGGATTCTGTAAGTGCCAAAGAAATACTGTACACACACACTGTACAAAAATCTAAGCTTATGTAAATATACACACACACACATATATATATATATATATATATATATATACACAGGTATATATAATAATTCTACCAAACCAGCAAATAATTATTTTTAAAAGTTGTGATGATAAAGGAATAAAAATAAGTAAAAAAAAAAAAGAGACAGAAATAACACCATCTTTAAAAATAGGCAGATAATAAAAATTGCCAGATAAACAAAGCCATAGTTCAGCCATCCAATCAGAAAGCTTTCACAAATAGGATACAGGCAATAAGAAATAGAACACCCTTTTCAATGTAGATGTATAGATGTGTATAGATGTGTATATGAACACATGGAAAATGAACTAAAATCAGAGTTGATAAATTGATATTATCCATTCTCTAATGATGTGTTCATTGTAATATAAATGGAGAAGAAATATGACATTTGCATAGTGTTATATCCCGAGAAGGAATAACAGGGAAAAGAATAGTGTAAGAATAATACTTAACACTGAAGATAGATTAGAAGAGATTTATTATACAACAGTACAATAAACCAATAGACGTACAAGAACAATCAACGAATAGTAACCTGAATAACGATGAAGTAGAAAATGTCTTCGCCTCTGACGTATGCGTCCATCTCGTGACCTATGCTCCCGTCTAGTGATGTATGGTCCTAGTCACAGTCTTTTATAGACTAGACTATATCCATTACGGGGTAGGATAGGATCTTCTTCTACAACACATAGCAACTATCAACTTTATACAGCTAATCTATCCTAACTACACTTAAAACGAATATACTTCCTTTCACCACATGTTCAGGTTGCTACTATTTTTAGATACATACATATGTACATACATACATATGCATATATTTACTTCCTTCCAGACTCTTTCTTTCTGTCTCTCTTGTATACGCCAGGACTTTTACACTTGAATTCTTGAAACTTCAACTTTCATTTTATCATTTTGTATTGTTATGTTATGTTATATAAAGATTTATTTTGTATTTATCAGCATTTTCTTTTAATCATTACATGAGGCCAATGTACACCCAAATTGATTATTTCCATATTCATTGGGAATGAACATTGCAACTCATGCATAACTGATAACCTACTATTCTCTATAAATGTATGTCTCTCACAATCTTTCATATAAATTTTGCACACACATATGTAGGAAAATGGATGTTTCCACACACACACACACACACACACACACACACACACATGTACACACACACACCATAATTCACTAGTTTTGTATTCTTTCTATTTAGTTTGCTAAGGCAATAAATTGATGTGCATTGTGGTATACTGGATGTAGATTCAGAATGAGAAGCCAGAGAGATGAGTTCAAATTCCAGTTGAGTTTGTTTCATTCACTTGGGGAATATATGACTCCATCTCCTCCCGCCCAGCTATGGATTGAATGGCAGGATAGAGTGGGTTCTTTAGCCTTGTTTGGCAACCAGTTCACCACAGAAAGAAATGGCAACCTACTGCCTTCTCAGTCATGTATCAAAAGAGACGTGATCACCCAAATGTGTATCATTTATGACACTTAACTGACTGAAGTCAATAAAATACATTTTGAATTCCTTGTCAATTCTGGCATCTGCAAAAATGACTCTCTTGAGGTAACAGTAGGATATGTTTCTGGAATCAAAGACTATTGCCTGCCAAAATTTATACTTTATGGTAAGTAGTCATTTTCTTTCACTTTTTTCTTTTCTCTTTTTTTGTTCTCAATTGGAGCAGATAGACTTAACTATCGCCCGGTTCACACTCCACCCACGTCTTTTGAACAGATGTTTCCTGTTTAGGATGTGGTTCCCGGCTTTCTTTTTTTCCTATCATTCTACTTTTAAGTACCCCTATGCGCATCAGTGGCGTCACCACCTTGCTTGGGGTGATATGATTAAAAAAAAAAAATATCACCACTGCAACAGGGAACCCTTGAGGAAGTGTTATGAAAACACCTAAAGAAGGCACATCAGCCCCCCACCCCCAACTGTAGATCATAGCAGTTTCTGATCTCCAAGCCTTGAGTATCACTATCCGTCAGGTCAGCAGCAATTTTGAAGCAAGCTGTTGAGGCAACTTTGAGGAAAAATGAACTATAAAAAAAAACAAAAAATACCAGCACCCAGCATTCTCTACAGAACAAACATTCCTTTACAACCATTGTGAAAGGTTTTGCTGGTCCAACCACCAGGGCATATGCATCAAGTGAAGACAAAATTGACCTGACCTTCAAACAATATTTGATATATTGAAGCAATAACATTCATTTTTTTGCTCTCTTGTTTGAAGAAACTTCCTATATGTCCACTAATATTAGCAGTAACTAATATTACTACACTCTCTCGCTAAATGTATCTCTTTAATAACTGGTAATTCTGTAAAATAAATTGGTAATCATTATAATAAATAATTAAATTATTAAACCTACTAATTCACTACATAAAAGCTTGGGTTGCATTTTGTATGGTCACATTAGTAAGAGATAAAATTAAAATTATTTATAAAAAATATTAGAATTACATAGAAATTAATTCAGAAAATTAGAATATAAACCTTAAAAAATTAAAAAGAATTTGGTGGACCTGAAAGAGACTACCACCACCTTTAAATTTGTTGTTTTTCTTTTTATTCTTTTGACTTTTTTCAGCGCAGTCTTATCGATTATTACATAAAGTGGCGGACCTGAAGGAGACTACCACCACCTTTAAATTTGTTTTTTTTCTTTTGACTTTTTTCAGTGCAGTCTTATCGATTATTACATAAAGTGGCGGACCTGAAGGAGACTACCACCACCTTTAAATTTGTTTTTTTTCTTTTGACTTTTTTCAGCGGTCTTATCGATTATTACATAAAGTGGCGGACCTGAAGGAGACTACCACCACCTTTAAATTTGTTGTTTTTTTCTTTTGACTTTTTTCAGCGCAGTCTTATCGATTATTACATAAAGTGGCGGACCTGAAGGAGACTACCACCACCTTTAAATTTGTTTTTTTTCTTTTGACTTTTTTCAGCGCAGTCTTATCGATTATTACATAAAGTGGCGGACCTGAAGGAGACTACCACCACCTTTAAATTTGTTGTTTTTTTTTCTTTTGACTTTTTTCAGCGCAGTCTTATCGATTATTACATAAAGTGGCGGACCTGAAGGAGACTACCTCCACCTTTAAATTTGTTGTTTTTCTTTTTATTCTTTTGACTTTTTTCAGCGCAGTCTTATCGATTATTACATAAAGTGGCGGACCTGAAGGAGACTACCACCACCTTTAAATTTGTTGTTTTTTTTCTTTTGACTTTTTCAGCGCAGTCATCGATTATTACATAAAGTGGCGGACCTGAAGGAGACTACCACCACCTTTAAATTTGTTTTTTTTCTTTTGACTTTTTTCAGCGCAGTCTTATCGATTATTACATAAAGTGGCGGACCTGAAGGAGACTACCACCACCTTTAAATTTGTTTTTTTTCTTTTGACTTCTTTCAGCGCAGTCTTATCGATTATTACATAAAGTGGCGGACCTGAAGGAGACTACCACCACCTTTAAATTTGTTGTTTTTTTTCTTTTGACTTTTTTCAGCGCAGTCTTATCGATTATTACATAAAGTGGCGGACCTGAAGGAGACTACCACCACCTTTAAATTTGTTTTTTTTCTTTTGACTTTTTTCAGTGCAGTCTTATCGATTATTACATAAAGTGGCGGACCTGAAGGAGACTACCACCACCTTTAAATTTGTTTTTTTTCTTTTGACTTTTTTCAGCGGTCTTATCGATTATTACATAAAGTGGCGGACCTGAAGGAGACTACCACCACCTTTAAATTTGTTGTTTTTTTCTTTTGACTTTTTTCAGCGCAGTCTTATCGATTATTACATAAAGTGAGGACCTGAAGGACTACCACCACCTTTAAATTTGTTTTTTTCTTTTGAGCTTTTCAGCGCAGTCTTATCGATTATTACATAAAGTGGCGGACCCTGAAGGAGACTACCACCACCTTTAAATTTGTTGTTTTTTTCTTTTGACTTTTTTTCAGCGCAGTCTTATCGATTATTACATAAAGTGGCGGACCTGAAGGAGACTACCTCCACCTTTAAATTTGTTGTTTTTCTTTTTATTCTTTTGACTTTTTCAGCGCAGTCTTATCGATTATTACATAAAGTGGCGGACCTGAAGGAGACTACCACCACCTTTAAATTTGTTGTTTTTTTCTTTTGACTTTTTCCAGCGCAGTCATCGATTATTACATAAAGTGGCGGACCTGAAGGAGACACCACCACCCTTTAAATTTGTTTTTTTTTCTTTTGACTTTTTCAGCGCAGTCTTATCGAAGTTATTACATAAAGTGGCGGACCTGAGAGAACTACCACCACCTTTAAATTTGTTTTTTTTTCTTTTGACTTCTTTCAGCGCAGTCTTATCGATTATTACATAAAGTGGCGGACCTGAAGGAGACTACCACCACCTTTAAATTTGTTGTTTTTTTCTTTTGACTTTCAGCGCAGTCTTATCGATTATTACATAAAGTGGCAGACCTGAAGGAGACTACCACCACCTTTAAATCTGTTTTTTTCTTTTGACTTTTTTCAGCGCAGTCTTATCGATTATTACATAAAGTGGCGGACCTGAAGGAGACTACCCTGCAACACAAATTTTGTTGTTTTTTTCTTTTGACTTTTTTCAGCGCAGTCTTATCGATTATTACATAAAGTGGCGGACCTGAAGGAGACTACCTCCACCTTTAAATTTGTTGTTTTTCTTTTTATTCTTTTGACTTTTTTCAGCGCAGTCTTATCGATTATTACATAAAGTGACGGACCTGAAGGAGACTGCACACACCTTTAAATTTGTTGTTTTTTTCTTTTGACTTTTTTCAGCGCAGTCATCGATTATTACATAAAGTGGCGGACCTGAAATTTCACCACCACTGCCCAAATTTGTTTTTTTCTTTTGACTTTTTTCAGCGCAGTCTTATCGATTATTACATAAAGTGGCGGACCTGAAGGAGACTACCACCACCTTTAGGGCCTTTGTTTTTTTTCTTTTGACTTTTTTCAGCGCAGTCTTCCCATCGATTCGGCCATGAAGTGGCAGGCCTGGGGGCTACCACCACCTTTAAATTTTGTTGTTTTTCTTTTTATTCTTTTGACTTTTTCAGCGCAGTCATCGATTATTACATAAAGTGGCGGACCTGAAGGAGACTACCCTCCACCTTTAAGAATTTGTTGTTTTTTTCTTTTGACTTTTTTCAGACGCAGTCTTATTGATTATTACATAGTGGCGGACCTGAAGGAGACTACCACCACCTTTAAATTTGTTGTTTTTTTCTTTTGACTTTTTTCAGGCGCAGTCTTATTGATTATTACATAAAGTGGCGGACCTGGAAAGAGACTACCACCACCTTTAAATTTGTTTTTTCTTTTTTTCTTTTGACTTTTTCAGCGCAGTCTTATTGATTATTACATAAAGTGGCAGACCTGAAGGAGACTACCACCACCTTTAAATTTGTTGTTTTTCTTTTTTTTTTCTTTTGACTTTTTTCAAGCGCAGTCTTATCGATTATTACATAAAGTGGCGGACCTGAAGGAGACTACCACCACCTTTAAATTTGTTTTTTTTTCTTTTGACTTTTTTCAGCGCAGTCTTATCGATTATTACATAAAGTGGCGGACCTGAAGGAGACTACCACCACCTTTAAATTTGTTTTTTCTTTTTTTTTTTACTTTTTTCAGCGGTCTTATCGATTATTACATAAAGTGGCGGACCTGAAGGAGACTACCACCACCTTTAAATTTGTTTTTCTTTTTTTTCTTTTGACTTTTTTCAGCGCAGTCTTATTGATTATTACATAAAGTGGCGGACCTGAAGGAGACTACCTCCACCTTTAAATTTGTTTAGAGAATCCTTTCTTACCTTTTGAACTTGAACACTTACAGTTTAAGTCAAATTCTTTTATCATTTCTAAAAAAGAAGAGAAAGTTAATTTACATGAACTGTTGAAGAAAATATAAATTTGAAATTATACAAGAAATTTTAAATTTTGCAAAACTGCTGTTCTACTGAGACTATTTTGAAATGCACAAGACAAATTTTGTGTAAAATAAAATGATTTTGTATTTTGTACAATGAGAATGTTGTACAAATTTGTGTATGAGAGTTTTTAATTTTTGTACACTGAGAATATTTTGGCCAAAGAAGATCTCCAATGAAGACCTGTTGAAGAAATGCAAGCAAGAAAACATGGGCACCATCATTACAAGAAGGCGGTGGAGATGGATTGGGCATGTGCTCCGGAAAGATCCACAGTCAATCACAAGAACAGCACTGCACTGGATCTCAGATGGTAAAAGAAAGAGGGGAAGACCAAGAACGACATGGAGAAGTACGGTGAAGAATGAGATAAAAGCCATGCAGTACTCTTGGGGTTCATTGACTAGTCTGGCCCAAGAGATGAAGAGGTAGAGAAGCTTTGTTGCTGCCCTACACACCATTGGGTGTAACGGATGATGATGATGATGATGATGATGATGATGGCAATGTGATGCAGTGAAAACACTTGATATTGTAATAAATATTTGTTTCTTTTTAAATTTCACTTGTTTTTTCATTGTTATCACAAAAAAAAAAGATATAAGATGCCCAATATTTTAATTAATTTCTAATATTTTTTATTATTTTCTTGTATTTTTAAAATGATAAGTTTATTTGAACATTGAGCATATCTATCTATGCATGTGAGATCATAATAACATTTACAAGGATGGAATGGACCTGTTGTCAAATTTCGTAAGATTTGATTGCACAGAAAATTTGAGCTTGGATACACTTATAAAATTGATCTGATTCTATTTCCCACAAACACATAAATACATGTGATTTTTTCCTTTTCTCTTCAGAGAGTCACAAATTGTTAACCAGATATCTAATCTAGGTGATATACCTTTTCCTTACTCTCTCACTTTACCTTCTTTGGCAATAAAGAAAGAAAAAACATTGGAGGGAGCTACAAGAAAATTGTACTCTTAAACACACATTAAAAACAAATTTATGCAGGACTTTTAAACATAAATGTTATTTCAAAACTGCAAAACTAATGTTGTTCTCATTAAATAAATTTACACCTATTAATACAAATGAGACCCTTTTATCCATCTTTTAATGTCTGTTCAACTTTCTGATTCTTTCAAATGGTTATGTTAGGCACAAGACCATTTTGCAAACATAGACGAGGCTTCCTACACTTATGTCAAAGTGGATGTTGTCAAACTGGGTGTTAAGTATAGAAAATTTCACTTATACTGACTTAGTGTGCAATATTATTTTAGCTTTTTGACATAGTGGAGAAAGACATGTCTAACTTCTTGTGTTTTTCTATGTTATATATTGAACATCTTTCTCCCAATATTTAGGGAATAAAGATGTACCAGTGGAAATATCACACTACAAGGATTGAAGACTTTTACTTATATACATTAGTAACTGAATTGTGTTTTGTGGTGTGATGGATATTGGTTCAGAATGAGAAATTAAAGAACCAAATTCAAATTCTCGTTGCATTCGTTGCATTCACTTACGCACAAATACCCTTGAGAAAGGTATTAATCCAGCTCTTCTCTCTCCAGATATGGGTTGAATAGCAGGATATATTGGGTTCTATAGCCTTGGTTAACCAGTCTACTGCAAAAAGAAATGGCAATGTACTGTGGAAAAATCTTTTGCCTAGTCAGCCATGGATTAAAAGAGATATAATTGCCTATGCACGTTGTGGTGCAGTGGATATCTACTCGAAATGAGAGATCAGTGCGCCGAGTTTGAATTCCAGTTGAATTCCTTGCATTCACTTACACACAAATACTCTCAGGAAAGATATTAATCTATCTCTTCCAACCAGTTATGGGTTAAATAATCGGACAGATTGGGTTTTATAGCCTTGGCTGGCAACCAGTCTACCGCAGAAAGCAATGGCAACTTACTGCGAGATAATCTTCTGCCCAGTCAGTCATGTCTCTTTTGAGACATGATCGCCCAAGTGTATATCACGTATGGCACTTAACTGACTGACTGAATATAATAGTTGGAATAATGATTAAGGCTTATGTTGGTCATAAAGTGGGGGATCAGTTTATTACTTCATAACAATAGGAAACCGATCCCCCTCTAATTACTACATAATAATATAATAGATTTCTTTTCCCTTTACCTATGAGTCAAATAACAGGACAGATTGGGTTCTATAGCCTTGGCCGGCAACCAGTCTACTGCAGAAAGCAATGACAACCTACTGCGAGATAATCTTCTGCCCAGTCAGTCATGTCTCTTTTGAGACATGATCGCTCAAAGCATGTATCACATATGGCACTTAACTGGCTGAAGCATCTATAACGTATGGCACTTAACTGACTGAACTCAAATTATTAGTATTGGTATTAGTTCTTTAAGGGAGAATAAAATGTTAAATACCGATACATTTGAGTCTCTCTTTTATGTGGTGGATAGTTATAGATGTGAGGTAGATGTATACACAAGAATAATTTTCTACAATATATACTTATACAGTGAGTTTCCGCCACAATAGCAGTAGGCAGTGCATAGTTGAGTGAATGTTAACTTTCTGACCATGAGACTAAGATTCAAATCTTAACATTTATCAGGGAGGTGACTTCTTCATGTTATCATCTGAAGGAGGTGATCAGAGTGTGTGCACTTTTTAAAAGTGCCTGAAAACATATACTACGGGTTAATCCAAACTCTTTGAGTGAAATTGGGTAGACAGATTTGTCAATGGTTGTGCTAGCATGAAGTCACGATTCATCATAATCAATGATTTGAATGTACTGGCCCTGTTCAATCTGTTCATCACACCATACTATACACTCTCTCTCAGAAACTGTGACTAAGGTCTGTTCAACACAACATAGTTCCAATACAAACCACAGGTGGGCTTTGCGAGTCTTGAACAAATACAAATGCACTTGAGCAGGCATCTGCAACAGTGGTTGGCTAGCTACCCTAGCAGATAGGTGTACTTGGATACATTGGGAGATATAAACAATTGGTTGTGAAAAATATATGTAGTAGCAAAAGTGCAACACTGTTTTGGTTGCTGGTAATTAATAATAATGGCTTTTACCAATAAATTTATCATGAAAAGGGTTAAATGTATAAAGAACGAGACAATTTGTTCCCAGGGAATTGAAAAATTCTAAAATGAATCAGGTGGCTAGCTAAGAACAATATCTAATTTGTACAATGAGCGAGGTGTTGACAGTTGGTTGATAAAACTGGTAAAAATCCTAAAAAATGTTACTTAAGGAATGTTCTGATGCATGACACAATGGACCAAAGCGAGGTGTCCTGTATCTGACTCTGAATGGGAAGGAAATATAAAGATAATTAATTTGTTTTATAAAAACAAAATTTTGACATTCTCCTGAATGATTATTGCCATAATGTAAACTACAAAACCTGAGAAAGTGAACTTGATTCAACTTGCAGACAAGAAAAAAAGAAAGGAAAAAAGTGCATTTGAAACAATAGTTGTGTTTTTTTAGAAGAGAGATTAAGAAAGGAGGAGGAGCTGCCTGTATCCACTGATGAGCAGTGGGCACAGAAAATCCACCAAGGAGAGGGAAGTAGCTGTCCATGCCTGCTGTAGAATATTAGTGAGGGATGCTGAGAGAAAGAGGAAGAAGCTGTGGGTGGAGTATTGCCTACAACTGTCACCTGAAAAAAGGAGGAAACTTCCAAATTGGGAAATAATTATTTCTCAAGATCAAAGGCAGTAAAAATGTCAGGTGGGAAGAAATACCAATATCCCCAACTGCCTCATACTCTCACACCAGTTCTTGGCAGACACCAATAAATATGAATGTACGAAATGAATTAAAGAGACGACAGAAGAATTTGAGAGAAGGTAGATTGCTGTACAAATTAAGTATTATTATAGGCTGGCCACCTAATTCATTTTAGAATTGCAATTGTCTTGTTTTTCATATCTTTAACCATTTTCATGATGAATTTATCGGTATATCATTTTTTATATCCACAAGCCGTTATTATTAATTACCAGCAATCAAAATAGTGTTACATTTCTTTCTTACCATTTCTGTCATTAACCCATAAATGACATCTTAAATCCCCAGTTTTGCCAATACACTATTTGTCATGCATATTAATTTCTACAGTAGTAATAAAGAAAATGGTTATTTTTTTCAGTCAATGTTTATTAAGGACATTCCACTTTTCATTTTTACATGAAATATCATTTTTTCATTCACTGTTTATTAGTCTTTCCCCTTTTCGTCCTTACATAAAATATCATTTTTTTCATTCAAAATTTAATAAAGTCGTTACACTTTTCATTTTTAGATGAAATAACATTTTTTTTCATTTAATGTTTATTTAAGTCTTTCCACTTTTCATTTTTAGATGAAATAACATTTTTTTCATTTAATGTTTATTAAAGTCTTTCCACTTTTCATTTTTAGATGAAATAACATTTTTTTTCATTTAATGTTTATTTAAGTCTTTCCACTTTTCATTTTTAGATGAAATAACATTATTTTTCATTTAATGTTTATTAAAGTTTTCCCCCTTTTCATTTTTAGATGAAATAACATTTTTTTTCATTTAATGTTTATTTAAGTCTTTCCACTTTTCATTTTTAGATGAAATAACATTTTTTTTCATTTAATGTTTATTAAAGTTTTCCCCCTTTTCATTTTTAGATGAAATAACATTTTTTTCATTTAATGTTTATTTAAGTCTTTCCACTTTTCATTTTTAGATGAAATAACATTTTTTTTCATTTAATGTTTATTAAAGTCTTTACACTTTTCATTTTTAGACGAAATAACATTTTTTTTCATTTAATGTTTATTAAAGTCTTTACACTTTTCATTTTTACATGCAAACTTTTATAATATTCTTTCATGTTATATGTGTGTGTGTGTGTGTGTTTTATGGTTTACTCTTCTTGGTTACCATTCTTCTCTCCACCAAAGGAGGTTTTGGTTGTTTTTCAGCAGATCTTGGCCCCTCCTTTATTTCTGCTGTTAAGTTTAATCTGGTCTCTTAATCTTTATTTGATCCACTTGGGTAAGGATCACTAAATGCGATCCCTCTCTCTAGTTGTTGCATGCTCACCAAAGCGCCTTAAATATGTTTCTCTCTATACTTTTTAATTTTCCATATCGCTGCCACTACAGCAGCAGGGATTAACAAAGTACCTATCACTGCTGATTAGTTTTTCACAATCAGTTTACTACTTCTCCCACTCATACATTTTTTGTCCTAAAATATTTAATCTCTCTTTTAACTGATTCATGTTAATCCTGTCTTTTTGGTTGGTTGGTTGGTTGGTTGGTTGGTTGGTTGGTTTTTATGGCATATCAACCTTTGTGGGTCATTTATTGCCAACTAAATTTTATTTATTTATTGCTGGTAATACCATTTTTCTTTTAACAATTTATTGTTGTTTATATAAGTTTTGTGTCTAGTAATACATTTTTTTTTCTTTTTGAGTATCAAGATTCATTGGGATTTGTTTTTAAGGGCAGGGTCCCCAAGTCCTACCCTTGTTATTTAACCCATATCTGGAAGGAAGGGACGGATTAATACCTTTCCCAAGGGTACCAGTGCTTAAGTGAATGCAGGGTATTCAACTGGAATTCACCGATTTCTCTTTCCGAGTCGATATCCACTGCACCACAATGAACATCCATCACTAAACGCTTACAGCACCTGGTATTCCCAAGCGGTCACCCATCTAAGTACTGACCAGGCTCAATGTTGCTTAACTTTGGTGCTTGAGTGAGAACCGGTATATTCAACGTGATGTGGCAGTAAGCCAATAAACGCTTACAGCACCTGGTATTCCCAAGCGGTCACCCATCTAAGTACTGACCAGGCTCAACGTTGCTTAACTTTGGTGGTCGAGCAAGAACCGGTATAGTCAACATGATATGGCCGTAAGCCAATAAACGCTTACAGCACCTGGTATTCCCAAGCGGTTACCCATCTAAGTACTGACCAGGCTCAATGTTGCTTAACTTCGGTGTGTCGAGCGAGAACCGATATATTCAACGTGATATGGCCGTAAGCCAATAAACGCTTACAGCACCTGGTATTCCCAAGCGGTCACCTATCTAAGTACTGACCAGGCTCAACGTTGCTTAACTTCGGTGCTTGAGTGAGAACTGATGTATTCAACGTGATAGGCCGTAAGCCTTAATCCTGTCTATTGGATTTAATAAATAACTTTGGTATCCGTTCTAGTGTAACTCTAGGGAATTTGTTCATTACTAGCTCTTATACTTGTGTGCTATTACTTAAGGTTTTGTCAACTATTCCTATTATTAAGTCTAGTTTTCATACTTCTCCTCAGCCTGGTAATATGGGGGCAGAAAGATGGACATGCCAAATGCTGAACACCCCAGGGGTAGTTTTATTAGGGACAAGGGTGGTTTCACTCCTAGTGTCCTAGTGTATTCTTCCCCACATATTAAGTACAACCAGTTTCTGAGCAGCCACTACCCAAACTCTATCAGATGTATTAATAGCTCGCAGCAACACAGTGTGTGTTAATATCTCTACTTGGCAATTTCTTTTTTAATTACTTCTCTATTGTATTTTCCGTAGTTCAAGTATACATAACCTGTGCTTACTTGTTGTTGGGGCGCTCTCCACCTTTCCACAAAATGGACTATTCGAATCACTATATAAAATAGTAGTGATTATACCTCGAGAGAAGGAAGTCGAGTGAGCGAGTCAGTCGGGTATTTCCGGTATTGCACCGGAAGTGTTCTACTAGTCAATCTATCAGGTCTCTATGATTATACTGTATACTAATTACCTTGTTCTGTATTCTACTAATCCTCACCTCTTGTAAATACTTCTCTTTCCTGTCAATACACCTACTTTTATACTATTACGTTGTTTTGTATTATTTCACATAATTCTGTTACTCGACGTAACAGTGATGCATATTGTTATCTAATTAATCACATATGTATTGGGGCACTCTCCACCTTTCCACGGAAATGGACTATTCGAATCACTATATAAAATAGTAGTGATTATACCTCGAGAGAAGGAAGTCGAGTGAGCGAGTCAGTCGGGTATTTCCGGTATTGCACCGGAAGTGTTCTACTAGTCAATCTATCAGGTCTCTATGATGATACTGTATACTAATTACATTGTTCTGTATTCTACTAATCCTCACCTCTTGTAAATACTTCTCTTTCCTGTACCATCCGCCCGTGTATTGAATATTGCTGCCATATCTGGTCGGGTGCCCCTGCTGCTTTCCTTGGGCTTCTTGACAAAATACAAAGGAGGATCTGTAACGTGGTTGATACTGACTTGGCAGACCGGCTGCAGCCGCTCTCACACCGGCGTGATGTAGCTTCCCTGTGCCTCTTCTACAAGTACTTTCATGGCTTCTGCTCCGATGAGCTTAGATCACTGGTGCCGCCTAAGCACGAATTTACACGAGATACTAGATTAGCAACTAGGTCCCACCCTTTTACAGTTAAACAAATAAGATGTAACCGTAAATTCTACTCCAACAGCTTCTTTTCTCGCGCTTCCCGCCTGTGGAACTCCCTTCCACAAGTCTGCTTTCCCGACAGTTACAATCTCCAGGTGTTTAAATGTAGGGTCAATAGACACCTCCTATCACACTAACTCCCAACTATTCTCACAACACTCTCATCTACCCAACCCTCATTCTCAGTATCCTCACCCACCTATCACCCACCCTCTGTTATTTCCTATATTTAATCAGCCTTTCTCCACTCTACGTAGCCCCCTGCACAGTAGTGGCAGTGACATGCCTTGCTCGGGGTGAAACGCTTATAAAAAAAAAATAAAAAAAAAATACACCTACTTTTATACTATTACGTTGTTTTGTATTATTTCACATAATTCTGTTACCCGACGTAACAGTGATGCATATTGTTATCTAATTAATCACATATGTATTGGGGCACTCTCCACCTTTCCACGGAAATGGACTATTCGAATCACTATATAAAATAGTAGTGATTATACCTCGAGAGAAGGAAGTTGAGTAAGGAATTGAGTGAGCGAGTCAGTTGGATATTTCCGGTATTGCACCGAAAGTGTTCTAGTAGTCAATCTATCATTTCTCTACGATGATACTGTATACTAATTACCTTGTTCTGTATTCTACTAATCCTCACCTCTTGTAAATACTTCTCTTTCCTGTCAATACACCTACTTTTATACTATTACGTTGTTTTGTATTATTTCACATAATTCTGTTACCCGATGTAACACTTGTCATATATAGGACTTAATGAGTTATAGATTCCCAGGGCATCATCCCTATATTTCCTGGCTTCCTCTGCTGTCAGCATTATAAATTTTGTCCCAGCTGAATTCAGAGTTATATACTTCGTCTCAATCTTGTATCTTGCCATTGCCCCTAATCCCTGCTCTACTTGGAGGTATGGAATAGGTAAATTGATAATCTCATATATTTAAAAAAGGCTGTCTCTGTCTTACAACTGACTCGCTCACTCAATTCCTTACTCAACTTCCTTCTCTCGAGGTATAATCACTACTATTTTATATAGTGATTCGAATAGTCCATTTCCGTGGAAAGGTGGAGAGTGCCCCAATACATATGTGATTAATTAGATAACAATATGCATCACTGTTACACAACTCAGTGCATTATATTTTCACAATTTCCTGGTGGGTTCCCTGGTAACCTCAAATGATGGAGTAATTCTATTTGTATCCTTAGTAATAATTCCTTCAAGTGCCCAGGGGTCACTATGCTTTGAGACAGGTGTTCCAAAGATAACATATTTAACTGACCCTTCACATGCTCCAGTAAAATTGTCAGGGACTGACTAGTTTGTTGCACTTTGTAAGTAATGGTTATCAGCTGAAAATACTGTTTTATAAACCCACTCAATTCAAAGAGACCCACAAATGCCACCAACATCCACATCTCACTAGCTGTTGATATTCAAGATCCCATTCACATCCATATGCAGAAAAACCTGTAAGAAACACAAGTACATATTACCAGTCTGTATATATTTCACCAGAGTCTGACATTTTTTGGTTCATCTACTAAAATAACTAATAAAATATACAACATATTTTGCACATTAAAACTTAATAAAATTTATTAATTTATTAATTTTTTAATATTTCTAGAGCTGATTTATTAGAAATAAAAAGTATAAATATCATGAAGTCCGGTCCCCAAAAAGAGACCCACAAATGCCACCAAGGTCCACATCTCACCAGCTGTTGATATTCAAGATCCCATTCACATCTATATGCAAAAGTAATACTCAATTTAGCACTGACCAAACTACAAAGAGGTTTCCTCAAACTATGTCACCACTGTCTACAGTAAGAACTAAATTCTACCTATCTTCTTTATCTATGTTACTACTACACATACATACATATACTGACTCTTTTTTATGCAAGCACACATGTAACCACATTTTACCATTCTCACATACATATGCAATACAGTTTATATTCTATTCAAGAACATTAATAACAACCAAAAAAATCCAATATATTAAAATGACTTCTTGTATTCTTGTTATATAAAATTAATGTTATTTTTTAATGCTATGTTGTCTTTTCTTACTGATTTTTATTATTTCCATGAAAGTTGTGGGATTATTTTAAATGGTCGAACTATAAGCAGTCACATGATAATATTTTATGCTATTGTATCTAATTCCGACTCACTCCAAATTTTGTCGGTCAACAAAAACCTTAGTAGAAGGATTCATAAACTTCATCAATGGCTACCTTGGCAATGATCCTATCCCATGTGATAGACCTCAATCTGGGGTCAAGTTCATATGTAGACATGAATGCAACCTTGATTGCACCGTCACTGGGTTTGACTGTATCAGTTGTAGTCACCTTGTAGAATGCCTGTCTATGCTTCTGTTGTATATGTGTATATGATATTTGGGAATGTTTTGTTGAGTCATCTGATGGGATCCATGTTGGGGACTGGGGGATGCAGTCAGGTACAGCATTTAGTCTTCCAAGATGTTTAATGCCAAATTGGTACATTAGTGTGCATTCCGTGAAATTAAGGATCATTCTGATAAGAAAAAACAATTCCAGACTGAACATGGAGTACCTTGAGGAAGTAGTGCTGTCAGGATCTAGAGGGTTGCTGTTAGAATACCCTATGTCTGGTAACAGAACTCTGCACTATGCCACACAAGCAGAAGAACCTAGTCCTAGCTGTCATACAATTTCTGTGACCACATCAACCCTTACCCCTGGCCATCTAACTCCCTAGACTGCAACCTCCTTGATTATTATGTGTGGGGCACAACTGAGCAAAAGACCAACAAAATTCCTTGTAAAATCAAAAATAACCTGAAGGCAAGAATTATGGCAGGATTCACCAACTTAAATAAGGAGACTGTCCAGGAGAGTTGCAGGAGATTCCAAAGTCATCGGGTGGCTGTGAGTGAAACCAATGATGATTTCATTGAATAAATTTATTCTTTAGTATTTCAGATACTTTTGTGTAATTTTTGAAAACAATATCAGTTAAAAAGCAATGTCAGTGTTATGTTTATTTTTGTGTAATTTAAACAATTTATTCATTGCACCAAAGGGAGGCTATCATCTATGCAACAGGGTTTTTGGACCATCTCTAGTGCAATATCATTGAACTGACTGGTATATCTGTCTCCAGATGCATGAAATTCTTGGAAAACACATAAATATCTGTACTGACTACATTCAGTAATAAATGTAGTGGCATCTTGTGCAGCTTGGGAAAATGGTACCCATTCCATGTTTCCAGAACTGTTTTCCTTGAATGAGCTGGAAAGATGAAGACCTGATTAAATGAAGATGAGGTATCATGGGATACCTTCATGAAGGTAGCATTCAGTTATTGTCAGTACACCGTGCATCTGGGGAAGCTGTTGTTTTTGGGTGTGACTACCATCCTTGAGCACCAGGTTGTAGGAGTGCACACTGGCATGACCTTCTTTATAGAAGGTCATGACACTGGCACCAGTTCAATTATGCCCAATGTAATGTCTTGATTGAGGTCTTGTTTCACTCTTTTCTTCCAATAGTGAGGGACAGGGATCAGGATGTGGACTGCTGATGGTTTTGCATCAGAGATAAAAGTAATGTCCAATTGATACATACACCATGTCATGTCTCCCTCAAACTAATTCTTATATGCATGAACAACACACCCTTTATATGAAGCTGGTTGTCTGTGATGCCACATATCTGATGACCAGTTGGCATGAGATACTTATCTTGGCATCTGAGTAGTTTTAATATTTCTAAACCACTTGAAGAAGTTTGAGCCCTATACAGCAAATACAAAGATGCAAGAACTACAGTGGCACGTGTTTGATGCATTATAGTCCCTTCTATTGTCAGTGATGGCAATGAATCTGGGACATCTCCAGCAAATTGCTTTCCATTCCATGCAAGATAAGGCACAGTACCAGGCAGTCTCAAATTATTTTTATGGTTCCATGTTGATCTGTCAACATAACACGGGTGGCAGGAACTTTCAAACTAGTATTTGAGAGAGTGAATGAATCCCACCCTGACTTGTCCCTTGTTAATCTGTTTGTGGTTCCAAATTCAATTTTAGTAGATTTATGGTATACTTTTTACGTGACCCCCTAATCTCACACTCATGACATACCAGTTTAGCTGCTGGGCAATCTCTCTTACTAATTGATTCACCTGGGTGAAATGTCTTCCTGTAATCCACACATTATTTGGTGAAGAATTGAGTACATTAGTTCTTCAGGGTTGTTTAAGCACACAGTGCTTGTGGCTAGATATCTTTAGGTAGGACAAGGTTGACAGGCTAACATTATTTAGTAACCATGCAGCTGAATTGTCTGTGGTTTTCAAGCTGATCGGTCAAACTTTTGCTCGAGTGTAATGAGTTTAGAAGCCTCGGCCAAAACTCGACTCTTGCTCTTGCAATCCTCTGCCCAGCTATCATGTTGCATGAGTAGTTGACTTGCTGACCACAGCTTTCCGTGTTGGAATAATAAACTGTGAACAAGCAAAATTTGATTTGGGCTCATAGCCTTGCTAAAAATGAGTGATTGACTCATCTTCTGCCTGATATGTGGAAGGAAAGATCTGCCGGTGAACTTCCTTCTGCAAACACTTTACTACAACAAATTGGATGTGTGATAAAACTTTTCCTCCGAAGCAGAATTTTAGGTTTCAGCCTCTATAAGGTTGAAAAAGTTCCTGTTGACTTCAGGTGATGATGTTGTCCTCAATTTGTTTATTTCAACAGTTGTGGTGCAGTGAATATCGACTCAGAACAACAAATCAGGGAGCCGAGTTCAAATTTCAGTTAAATTCCTTGCATTTACTTACACAAAAATACCTTTGGGAAAGGTATTAATCCATCTTTTCTCTCTGGTTATGAGTTAAATAATAGAACAGATTGGGTTCTATAGACTTGGCTGGCAACCAGTCTACCGCAGAAAGCAATGGCAACCTACTGTGGGATAATCTTCTACCCAGTCAGTCATGTCTCTTTCGAGACATGATCACCCAAAACATGTATCACGTATGGCACTTAACTGACTGACTGAATATAATAACTGAAAACATGATTAAGGCATTTTCTGGTCATAAATTGGGGGATAAGTTTTCTAATGTTATGAAGTAATAAATTGATCCCCCACTAATTACTACTTAATAATATAATCCATATCTTCCGCATCTAGCTATGAGTCAAATAATAGAACAGATTGGGTTCTATAGCCTTGGTCGGCAACCAGTCTACCGCAGAAAGCAATGGCAACCTACTGTGGGATAATCTTCTACCCAGTCAGTCATGTCTCTTTCAAGACATGATCGCCCAAAGCATGTATCACGTATGGCACTTGACTGTAGTAAGTTTACACATCTCTTTAGACCAAGTCCAAGTGTCAGGAAATAATGCTTAGTCATTGTTCATTGTATTGGGTTCAATGACAGGACAGTCTGTTTTTGTCTTTTGTGCTGGACATTTGCGTCATGTTAAGGGTTATGTACCTCTGAAAGACGATATTTTCTCTTTGTAGCTCTATCATTTGTTGCATGAGTTGAGCAATCAAATTTAGGGTTTCACCTGGTTCAGATGCCATGTCTGAATTTGTTAAGACAGTCCCGTGTATTCACCAGATTCTGTTTGCAGCACCAGTTAAGATACATGGTGCTGCAAACAGAATGGTATTAGTAAGTACCAATTACTTTATTCTCATACCAATGAGATACAAATATAAAAATACACCTGGTCTCTCGCCATTCAGCAGTTTATATATTACTAGCAGTATAGCCCGGTGTTGGTCGGGTGTAATGAAAGCTTTAAAACTAATCCATGGTCCTGGAGCACAGACTCAGCCTAAAGAATATTTGTGTGAAATTTGGTGAGAATCATATAAAATTGTGAATTTTGTATGAAGGACATACAGACAGATAAACAGGCACACACACAAACATCTTGCCTTTTATATATATATATATATATATTATCGATTTTCTGCACTATTGTAAGAACTGCAACCTTGAAACTTCTGAATATCATTTCTTATGTCTTTATCTATGAGTGTATCAAATTTGATTAAAATTGGACCACTCCTTCTATAACCCGATTTTTTTGATTATCAATTTTCGATATTTATTGGGGGTACCTCAACACAAAACCTAGCTAAGAACACTCACAGACGCTTATAGTACAACTGTGCAAATTTTCAAGAAAATCGGTTCAGCCATTTCGGAGTCTATTGGTAATGGATACACACACACACACACACACACACACACACACACACACACACAGACAAAGTTCCATTTATAAATAAGTTTGGATAATGGATGAGGTAACTTATATCTGCTTGTGGAAGTCTCCCATTATCTAATGTAGGGGCCTCGATGATGCTTGGTAAATTGGCCTTGTGCTAAACATGTCCGAAGTCCCCACAATTTAAATTTCAGAAGATTGAAGGTTGGTTGTTGAAATGTGAAAGGATAAAATATTTCATGTGTACATTAAAGCAAAGATTTATTTACAGAATGACAAAAGTGTGAGAAGGAAAATGTAAGTGAAATTTTGTTAACTGAACATTATAATATATTTGTGGAAAGAAAAATGTTCATTGAGAAAAAGCATGCCGTTTTGTAGTTAAAATTGTATGAAGAGAAATGTAGGTATTTAAAATATCCACAGAAGTTTAGAGGTCATGGTTGTGTTGTAGCAGAATGTAAAATCTTTGTTCTTTCCTCTATTTGGTAGGTTGCAACAGGTTGAGAGAGAGAGAAGGCAAAACAAATAAAGGAATTGTACTTAACGTGTTCATTTTGTTGTTATTGTTGTTCTCTTTAGTGTCGTGGCATGAAAATGAAGAAAAGGACGTTGGAAGAAGAGGTTGAATGAAACCGTGACATGCCCTGAATCTGGGTCGGCTTCTTGGATTTTCTTTCATTACATTGCCACGAGGTCCTTAGCTAACCTCTCCCATATCGGACTGACTTTGACAGGTTAGCGACGTGGTTTAAATAGTGAAACTTCTCATGATGCTGGCTCCAGTGAACATTTTTGCATCTAGGTATAAAAATACATCATATATGAATTTTCTGTTTTTAATCCAATCAGGATTTGACTTTTTGTACTGACTTGTGAATAGTTGTTTGAATCCACTTTTGTGAGTGTGCAACTTTGGGTTTTTCCAAATGTTGGTCGTTTGAATCCGATTTTGCTGGTTTTCCATTTTGTTTTGTGTTTTTTTAGTTGGTTGATGGATTATATAGGATTTGTATCCTATAGTAATGAGATTTTCCATATCTACTTTACAATAGAGAGAGAGATAAAAATTACACATCAATTAAAAGATATATCAAATTATTAATCTGCAAATTTTCAGCTTTTAAGCATGTATAGTAATTAAGTTATTAAAAATTGTATACTCTTCAGGTAACACACTTTCAAATAGAGCTGAATAATTTACTTTTAAATATCAACACACATTTTTATGTCTACTATTAAATCCACCATGTTTGTGAGTTGTGAGAAAGTCTATATTGTGAGTTGAAGAGAATATTGTTATTTGCAGTTGTTTAGTATACTTTCATTGAATTTTGACAAACAATTAAGAATGTGTATATATAAAAATATAATCTTATATTTTTATTCTTTGATATTGACACTTGTGTGGAGCTGGAGAGCAGTCAGAAAGAGTTCACTTCAGCCAAAATTCTAGACTTCATATAGTCTTAAAACTCCCATGCAATTCACAAGGGTCTGTTGCCATTCAAGGTAATATAATACAGTTGTTTGTGTGCATAGTGAAAGTGTCTATGCTATGAAGACTTTTAACGTCACAGACTATTGTCACTTCAGGGTTAAGAGATTTCTGTAAGTAGTGAGAATATCTACAGTGTGAGGATGACTTGTAAATGTCTGTATATGTAGTCAGGACTAGTGTAAGGGTTTTCACCACTGAATCTATGATATGCACTCCCTACTACAACTCAATTTTCAGAAGGTAGTATTCATATAAAATGTGACACGATAACTAGGCGTATATTAAGGTGCTTTGTAAAATATGTATTTTATTATAATAGATTAAAATTAAGAATAGAAAATAGTTTGAAAACATATTTAACAAAAGTGAAAAAGAAGAGGAAAAAATAAATAAATAAACGCTTTTTCTTTTATGAGGAAAATTGTGGAAGAGACAAGAAGAGTATCCGATTACTGTTTTAAATCCTACCACTCTTCCGCTAAATATTTGACTCTTGACTTGGTGATTTAATGTGATAAAAGATAAAGTTCAGGAAATAGGTTTTTTTGAATGACCAGATCATAGGCTGTCTTTGACTGTATCTTGACCACACTAAGAATTTTCCAGCGGAAGCTTTATTAAGATAAAAAAAAAAGATAACCGAAATTTCAGACTTACAGTCGCCAATGTTTATCACCGGTGGTCTAAAGCGTTTCCGGATTTCCGGATTTCCGGATTCATTTTAAATAAATAGAAGTTAGTGAGTTTCAACTTAGTTCCACCGGGCGTGTGCTTGAAGTAAGAAACTCCATTCGTCTTGCTTCGGTCAGTTCGGATTTGTTGATCTCCATTAATTAGAGTTAGAGCTGTGTGTCACATTCGCCTGCCCCAAACAAAAAGGCTAACTCTAAACTGAATAAAGCATCCTTTCAACTCATCCAAGTTGTGGAAGTTCGTTCTTTATAGTTCAATCTTGTACCCCCAGCTTGAGGCTCCGACATTTTCAACAAACTCCTGGCAAACATCACAGCATGGAGAACGGCCGCCGGAGAAATTGTTCGGACCGTCCCCTGGGGTGTTGCAAAATACAAATTTTACAGTAATCTGATTATGTATGATAATAGATCATATGCAATAAAGGGGAGCAATTCAACTATAAAAATTTGAAATAAATACAATGTACGTATATACAAATTAGAGACATGTTATAACTGATCATTCTACCTTAAATTGCTCAACAATGCTTTGCAGCAGTTTTTAATATCAACTTGAGATTTTCCTTGCTAAAAGGATGAATAATTTAACACATTCAACACTATGGATAAAATCTAGTGAATTTTATATGGTGTTTTATAGAAACTAAACATGAACAAAACAAATTCATGGATTAGGACAGAAGAAAAATAACAACCTGAAAATGATGTTAAAATTCACAAAATCTTTTCACTCTCCAATAGCCAGCTGTGCTTAGTTTAATCTGTAACATATATAATCATAGGTAGAAAAAAGCAAATATTTATAAGGTAGCAAAAGTCACAAAGGACTGCCAGGAACCCCCAATTAGTCTTCTTGTCTCCTGGTTTAAAGTGTGTGTGTGTGTGTTTTTGGTGGTGGATTCTGGGATAGTACCTGCCAATCTTGTGCATTATGTATATTTGTGTTGTGAGGTGGTCTTTTAAATTCAATTATAAATCTAATATGTTACCTGATATTGCTAGTTTCTCAGCAACCTCTTTTTGACAGGTGTGTTGCTTTATGACACCTGATCAGAAGTAAACTTCCTTTCTGATCCTTATTAAATTGTAACCTTGATAGCCCATTGAGAAGTGGTATTGTATTTTTTTTTACATACTCAATGTTAAAATCTTTAATTTTATTGCCTACCTTAGAATTCAGGAAGAAATAACTGTTGGTAGCTTCTTTCTAGGGTTAAAAATAAACTCTAAAGTTTTATGGTCTGACTTTAATTGGAAATTCTTACCATTACATTATGTTCCACTGAAATAGCCCAAAATTTTTATAAAAGATCCATCAAATTGTCTTGATTTCAGCTGAGGTTTTCTCAATTTCAGTTAATCCATTTGTTCCCATAAGTTTCTTGGATTAAAGTTACTTTATTCCCCATATCCACTTGCATTGGAAAAATCATGTCATTTAATTTAATTTTTTTAAAGGAAAGTTTTACATAGGTCTTTTTAATGAAGAGATGTCATCGATTCTTTCTTTTTCCAATTTTTCCATACTGTCTATTTTCTTTTTAACTTTGCATACAGACTGAAAATCATTTCTTCTGCAGTTATGCCAAATTTTTCCAAAAGTAGGCCACTTTTTTTTGCAATTTCATGCTCATAATTACAGTATTTCTTTCATTCTTTTTTTATATTGTACATTTCAACATTGTCCTTAGTAGAATTATATTTTTAATCAATTCCAGCTGTTGTATAACTTCCACACATGCAGTTAGAGACAAATTATTCAATTGTAATTGTTCCAATATCTTATATTTATGAGATATTTCATCCACACCTTCAATCAACTGTAATTGAATCAATTCATCCTCTATCATCAAATCTTGAGTTCCCTGTTTCCCAAACTCATAGAATCTGCTAGATTCTCTTAATCTGTGAAGGTATTATATAATCTGTAGCCATAGTGAGCTGGTTAATGTTTCTTGGTTTGGCCTTGTGTCAGACTTAACCAAACTCCCTACAGCTTACAGGATTTATGCAGAATTATCATCAGAAGGTTGGTTGTCAGCAGGTTGGAATGTGTGGAATTGTGTGGAATAGTGTAAGAATAAAATATACATTTTCATGTTAAAATAGAAATTTATTAAAAGGAAAGAATAACACAAGTTGTAGAAGTTAATGTTCAATTAGAAACATTAATAAGAAGTTAAGGGTAGAGTTCATACAAAATGTTTTTAGTAGTAATTGTTGAAAGAGATAAGGAGAAAGAGAACAAAGTGTGACCTGACCTTATCTCCGGGTTGATTTGAAATTGATGTAGTTCTTTCTCGGCTCCCATCTGTGACTCTTGACTGACACCAAGGTCATTTATATAGTCTTTTTGAATTTCACACTGGATTACCAAGTCCTTCTGAGTCTTACAAGCCCCACATTGGTCAAAAATTATTTTAACACTTACTTGCGAAATCTGGTTTGCTTTTTGACTTTTTCATTAAGCAGATGGTCAATCATTTTTTCTATTTGGGAAAACCAGGATTTCACGCGTTGTTGTGACTTTTTGTAAAAGTGAAGAGAGTTGATTTAATTAATTTATTATCCACTACAAATCTATTCATCTTGTTTCTGCCCAATGGACAGAAATTTGTTTTTTTCTACTATGACAAGTTTCTTTTTTGGTCGTAAATTTCTTTTCACTGTTTCTGAAATTTCAATGAAAGTCAAATTCTCCAATTGTTTGGAGCATGCTGTAACAGGAATTTTCATTATATCTTCACCACCTGCCAAAGCAAGAAAGAAATTGGTTATTTCATTTTCTCTACCACTTGTTTTGTCTGTCAATGTTTTTAGCGCTCATCCAGGCTGAAAAAAGCTTAAACATCCTATTGGCAACACCATATTGTTGCATAATGTTGTTCTATAACATGTGATCAGTAGTCTGACTTTTTACTCTATACTTTATTTCCCTTATAACCAACATATGAAAATTGCTAAAATCCTATTTGCCAATTCAATTACAAAAATAATGGTAGAATAATGAGAGGCTATCAATGTTGCATATATGGGAAAGGGGTTGAAGGGTGGAAAACAATTCATCACCCACAGGGCCGTGCAAACACTTTTGAACAGATGTGGCAGTGATACTTCATTTTTGGTCTGATTTGGCTCTTGCGGAAAGAGAATGCATGTAGAAGAAGTCATTTACTTTCTGGAGTGATACAAGGAGCCAACCATTTTACCAGTGTCTTTTGTGATAAATCATAAATATACATGCAAGTTCCACTTGAGGTCTGGTGTGAGTTTGAATTCCAATAGATATTCAGGGCAAGAAAGCTCAATGAGAGTACAGCTGTTCATCATGACTGTACAAAACTCATTGTCTGCTCTATGATGATGAAATGTTACTAGCTTGTTATTAGAAGCATTGAATTATTTACTGTCCATTGTTAAGTCATTATTTATATCATATAAATTATATATTTAATGAGGTTAGTACAAATTAAGTAATCTGTTACAAAAAAATGTATTTTTAAAAAACAAATTGCTAATGAGAGAAGTTAGAAAAATCTCTGCACCCAAGCAATTTGTTTCTCCTTTTCACATATCTTTTGCGTGAACTAAGGTTTAACGTTGATACAATGAAACAAGGGAATGTTTTATTCTAGAAAGATGATGAATGTAACGAATCAATATAAACGTTTTTTTTTTTTTTGCTTTTATCAATCTAAGAATTTTTAGTAATAGCCAATATATAGATTTTAAGTTGTAAGTAACTAAGTAACAAGGACAGATAACCTAATAGTTCTTGAAAAGTTGTCAAGAGGAGGTAACTCATTACGTAAAGTGCAGATAACTTGCGTTGCTTATTTTTTGCAACTTCATTACGGAAGAGTTCTAATAACCAAACCCGTAAAAGTCAAAATTTATTAAAAAGGCCGAAGAAGGAGGAGAAGAATTGTGATTTTTTTTTTGTGAGGCACGCCACTGGGCAGGAAGAACGTAAAGAGGAGGCAGCCAATTAAAGAGTTAAAAGAAAAACAAAAACAACACGCCCAAAAAAAAAAAAAAAAAGGAAAAAAAAGTTAAAATAAAAAAAAAACCGCAACAAAGAAAAAGACAAGAAAGAACTTAAGTTGTATTTTTTTCTGTATCATTTTTCAAAATCCCACCAGTGGTTGTATTTTTTTACAAGACTGAAAAATTGGTCTCTTGGAATTTTAAAAAGTTTTGTTCGACTTCTCAAACACTGATGCGGAAAATTGGTTGTTTTGCAGGAAACCAGGCCTCGCCGCACAACTTCTTGTCTAAGAAGATGAGACCCTCTGCTGTATGTACAGGACTTACCTGACACTACATACAAAAAGGATTTCCTTAAAATAAGTATATATACTGTATATGAACAGAACAACACTATATGTGTATATAAATTATTTCTTTAGTTTTCTGTAGGTAAAGTATTTTGTATACCCTCACGTAAAAAAGTTACCGTTTTTTGAACCCGCTAAAATTCTATGTACTTCAAAACTAGTTGTAGTTAAAAATCATATCTTTTCCCCACATTTTTTTTTGAAAGAAATTATTTTATTTGTCCCACTTTTTTCTCTCCTTATCTTTGTAGAAAAACAAACAAACTTATTTTGTTACTATAATATTTCCTAAAAAGTATTTTCTCAAAATACTTAAAATTAAAAACGTTTTTATATCTTCTTATCCCACTTAGTAGTTTGAAATTTTGAAAGGAATCTAATTTTTTTTCTCGCCTTATTGTTTTTTTAGACTTTAATAATTTTTTTTTGTTTTATTTAATTAAGTTTTCAAAATGTTTTCATTTACAAACTAAAAACAATAAATATTTCACTCTTGTTGGACAACAAAACTGATTTAAATTAAATTTTATAAAGATCATTTCAAGCCTTTCTACGTTAAAATTACTTACTGCGGTTATTTTAAAAAGTTATGAGCACAAACAAAAAAGGTGATCACGATATCATCATCATATGATGAATAAATAAACATTTAAATAATAGAAACATTTCTATCGCCTTTTTAAATAAATAATACAAATTATTTTTTCCAATAACCGTCAATCGAAGTTTTAGGATGAAAATGTTGAGGAAGTATACCTTTGATCCTTAAAAACAAACGGTGGACTTTGAAATAACAAAACGGAAAAAAGATAAGAAAAGGAAAATTTATAGCAAAAAGGCAAAAGTTTATTTTATAATAATCGGAAACGAAATACAGAAAGAAAGAAAAACATGGTTTTACAGCTATTAGTCGATGAGGTAAGTAAAGTTTTTTTTTTTTTTTTTAAATAATTCTGGTAATACGAGTCTTTTTTTCTTTTTTTTAAAAGTAGTTAAAATTAAACAACACCAGTAAAGACTGTAAGTGTAAGTTGGATTGTTAATGTTATTGTTATCTTATATTTAAAAAAAAAAATGTATTAAAACACCCCCCTTTTTATTTTATTTTTTTTGACGGTCTATAATGGAATGGACATTAGACAATTTTTAATGTACGTATTATTACGTATGTCATAATTATACTTGTTAATTTCAGAATAACTTCGTTTTCTTTCGTGCTACAAAAAAAAAATCAATAAAAATTGATATCCTTTTTTTTGTAATACAATTGAAAAATAATGGAAATATTAAAAAACAAATGAAAAGTATGTTATTGTTATGCTTGGCTTTTTTAAACAGATCAGCTTACGGTGACATGATCACATGGTTCGATAACTCTGTCTGTTCACCCATAATGAATCAATAAATTTTTAAAATCTATATTATTGATAATATTTTATTGTTGAAAATATGTTAAAAAAAGTAAAATTTACATAGATTAAAAATTAAAAATGAAGATTAAAATGAAATCTATTTGTTAATGTTATTGTTAATGTTAACTTATGATTTCTGACTGACCCAGAAAAGATTTTTAAGTGGTGTCCAATTTTTGGATAAAAAAAATAGTGGCTAAAAAAAATGATAGGGATGAAACGAATGTAAGCAAAAATATCTTTTTAAAAAATTGTCTGCTTTTAATTTAAAGAAACAAAAAAAAAATATTCGTTTTGTTTTTTATTTATTTATTTTTCTCACATCCCAGAGACAAGTAATTTGTGCAATATTGCACAAATTGTAAATATTTTTACGATGGGACTTTTTTTTTTACTTTTCGTAATTAAAGCGGACACACACACAATGTGACAATTGATGATGGAAATTGTCGTCTTTAGAGTGCCTCCCCTCTTTCGGAACTCATCTTGCTCGTTTGTCAAACATGTGGAATTTTAGTTGCTATTTTATTTATTTTAAGATAATTTTACTCTTTAGCTGGTTGGTAAACACATGCGAATTCAGTTTCATCTGTTGTTTCATTTGGTAGCCGAAATTTTCTGTTTTTCTTTGGGACATATAAGATGGCAAAAAAAAAAAAAGTGACCGCTGTCTTACTCAATTCACTTAGCAGTTGTGTTGTAATTCTAAGTATGGTACTTTGATTGGGATTTAGGTACTCGATTATTTCACGGTTATGAAAAAGAAAAGTACTTAATAATAAAAAAAAGAGTGAAGGAAAAGTTAAAAGGTATTTGCCTTTTTGTTAATAATCGTTTAGGGCAATATGAGATGAACAAAATATTAATAAAAAAGAAGACTTGTGAATGTGATGTTTGTGCATTCATCCGGGTCGGGAGGAGAAATATTAGTGTACGTACGACGTTGACATGGTCACATGATCAAACACACCCCCTTACACCATGTTTAATGCCGAATTTCTCCTGCAACACCACTGCACTAACACAGCTGTTACAGGAAATGACCGTTTCCGCGTTTTGCAATATTCGCATTTTCTTACATTGTTTCAGTAACTAGTTCGTTCAATTTATTTATGGTTATCATTTGATCATAAAATCATATTTTCCGAATTATCAATTCTGATTATTAAAATAATTATTACTAATAAAATAATTTTTTTTTTTATTGGGTCCATATCAATTGGTAAAAGTTAAAGTACCTGCTGCAGTCTCGTCGGAAGTGTCACAAGAGGTGAAACGGCGTACACAGTAGTCGTGAATGACCCTTGAACTCTCTTTTTCTCAACATATCTGTGCCGTTTTCTTTTCTTTTTTTTTTCTTTTTTTTTGCTTAGCAATGCATATATTGGCTAATTGCTGATTGTTTACAGTTTAGGCATCGTTATTTTATTACTTGATATTGAATAACTTAAAAATGGATTAATTTCATTACAATCATGATTCTTTGTTGGCTTAAAAAATTCAAAACAACAACAACAATAAAAAAAACTACCCCTTACACTAACGGCAATACTGCCAAGAATTGCCAACAAAATATTTTATTTATTTGATAATTACGATGTTTAGTCTACCTACAACAACACCTTTAAAAATTGAAAAGGGCGTGCAACAATTAAAAACAAGAAATTGTGCCTTTTTATTAAAACAAATATTTGCATGCATGACAAATACAGAAAAAGTGCTTAGTTTGATTTTCCTCTCGCCATAAACACTTCTTCAATGTTTAATAACTGGTATTATTCACTATTCAGTTACTGAATTTCTTTTATGAAAGCGTATTTATTTGTGTGAAGAACATTTGCATTAACAAATTAGCGTTAACACATAATTTGATTTGATATTCTACCGATGACCAGAAGGGATGTATGTGTGTATGTGTAAAAATAAAAATCACCTCAAGCAAGGTAGGACCACCACTGGTGCGCAGTGGGCTTAACGGTTACAGTGAGAGAAAAAAAAAACAAGGTACCGGGGATAATCCATACATTTTAAAAACCATATTGGATCCTGTCCAAGCAAGCTTTTTTTTTTTTTTTTTTTTTTTGTAATGCTATTTTAATTTTATTGCCCAGGGTGCAGGATCACTATTTTCAAAACAATTCAACTGAACGAGATAAAATGAGTAAGCAAACAATTGATGATTTATTTTAAAATGATCATTGAGTAACTACTCTATTGATTGGCAATAAATTTTATAAAACAAAATATATACTTACAAAGCAAACTATTAATTAGAGTAATTCTTTTTAAAATTTTTATTAAGAATTTTCCGTCTCATTGCAATCAATGTGTTTGAGACAAGAAGCAAGAGAAATCAATGACGAAGCGAAGATGAGAGAGAAAGACTAAGTTGATCAAACGCTAAAAAAAACTGTTATTGTTGCCCCAAAATGAATATTTATTTAGTAAAAAACTAAAAATCTTTAATTTAAAAAAAAAAAAAAAAAATTAAGTTTTTTTTTTCTTTTCTGTGTGTTTTCGGATAAAAGCAGGCAAAAAAGCAAAAGAACTAACAATTGAGAAATGTAATTTTTTTTTCCTTAATGAAAAAAAGTTTGACTTTGAAATCAAGTCAAAGAATTTTTTTTTTTATAATAAAAAATAAAATTATTCTATTTTTTGGGGTGGGGGTAAATTAGTTAGCAATATTTTTCTTTGGAAACCTCAGTCTGCATAAAATTCCATATGATTCTAAAATTTCAGCTTTGTTACTTCAACTGCGATTCAAAGTTATGTTTTTGTTTGCGTCAACAAACTTAGGATCATGGCGGAGTTATATTTATTTATTTTATACTCTCTTAATAACTCGCTATCTATTTCATTTAGACGGTATTTAATTTCTTTCATTAAGCATTTATGTTTCTTTAACTTGTTCACTCCAGATGCAGTTTAACTTAAGACAGTGTAACTGTTGTTGAATCACCAGTTTCATTAGCAAATTAAAATTACGACATTAATTTTTTTATCAAACAATTTTGATTTTGCTTTTTTTTTATTTTATTTTTTATGGATTGGATTATTTTATATCCGAATCATGGATGAAAGTCTCTCACTGTGTTTTAAATGCAGAAAAAAAGTCTTGTTTGCAAATAATTCAAATCTAAGTATTTTAATTTCTTATTCTATTTTTTAATGTTTTATTTTAAACATGTCAGATTAAATAAATTGCAAACATTGTCTTCTTATTTTTGATAAAATCCATTCATACTCACGGACAATCTTTCGTTTAATTGAAAGATGTCAGAAATGAGATGTGACGTTGACAGATGTTATTCTCATTCATTTCTTAAGGTACCCAAGTACTTTCAACCTCTTTCCAAGATCATCTTCAGGGGTGTGAGTTATGAATGGATTTTATTATTTTGCAATTTATTTAATCTGACATGTTTAAAAGAAAATTTGCTGCCTAAATACACAAATGCTTTATTTGCAGACTTGACAACTTTTATTGTTTATCCTAAAAGAATATCAATTTAACGATTTTTTTTGCAGAGATCATAGTGTCTTCACTGTTCACAATGAGACTGGATTTGACAAGACTTTTTTTTTTTCTCATAGAATTTCTTTCATGTTTGTGGGTTTATTTATAGTTAGCTTAGATAATTTGCTGCAAATAAGTTAATGTAGGTTGGCCACTGCAGACCTTAGGCATCAGCTTTGATTTACTAAACTTAAGTTGATTATCCTGATGAAAAAGGACACAAAAATAACAAAAAAAACTGATGTGATATTGTGTGCTTGACAGCATAACACTATTGAATATCTCTAGATAAGACTTGCTATCTCTATGGTTATGAATTGAAATGGTTTCCAGAAGCGTATAAACACTGTGATGATCTCTTAATCTGGTCCTGGGTATGACGGCAAACTACATCCAGCAGCAAGGCCTTTTTGTGAGGAACATGGAACAACCTCTTAATTGCTGTTGTTCCCAGGTCCACCCTGACCCAGAGTAGTAGCACCTGTTAGGGTCCCAGCTATGGGCAAATAGTTAACTGGGATCAAAACACTAATGAAAGTATAAAAATAGACTTTTATAGAAATATATACATTTTTGAAGAAAAAATTATTACCATAATACATTTTTGAAGAAAAAATTATTACCATAACACATTTTTGAAGGAAAAAAATTCTCAGCAAAACATTTTTGAATATAAAACTAGAATACATTCTCAGTTTTCTAAAATAAAAACACAAACATTTTCATTAAAATCTGACTAAATCAACCTTCTCACTATAACTAAACATTAAAAAAAAAAAAAAAAAATTAAAACTCCACCTATTTTTGGCATTAAATAACCCAGAGAGGTTGATATGCCATTAAACAAAATTCAAACTCAAAATCTCTTAATCATTTCTCTCTCATACATTGAGAATGGTGGGGGTACTCTTTACCTTCTTTTTTACCTATCTCTGAGTGAAATACAGATTTTTTTTTGTTATTCACTGTCATTTTCATCAGATATATATATATATATATATATATATATATATATTTAAGTTAGGGAGATCAGCTGATTATGTTACCATAGTTTTGACCTTTTCTGTTTTATCAGGCTGACAAAACTGAAAAGGTCAAAACCATGGTGGCATAATTGGCTGATCTTCCAGCTTAAATATCTAAATGTTCTACATGTTAAAGCTTCAAACATGTATAGAGCACTTTCTGATACAACTGTTTACTGGTCTAATTTAAATCTAACCTATGACTGTTTAGTGTGTGTGTGTGTGTGTGTGTGTGTATATATATATATATATATATATATATAATACGTGTGTGTGTGTATTTGGGCAATAATCTCTTTTATGCTGGTTTCATTAAAAATGACAGACAAGGTGTTAAGTTTTTTTATATAATTTTTTTTTATGTGTTCTGATTTTTTTTTCCTTTTCAGAATTCAAATTATATAAGAAGTAAAAGCTTGTTAATGGTTTTCCAAATATTTGACTACCATTTCAAACTTTTCTTCATAACACTGCCAACACCAACTATAAACACGTTGACAAAAACACCATTATTTTCTACAAAAACCAAAATGCATGGTAATTAAAAACAAGACAAATCTTCACCTTACAACATCTGAAATTATGCAACACCAACTAACTTAAGAAAATTAAATTCTCTACTACAAAAAATTCAAAACTGCCAATCTTGTCATCAATAATTATAATAATTCATCTGCAAAATTTAAACCGCAGAGAACCATTGTCGTTTATGAATTTATATGTCCTTTGAAGAACTGTGTTTCTCAACAATCCAGATTTGTAAACGATTACATTGGCCACATCACCACAAAATTGACGAGATTAATGTTGTACCTTTCCTACAGCGGTTCCATTTAATCTCATTTAAACACACATTGAAATCTGCCAGATCCTTTCTGTGACATACTTGTTAACAATACCTACTTAATAGCATTATTCACATTCAAAAGATTAAAAATATTAAAGGCATTATTAATAAAAAAAAAAAATCCTATACTTAACATCAATTATGAACATGGTAACAATGTGTTTACCATGTTCAGAATTGATACATGACTCTATATACATAAACTTTCCAAATATTTATCTACAAGTAAAACAAATTTTATTTTTTGATAATGTTATAAGTATATCTAAAAGCGCTCAAAAATACAAAGCATTTAGGCAATTCTTATATAATTTTTGAAAAGAAAAAAATCATGAGAACGCATGAAAATTTATAAAGAAAAACAAAAAAACAAACAAATCTAATGATAATACCTTCCTTGTCTGTCTTTTTTCATGAAACCATCACATTTTATATATATAATGCACACTCCCCCCTCTAATTGAATGCATGCTGGTCTATTCTTTAGGAAAGGTGTTTCTTCATCCACGTTTACCATGAAATAAAGATTTTATGATCTCCTATTTTCTAAGCATATTTTTGGCTATCATTTCTTATATAAATGGTAGTGATTTTCATCTTGTTTGTAGAAAATCATTGGATGCAGATAAATCTGTTATTTATATGTTGATATTTCTTTTCTCTTCATCTGAGCTAATCCAGTTGTTAGTTATGCTAGATATGACATTTTTTCCTTATTCAACAGCAATTGTTCTATGCAAAAACAAAAAAAATCTGTGTGTAATTATTTTTTTCTTTTTAAGTTGTCCAACTTTGTTTATTGATTAGGGTGAATCTATAATTCTGAGAATCCTGTTACAATTATAAGTTGAATTTTGGTTAATGAAATTAATGCAGAATCATTGGATGAAGCACATTGACCATGAATGATATTATGCTGTAAACAATATCAGTTAAGTGCCATATGTGACACACACTTGGGTGATCATGTCTCTTTTGATCCAAGACTGACTGAAGGGAGAAGAGACAGATTAATGTCTTTTCCAAAGGTATTTGTGCATAAGTGCATTTATTGAATTCAACTAGAATTCTCCAATTTTTTGTTTCAAGCTGATATCTACTGTACCACAATGCATATCATTATAGAAACTATATATTAGTGTTAAAAATGGCTTTTTCGTAATTAGATGGTAGTTTGATTTATTTTAACAGCATATATCACATATTTTAGATGTGCATTGTGATGCAGTGGATATCGACTCAGAACGACAAATCGGAGTGCCGAGTTCGAATTCCAGTTGAATTCCTTGCATTCACTTGCACACAAATACCTTTGGGAAAGGTATTAATCTCTCTTCCCTCCAGTTATGGGTTAAATAATAGGACAGATTGGGTTCTGTAGCCTTGGCTGGCAACCAGTCTACTTCAGAAAGCAATGGCAATCTACAGCGGCATAATCTTCTGCCCAGTCAGTCATGTCACCTAAAGCGTGTATTGCGTATGGCAGTTAACTGACTGATGTCACACATTTTGCACTGAGCTCTTTTTAAGTATAGATAACTTCATTTTTCTTTGCTTTATACCATTAAATTACCCCCTTTATACCATTAAATTACCCCCTCATTTGGTTACTATTTGTAGTTTTGGTTTAGTTTCATGTCAGTTTCAATGTTAAAAAAAATTGATGCTAATTTTGAAAGTTTCGAGAATAATATCTCCTAACATGCCAAACTTTTAAGGTAACTCTGAATAATGAGTGATTTGTTGAAAGGTCTCCTGGAAACCATGAGGAGCAAAAAAAAAAAAAAATATCCTTGAATGTTGCATGGTTGAAAGTTGTTCTGCAAGACAAGTTCAGGCAAGATCAGATTCATTGACTTTTTATTTTAATATTTTCCTGTTAACTGACTTTTATGAACATGCATCTCTCAAAAATAAAATATAAAAATATTTGAGATATCACATCCTCTCATAATGTATAAGTGTAAGATAACAAATGTGAAACATTCATGTTTGATTAACATTTGTTCATTAACATACATTCTGTTATAAGTAATGTTCCAATGATTCATACACTTCATAAAATTATTTTAAATTCTGATGGTTTGGAAGAAATGAATGTTGAGTGGGTATTTTCAACCTCTTCATTCATTTTCATAATTATTCTTGCAAGATTTGAAGTATAGAAAGATGTGTAATACTTTGCTTTTTGGATATTTGTTGTATAGTAGTAGGCATTTGTCAGAAGACTAAAGAGTTTATTAGAGGCACCTTCAATCCATTTTCAAAACCTAAGATTTAAACTGAATTTTTAAAAATGAAAACTTTTTCTTGAAACTTTAATTTTAGCTTAATTGAAAGCTAAATGATTAAATTTACTATTTCCACAAAGCAAAATACACAGGTGTATTTCAAACAAGTTATATTCATTAGAATCTAAAATTTTGAGATTTTTTATTTTTTTTTATTTTCAATTTTTCAGCTATTTTTTGAGCGGTCGACACAAGTTAAGTCTTAGTGTTAAAAATCTTGTAAAAATAAAATATACATCTCTCACTCATGATTTTTGGAAAATTATGAAATTTAAAGTGAAATTAATCTGATTTGAAACAAATATTACTTGTTTATGGCATGAAATTTAGATTAAAAGTATTTCTTAATCACAAAGGTCTGCGATGACAGCACCTATCACTCAATCTGGACGCATGGTGAGTGAAAGTTGACATAACCCAGTTTAGCATTTTGTAAATAGAACAATGCTTAAAACATGTGACCTTAAGTCTCTAAGTTTCCATAGTAAAAGAAGTTTAACAAAAAAAAAGTAGAAATTAGTTTAAAAATCTTAATTCTAAATGATTTGTATTAAGCTTATGAATTTTGGATTTGTAAATAGTGTATTTTTAATGAATCAATAACCGAAGACACTGATTGGAAGAAATTTAAAAAGATGTTTGAAACTTTAATAAATTAAAAGAAATTCTGTTGATTTTATGATCATAGTTCTTATGTAAATATTAATCAGCATTCATAGAGCTTTCTAAAGATATACAACTTGACCATATTAGGAGATATGAAAATGGTAGCATATCATAGCAGATCCACCATTTTGAATTTAGCCTAAATCAGTAATATCCTTATAACTCAGGCCACATTGAAAAGTCTACTACAAAATCTTGTTCAATCTTGCCATAAGACAGGCAAATTTGTTGTCAAATTTAAAAAGAAATTAATACTTTTTGAAAAATTAAAAGTTAGGTTATCTTAATTCGACCTTTTAAACAAATCAATAAACAGATCACCTTTTAGATCTATGCAAGTACTTTAAAATGGTACCTTTGTAGGTGAAAAAAGTAGCTGAGATATTGATATTCAAACTTCTAGAATTCACCTTTTTGGCAAGAGTCAGTCATATCTCATGAACCTTTTAACTTAGAGATGGAAAATAGGTACTATTCAATGTCTGTCATGAAGCTCTGTCAGTGAACAAAACATTAAAAACAAAAAAAAAACTGATCAGACCTTTGTTTTGACACAGAATGTGTCAGTTTGAGAAAATGTTTTAGTTGATCATTAGTAATATTTGACTTGGTAAATCTTCTGTTGGAGTTTTTGGGTAACCTTGTATACTAGTGAGTCAGCCATGAGCTGACTCATTTGATAGTTCACTAATAGAAGGGTTAACCAATCAGAAGGCTCAAAATGTTCAATGTGACGTGCATAAAGGTGACCATATTTTCCCGAGTATTGGTGATATAGTCAGATTCAGTAGAGTGGCTGAGTCGTAAGTGTTAATCTTTGACATTCTTTCATTGAACAGATTACGTACTATGCTGTATTCTATATTCATAAACTATGGTGGACATGGTCAACATCTTCCTGTTGATTAAATCAGATTTACAACTACATTCTGATTTAAAAATCATTTCAAAAAATGTTTGGTCAAAATCATATAACCCTGTTCAAGTTCGTAACTTTGATGCTTGCTTGTATTATTATTCAGGTGTTTTTAGAATAACAAAAATCTGAACCCATCTCTATCAGATTTCAAACAATACAGGATGATCTTAAGTTCTAAATTGCAAGTTTGAATTAATTAGTTGATTTATATGAAAATATTACAAGTTTAAATTTAAGAAAGAATGACAGAAAAGCTAAAATCCTATGAAAGGTAATTGTTCAGAAGGGTACCTTCTGGTTATACCTTCTTAAGGACTGTTGATTTGGGATAATGAGATAAAGATGTAATATTTAGTGAAATCTTGTGCAGTTTGCAGAAAAGAGAAGCATGATAAAGTAGATTTACTTATGATACCTACATGCCCTTCCCCCACCTTTTATGGAATTTGGTGAGGTAAACTATTTGTAGCATTTCTTGTGAGGAGGAGCTTTTTAAAGTATCCTCAAATTCATTTCCTCATTTGGAATTCTAATTTGGTATATAATTTGAAAAAAAATTTTTTATATATATATTGTAAGAAAGTGACAGAACACAAATCACCCAAAGAAGAGCAGTTGTGCTCCAAAACATGAGAATTTTTGTGTAGTGATACTATGCTTTTATAAACTATTGTAACAACTATTACAATACACTAATATATATATATATATATATATACACACACACACACTAGCAGTATAGCCCAGCGTTGCTCAGGTGTAATGAAAGCTTTAAAACTAATCCATGGTCCTGAGCTCAGACTCAGCTTAAAGAATATTTGTGAAGTTAGGTGAGAATTGGATAAAAATTGTGGATTTGTTTAAAGGACATACAAACACACACACACACACACACACCTTGCCTTTTTATATATATATATAAATTTTCTGCACTATTGTAAGAACTGCAACCTTGAAACTTCTGAATATCGTTTCTTATGTCTTTGTCTATGAGTGTATCAAATTTGATTAAAATTGGACCACTCCTTCTATAACCTGATTTTTTTCGATATTTATCGGGGGTACCTTGAGATAAAACCTAGCTAAGAACACTCGCAGACGCTTACAGTACAACTGTGTAAATTTTCAAGAAAATCAGTTCAGCCATTTTGGAGTCTATAGGTAACGGAGACACACACACACACACAAAGTTCCATTTATAAATAAGTTTAGATTAGATTTATATATATATATATATAGAGAGAGAGAGAGACAGAAAATTGTGTTTCTGGGAAATGGATGAAGAAAGTATTTGATTTTATATTTTTATATATTGGGTATAAACAAAGTTTTCTTTTGTAAGTGAATTTCATTAAAAAGATGTATACCACACACATACACACAACTTCAATAGTTCTCATCTAGCCCCAGAAATCTTTACTACCCAAAATAGGAATTCAAATCACAAGTCAGCATGTCAGAGTAAAAGCTCATAATTTTTCATTTTTATTTGATTAATTTTTTTTCTACTTGGTCAGGTTGGGAACTTTTTAGGACCCTCCTCATAAAATAGTATTTTAGTTAATAGGTATGCAGAAACATTTGAGCTTATTGCACTTGTTTGTGGGAAGATGTCATTAAAAAATATTGAGTTGTGTTCAACAGGTTTTTGCTGGATATTTTAAGTTAGTGGGACTGAGGAAAGTAACTCGTTACAACATTTACCATAGTGATAATGGTTGCAGGGTGGAGAATAATTCATCACTTACAAGGCTGCATAAATATTTTTGAATTCTGTCAAGGCTGTCTAGTGAACCCCTGGGTAGCACCAATCCAGTTAGTGGAGCAATTTGCAGTGTATTTCTATAGCAAGAACATGTTGCATTGGAACATCCTATCACCCCTGACAGTTGATTCGCCAAAGAGATTAAGAAGTATCGAAGTAAGAAAATACCGGATGATTTGACTTCCGCTCTCATTTTATGAACTCTGTTACTTGTACTTTTTTGTACGATAAACTGTTATGTTTACCCCTTACATGTTATGTAAATATTTCCGCTTGGAATTTACCTTGTTTATATCGTTTTCGTGATATAACATAATATTAGCATATTATTTAATGGCACTATTTTGTCTTTGTATTTTCTTTACTGAGAATGAGGAATAACCTGATTGCAAAAAGTATCAAATATCACTTTTTCTCTTAGTCTTGATATTTCATGTCCAAAACAATTTTGCTAATAGTCAACTGAAGTTTTAGTTTCTACTGCATTATGATGCCAGCAAGAATTAAAAGATCATTTTTGTTTTTTAATTTTTTTATTTTTAATGAGGTTGCTAAAGTTATCAAACAAAAATGACATTTTTGCTACATGGTCCATGTAAATATCAGTAAACCTTAAAATCATTTGGATAATGTTTAATTATTATTTTTTTAATCATTTTGTCCCAATCAAGCAAAAAAGTCATTGAAATATAGGAGGTTACTGAGTGTAAAAGAATATAAAAAAAAAGAAAACAGTAAGGAGTAAAAAAAAGCAATAAAACAACAAAAATTAAGAAAACCAAAGATAGTGATTGACATTGCATTTAAATTTTTGAAGATCAGAGTTGACTGGAAAGCAAGAAATTGGAAGAGAGTTCCAGAAGCAAGAAGTACAAGAAAAACTGCTAACATAGAACTAATGGTTACATCTAGACATTTCATCTGCGAACTGAGATCTTGCTCCCAATCTAGTACTGCACTTAAGTTCATAAAGATTAGCTACCATAGAGAGCAATATTACATCCCATTTAAAAATAATTATTCTTCATGAAGGATAAGAATTATAAAAACCTGTTTTTTCATATCAACAAGAATAGTAAGAAAAGAAAAATTCACAGTACATCTGTATGACTTGAATTCATGTTGAAATATTTTAAAAATTAAATTCTCCTAAATACACAAAGTTTGCTTAACATAACAGAAAATTGACGTAATTTTGCTTTGTATTTAAATAATTGTTATTCTGTATATTTACTGAATAGTTTGCAGATTCAGCAAAACAAAATTCTAGTTACTATTAAGTAATTATCAAGTTTCATCAGAACTTAAAATTCTATTTATACTATGTCACTAGAAAAGTTAACGACAAAAATTACCTTCTTCAATGTTGACTATTCTGATTACATAAAAAATGTATTAAACACAAAAATAAGAACCTATAGTTTGTTATATATAGGTACTTCCATTCATTTATGATAACTTTTAAATTGAATTTTTAAAAATAAAGTTTTCTTGAAATTTTTATTTTGATTAAATTTACTATATCCAGTAAGCAAAATACTCCGGTGTAATTTCAAACAGAAATTATATTGATTGGAATCTATAATTTATTTATTTTTTTTAAATTTTTAAATTTTTTTTATTTAAAAATATTTTTTGGCTATTTTTGAGGGATTGACACATTTGTAAACAAAAGTTAACTCTCAGTTTTAAAAATATTGCAAAAATGAAATATATATCTGTGACATTATTTTTGGAAAATTTAGCAAATTTAAAATTAAATTTATCTGATTTGCACAAATATTACTTATTTATAGCATGAAATTTAGACTAAAACTATTTCTTAATCACAGTGTTGATCTTTCTGAACCCCCAACTCCTGTATGATTTGACATGTGATGATAGCCAGAGGTGAGATAAGTATCTATGGTGATCACAATTGACATAATTGTCCAAATTCTTTTTCCTGTAAGGGGAAGAAACTATGAATCACATGACATTTAATGTACACACAGAAATTACCATACAAAAAAAAAAAATGAAAAATTATTTTAAAAATATGATGATGTGATGATTTGTTTTAAACTTTTCAATTTTTGATTAGTAAATATAGTCTTTACTTAATAACCTAATGCCTACAAGTCTTTGAAATACTTAAAAAAAAATTTTTAAAATTTCATTATTGAAAAAATTTTCCTTCAGACTATAATATCTTTAATTTATATTATCAATTAAAAGCTGTTAATTAATGTCATAGTTTTATTGCGTTTTTATTTTACTATTGGGAGCAGATTTTCAGAAAAAGGGCCACATTTTAAAAAAAAAAATAATAGGTGATTTACATTCCCCAATGAATCTTGCTTTTGACTAATAAAACCAATTTTGCCTACAAAATTTAATTTCTTGAAATTTCATGAATTTACATAAAGGTGGTGGGTAACAGATGTAAAAACATATGTGTATGCATATATATATATATATATATATATATATATATATATATATATATATATATAATTTTACCAAGACTTTTTTAAAATAATAATTTCAAAAATAATTTATTCATTTGTGAATAAGTCCTGAAAGTTTCATTTAAATCCAAAAATTATTTGATTTTTGCAAGAATTTCCAAATTGTGTTCTTCAACAAAAAAAAAAAAAATGAATTATGTAATGTTACATTTTCTATTGTAAACTCTCATAACATTTGGTTACATGCTAACAAAAATCAAAACAAGATATTTTACCAAAATTTCAAATGTGTTAGAAAGGATTAAAAAATTTGAAAAAAAATTAAAAAATACTTTGATCTTTCCTCTTAATAATAACAAACATTTTGATCAAAAAGTTCCTTTTTTTTATTTTTTTTTTTTAATAATTTCTTTTGCTTTTTCTTTTTTTTTTTTTTTTTTTTTTTTTTTTTTTTTTTCATACTTTGCTGTTTGTGCAGTAATTTGGTGGAGGTACCTAGTTATATAAATGCATTTTATTTCCTAAGTGAATTAGTAATTCTTAGTGATATGACTCATTAGGTTGTTGCAATGTCAGAAATTTATATTCCTACAATTAATATTTTAAGTAACTAGCAATTTAACAAACTTTTTGGGACACAGATCCAGTATTGTGTGATTCACTTTGTCACAAGAGTGACTGTTGTTCCGTCTTCATGTCTGATTTAATTTCTCTTCTTCCTGCTTCTTATTTCTTAAAGGTTAGAGAGTTTGGCTCTTCATTGGCAGCAATTTATTTGCCAGATTATCTACCAGAGTAGATGTGGGTTTCATTTTTTTTTTTTTTATATATTAGTGGCTGAATTATTTTCGCTTTCATTTAAATTTAAAAAAAAATGCATTTATTTTTAGTGTTTCTTCCAGTGTATTGTATAGAAATTAGCCTTACAGAAAACACAAATTCTAGAAAACTTGGTTTGTCTTCCATTTGTTTATTTGATTTTATTCATCGCTAACAACAATTAAGTTTTAGTTTTATGCCTCAAGACATTTATTTAAAAAAATGATTGTTTTTTTTGTTTTTTTTTCTTGCAACCATAACTGCTTGGGACAAAATACATAATCTTGAAATTGTGAATGCTGTCTAAAAGTAGTAACTGCTTTTTTCTCTCTGTTTTCCTTTTTTAAACCTTTTAATAATATCAGTAGCAGTGTCGATTCACAAGAAGTAGAGTTGATGTTAAAGTTAAGTTTTATACAATGAACAAGAATAAGAGTTTACTTTAGCATTAGTTACATTCTAAATGGAATCTTGCACACATAATTACCAAAACTTAAAAGTAATTAAAATGGCAAATTTCTGTAAAAAAAAAAACAAAACAAAGGCAGGCTTTATTGAAAGCATATTAAATTACTGAAGGTGGCAGCAGGGGTGGGGGTCTTTTCTTAAAAAATGCCCCTGTTTTTCTTTAATAAATCCCTATTCCTCTTGTCTCTTTTTTTCTATATTCAAAATGACTCAACTCATTTTTGATAAAATATAACTCAATGGTCAAGACTTTTAGTATCCTATACATTTTTCAATTGGGGTAGATAGACTAAACTATCGCTCGGTTCACACTCCACCCATGTCTATTGAACAGGTGTAGAGGCTCATCCCTTGTTCCCTGTTTAGGATGTGGTTTCCGGCTTTCTCTTTCCCAATCTTTTCACTCTTTTTTTTTTTCTTTTTTTCTTTTTTTTTTCTTTTTGTCTTTTTCTTTTTCTTTTTTTCTTTCTTTTTTCTTTTTTTTCTTTTTCAATTGGAGTAGATAGACTAAACTATCGCCTGGTTCACACTTCACCCACGTCTATTGAACAGGTGTAGAGGCTCATCCCTTGTTTAGGATGTGGTTTCCAGCTTTCTCTTTTCCAATCTTTTCACTCTTTTCTTTCTAATTTTTTTCAATTGGAGTAGATAGACTAAACTATCGCTCGGTTCACACTCCACCCATGTCTATTGAACAGGTGTAGAGGCTCATCCCTTGTTCCCTGTTTAGGATGTGGTTTCCGGCTTTCTCTCTCCCAATCTTTTCACTATTACGTAGCCCCCTGCACATCAGTGGCGTTACTGCCTTGCTCGGGGTGATACGATTAAAAAAAAATGTCTTAATAGATCAGTTTGGCGGAATATATATTTTGTAATATTATTACAATCACAGAAACAAAATGAATCTTTAAAAATGAAAAATCTTTCTTGAAGCTTTTAGTTTTAATTTCTGAGTAAATTTAATATTTCCAATAAGCAAAAATCCTTTTCTGTATTGCAAAATTAATTTAAATTTGAAAGGCAATTTCATTTTGAAATTGCAAAACATCACAATAGGTATAAAGTAATCTTTACTATAACTTGTTCCCCCTCCCCCACAAAAAACTGATTTAAATTTTCCAAGGAGTTGTCGATCTGAATTTCATAAATTAAATAAGTTGGCATCTCTACTTTACTCGCTTTCTCCCTCTGTCTTTTCTGCAAATATTTCAAGTGCAACTGACGAGCTTTTTTTCTCTGGTGCCCTAGACCATGTGAATTTAAGTGTGCTACTAGATTGGTATCTGGGTCCCACCCTTTTACCGTTAAAATAGTTAAATGTAACCATCACTTTTACTTGAACAGTTTCTTTTCTTGCACTTTCCGCCTGTGGAATTCACTTCCATTTACTTGCTTTCCTAATAGCTACAATCTTCAAAAATTTAAATGCAGCATGAATTACTATTTTCTATCTTCTTGAATCCCATTCATCTTTTATCCTTTTTTTTTTTTTTTCAATACCCCTTTGTACCCAATCTTTTCTCTTACAGTAACCTGCCTTGCTTGGTTTGAAATGATTAAAAAAATCAGTAGTGGTATCCATATTAATATATTTGCTTGTACTTTGAGTAATATTTTTTTGCATTTCGTTAAGATATTCTCACTAATTTAACTTTCTGTATCTAAATCTATTAATATTATGATAAAAATATTTAGGGCAGGAATTAAGGCTTGAGTTCTATATGTGATCATGGCTCCCCAAAACTTCCTATCCCTTATGGCCTTTAGCAGTTTTGACCTTTTGCTAAGCCCCCCTCTATTCTGCCATCTATTCACAACTTTGTTAGGTAGATTATATATATATATATATATATATAAAATCTTTAAAAAATTGGTTGGCATGTGCTTGACATAACCAGTATTTAGCAGCAAACTACTTTGTCCCCCCCCTCTAAAAAAAGAATTATAAGGTAGAAGATTGTTTTCTAGCCTCCAAATTGTTTTTCTTTTCTTGAAGTTCTTTTTAATAATACTAAAATATCAGTTTGGTCATAAGATTCCTCTTGTAGGATGTTGATGTCTTTTGTATGTGGATATAATTAATATAAATAAAAACAATGTGTCCAGACTTATTTTTGTGTTTAATACTTTTTTTTTTTTTTTTTTGTCACCCAAAGTATTAACATAGAGGTAGGTAATTTGACCAATTTTATGATGTGAAATTTTCTAATAACATAGAAATAGAATTTTGTTTTGGTAAAGCCTGATAACTATTGAATCAACTTTTTTTTTTTTTTTTTTTTTTTTGTTGAATTTAAAAAGCAGCAACATTGAATAACAATTTTTATTTAAATACAAAGCAAAATTACATTTTTTTTTTATGGTAAAGGTAAACTTTCTAGTTATGAAAATTTAATGTTAAAATATTTAAACATGGCCTCTTCAAATTGTACAGATACATTGTGAAATTTTGTGAAGCTTTTTTTATATGGAAAAATCTATTGTATATTATTTTTCATGAAGTATAGTTAATTTTAAATGGGATGTAATATTGCTCTCTATGGCAGCTAATCTTTATGAATTTAAGTGCAGTACTAGATTGGCAGCAAGATCTCCTCAGTTCACAGTTGAAATGTCTAGATGTAACCATTAGTTCTACGTTAAGTTTTTGTACTTCTTGCTTGTGGAACTCTCTTCCAGCTTCTTACTTTCCAGTCAACTCTGATCTTCAAAAATTTAAATGCAATGTCAATCACTATCTTTGGTTTTCTTAATTTTTGTTGTTTTCTTGCTTTTTTTGCTCCTTAACATTTTCTTTTTTTTATATTCTTTTACAACCCATAACTGCCTGTGTCTCAGTAACTTTGTTACCCCACTTGGAGTGAAATGATTTAAAAAAAAAACAAAAAAACTAATAATGAAAATAACAACACATCTTCAATTTCTCTTTGAAATTGCTTCTTGGAGAATATGCAAAATGGATATTTCAACTGGACTGCCTTTACAATGTTTGGCCTAAGGGTATAATGGTTATATATATATATATATATATATATATATATATATGAGAGAAAGATGCATCTACTCTTATTTATTTTCTTAGATAGAGATTGAATTCTTTGAGAGTTTCAATGTTTTCTCTTGCCTCATTACTGTCTACACAGTTTGGTGATGTTTCTTTTTACATTTCTATATCAGAAACATCTATGAAATTATGATACTAGCCAATTATAATTACTTGATATTAGCTTTTGTCTGCTTTGAACTTTTTATGCTTCATACTTTTCAACATGATTGTTATCTTGGATAATTCCATTTTTTTATTTTTTTGTCTTTATCTTTTAGCAGAAACTTGCATGTATTTTAGTTGGGTTGAGGCGTTTCTTGCAGCAAAATAATTTTTTTTTATTGTGACTGTCGGTATTTGAAGCAGGTAAAATCAGTTCGTATGCTTACTTTTCAGCTTTTACTCTATCTCTAAATAGCCAAGATAAATTAGTCCTTTGTTGTTTGAGGAGAATACATTAATAAATCTGAAATCATGATGAAAAAGCATTTTTTTTTTATATTTGCTATTTAGTATAATTTTTTTCATCAATGCACTTAGATTCAGGTAAGATTATATAAACCAAACATTACACATTTAGATATTGGGATTGAAATTTAGCTAATAACATACTGATAATTAATATGTTTGTACAAACATATCAATCTGTAAAATTTGATAGTAATAAGAATACAATTGTTATATGTATATGATAAGAAGGAACTTGTTACTACGTAATGTAAAAACTGCTCAGTGTCGAAAAGACTGAGTTACAGTATGAGTAAAAAATAAATCCTCTGTTATAGTAAAAACCTGTGTGTGTGTGTGCGTATATTCCTCCTGTTGCGCTTATAGAGACAGGGATAATACTGAGGTATTGTCGGCTCAATTCATTCTTTTTACTACCAGTTATGAAAATTCTTGCTACATGTTTGTGCTTTAATGGTGACTTATTATTTTATTTATTTATTTTTTTTTTATTTTTTTTTGCAGTAAGTGTTAAGTAGTGAAGTGTGTGTATGTATGTGTGTATATATATATATATATATATATACACACACACACACACACACACACACACATGTACATAATATTCCTCCTGTCATGCTCAAAGGTTTGCATTATTTCTTTTTCTTTCTTAATGTAAGATACTCAATAGTAGATACATCAGTATATATGTTGACTGCATATAAATATGAATATTTTTCTGTCAATTTTGACAGCGCAGACCCACTAGTTATTGAATAAAAGTGTAAATGTCAGTATGATGGTGGGTAATGTTCAGGAGGAATATATTTGCGCTTTTGTTTCTAATTTGTTTTTGCCAAAATGTATGTGTACACACACTACAATACTCATTTGGTGTAGACATGCAGTATGCTGTGAATATTCTTTGTCTGAAAATTGAAAATTTTTAAGTCTAATGTAATTAAATTCAAATTTCTAGTCATATGTTTACAATTTTTTACTCATATTCTACATTCATGTATATGTGCCTTCACCAGGGTTGTCACATTGAGCTACCAAGCATTGAATTGGGGGTGCATTTTTTTTTTTTTTTTGAAGTATAAAGAAAACTCAGCACTTAAACTGTTATAAATCCATAATTTATTTCGGCAGTTGTAAAAATTACAAAGTGCTTCTTTCAGAGAAGATGCAGTTTGTGATTTTATAAATTATGGATTTATAAGTGTTTAATTATATGTTGAGTTTTCTATCTTATCTCCTCTCTCTGGGTATTTGTTTTGATAAAGTTCCACTGAGGACTAAATGCATTAGTTTCCCTTTTGTTTTTTATATATCAGTTGTGCCATACGTGATACACTCTTTGGGTGATCATGTCTCTTTCAAGACATGACTGACTGGGCAGAAGATTATCCCACAGTAGGTTGCCATTGCTTTCTGTGGTAGACTGGTTGCTGGCCAAGGCTATTAAACCTAATCTCTTATTATTTAACCCATAACTGGAGGGAAGAGATGGATTAATACTTTTCCCAAGGGTATTTGTGCGTAAATGAATGCAAGGAATTCAACTGGAATTTGAACTTGGCTCCCCGATTTCTCATTCCGAGCCGATATCCATGGCACCAAAATGCACATCCTAATATATACAGTTTAATAAATAAACTAAGCATCTACTCAAATGTGGGTATCCACTAAAAATAATGTTTAAGTGATAAAATAGCATTTTCTGTTTGAGTTTGTCGTATAAGCAATTCAAGAAATGTTCGTATTTTACTTATTGAGATATTTTTATTAGATATTCATAAACCTGCTCCCTTATTTCAAATATATCTAATTTGGTGAGTCTATAAAGCCAACTTTCTAATTAAAAATGTGTGTTGACATAGAAATCAACACTGCATGATGACTCTCAGTTTCACTCCTCAAGCAATCTTCTGACTATTGTTTAGGGCTCCTGATTTAGGTTATTTATAGTCTTGATCTCTTTTTAATTGTGCATTTTTTTTTTTTTTTTTTTTTTTTTTTTTAACTAGTAGTATAGCTCGGGTGTAATGAAAGCTTTAAAACTAATCCATAGTCCTGGAGCTCAAACTCTTTGGACGTTGGCACAAAAGACTAAAAGAGCAATGGTTGTTTCCAGTTAAAGTGAAACCATAGACTGAAAGAAAAATGAATGGATGTAAGTCAAATTTTGATTTCCTGGTATCGATATCAAATTTTCTGCACTATTGTAAGAACTGCAACCTTGAAACTTCTGAATATTGTTTCTTATGTCTTTGAGTGTATCAAATTTGATTAAAATCATACCACTCGTTCTATAACCCGATTTTTTTTTTTTTTTTTTTTTTTTTTTTTTTTTCGATATTTATCGGGGTTACCTTGACACAAAACCTAGCTAAGAACACTTGCAGACGCTTATAGTACAACTGTGTAAATTTTCAAGAAAATTGGTTCAGCCGTTTCGGAGTCTATAGGTAACGGATACAGACACACACACACACACACAGTTTCATTTATAAATAAGTTTAGATTATTTAAAAGAAATTTCTTCATTTCTAAATTGTATTTCAAATAAACTTTATTATATTTAGTTTTTTGAGTCATGATGTGGTTGTATATAACATAGTAGGAATTTGTTTGCTTCTGCAAATTATCTCTGATGTTTTGTTTAGGAGTTTATATTGTTCTGGAAATGTAACTATTGCTATTTTCTCCTAAGCAAGAGTTGAAATATCCCTATTTTGACATTTTTGTTTCCTTTGGATTTAGGTATATAACATTGTTGTGTGAGATTATATATAATCAGGAAATTATATTGGTGAAATGATAAGATCCCATCTTCAATTTAATAACCATGAGAAAATTATCAAGGACAGCTTCAATTTTCTTATTTCTATATTTCTACGGGCTATATTGTTGATAATGCTAGATGTGTCCTTTTAGTGTTTTCATTTAAATACCAACAAGAATGCTAAAAGTTTGAGTTAAAACATTTTTAAAATAACATTCTAGGTTTAAATAGGAATTTAGCTATACCCAATGAATACATTTTCCACAAAAATGCCATCTACTGATCCTCCACAACTCTAATTGTGAAAATCAATTAGCCCAAAACTACTAGATTTCATTAGTAATATAACACATAAAGAAAATCTCCCCTCAATAAAGTCCAACTTATACATAGGCAGCAACCTCTCTTTTATTCAGGTTGCATTAAAAAATGACAGACAAGGTGGAATAGTTAAATTTTTTTTATATAATTTTTCATGTGATCTTATGATTTCTTTCTTTTGAGGACATAAATTATATTAAAATTGTCCAAATGTTTTGTTTATCTGAGCACTTTCTGCTATACTTTTAGCTATTTTTGAGGATGAATGTTATTTTATGTGTAACAGAATGTAAGTAGTGTTATTTACCAAACACAGAGTTGTTAGCATGTTCATAGTTTGTTATTGAGTTTTTCATTTTTATCAACAAGGCCTCCATTATTTATAGTCTTTTTTGGCAGACCTGAAGGAGACTACCACCACCTTTTAAATTTGTTGTTTGTCATTTTTTGACTTTTTTCAGTGCAATCTTATCGATTAAACCCTAAACTTTCTGATTGACAAAAAAAAATTTGTAAAAATTTCAACATTTAAACAATTCTTTTAGGGGTTGCTCAGTTTTTCATATCTTATATTTAGCAAATTGATCCTGTGCAATTACTTTTTTTGCTTGCACATATTTAAGAACTGAATCCTTTGCGAAATTTTTGAATAAAGCCATTCTTGGAATTTCCAAGGAAGATGCCATTGTAAGGACTGAAGAAAACTTGAAAAAGACAAAAACAAGAGTAACATCTTGTCTCAAAAAAACCAAAACAAAGCGACCCCCAATGCCAGTGGTTCCAAAATGGAGGATTGATTTACTATAACGTTGTAGGAGAAACTGAGCCCCCCCAAATTGTTTAAATATTGAAATTTTTCCAAATTTTATTTGATAATCGGAAACTTTGTAATAATCGATAAGACTGTGCTAAAAAAAGTAAACAAAAAAAATGAAAAACAAATTTAAAGGTGGTGGTAGTCTCTTTCAGGTATGCCTCTTTTTTTTTTTTTTTGCATGTGGATGAGGCTGTGATATTTTTTCTCAAGTTCGTTCTGGATAGGGTTTAATAAGTCTGTGTGTTTTTAATTGAGATTGCATTGAGCTCGGTTGAGAGAGATGTAGCTCGAGTCTACAATTTAGTTTCTAGTGGTATGGCTGATATAATTATTTATGAAATTAGGATTAAGAACGCAGGTCTTCAAAGGACATGTGAATTTGTAAATGTTGGTTTGTTGTAGTTAAGATCTCATGTATGAATTGTTGTTTTTGTTGATGATGTTAACTGTTTTAAATTTAGTGTAATAGATAATTAATTTAATCTTTTGTTTATGTCAATGGAAGTTGCATATTTTCGAATGATGTTTCGGAGTGAAGATTCATCTTATTTATAGTTACTATGAATTTGGTTTTTGTAAAAGATATCAATATTATTTTTTTCAGTGTGTTTACAGGTTGTTATTACTCAGGTTTGAAAGAAAAAGTTTAATATGGTAGTCAACCAAATAATTTGTAAATCCGTTGTTGACGAGTTTCTTTGGCATTATGGAGTTCTTTGAAGAATAGTGTTCTAGAGGATGAATTCTTATAGGCTCTTGTGAGGAAATTTTTAATGACATTGATTTTATATCTAAGAGGACATTGACTAATGAAATTAAAGTGACTGGTAGGTTTTTTTTTTTCTTTTTTTGTTTTTTTTTGTATAGAGAAGTAATGAAACTATTATTATGAGACTCCACAAGTACATCTAAGAAAGGTAGTTTATTTTTTTGGCTAAGCTCGTGAAGTTGAAAGTTTTTTGAATGCAGATTTAAGATGTTCAATTTTGTTTTTATTCTGAGCAAGAATGAAAATATCATCTACATAGCAGATATATATAAAAATGTGTTTTCTACATGAGACATGTAAATGTCAGCAAAGCAAGGACCAGTTTGGGTGTTAATGTGGCTTTCATGGTCATAAAAAAATCAGTCAATACCATCAACTATGAATGTGCTAACATGCTTACTGTCTTTGGTACATAACTTACTTCATATTATATATAACACCACTTACATTGTTACACGTAAAATAGCATTCATCCTTGAAAATGACTAAAAATACGGCCGAAAGAGCTCTGATAAACAAAACATTTGGACAATTTTAAGCTAATTTATGTTCTCAAAAGAAGGAAGTAATAAGATCACATGAAAAATTACATAAAAAAACTTAACCATCACTCCTTGTCTATCATTTTTAACTTACACACACACACACACACACACACACACACACACACACACGTGCGTGTGTGTGAGAGAGAGTGGCTTAACAGTTAACAATGTGGTGAATGAAATTGAACAATCTCTGGCTAGTGTAGTTTGTATTCACTTTGTCCTTTTTAATCTAACTTGGGTATTTGATTATAGATCTGGGAATGTTGCATGTTTCTTGAAGAAGAGATGGCTGATTCTTAAAGTGGAATTACTCAGCTTAACACACTTACAATCAAGGAAAATGTGAAATTTGAAGAAAGCTTAGTTTCTCTTTCCAATATAGCCAACTCTTTAGATAATGGGAATGTCTTCAGATTTGCTCAAAACATTAGCACAGATGCTAATATTTTAAAAGTTTAGAAACCTGGTTGGCTATTTGGTGTTCTTTAAACTTTTTGAGCAAATCTTTTCTTTTGATCTCATTTCTGCATGTGTCTTTTGGTATCTCTTTCTTACTTTACTTGCATATTTTGTAAGAGTTGAAAGATATTGGAAAGCAGAATGAATGTTCAGTGGAATGTGATCTCATGATGTAGACTTCATTACATCTTTTGGACTATTGGATCTCATAGATTTGCACTATTGGCATGTTCTTCTGACCTGACGATCTTACAGTTATTTATATATATATATATATGTGCATGCGCACACACACACAAAAAAAGAGTGGGGAAGGGATTTTTGTGTTGGGGAATGGTAGTTGAAACATTGTTAGAGTATTTTTTAGTGACTGTTAGTTTTTTTTTTACTTTTTTTTTTCGTTTTGTATCTTTCCCAAATTCTGTAGTTATAGTTGTAAAATGATCTAGTGATAAGATACTCAGTATAAGCCTTGACAAAATCATTTGCACTCTGTTTTTATAATATATATATCTGTGTGTGCTTAAAATAGCCTGAACTTGTTTCTTGCTGCTGTTAACATCTAGGTGTGTCATTGGTGCTTATCTTAATGGAAAGCTTGCAGAATTTCCGACCTCCATCATGATAGAAGAATGCATAAACACACACACACACACAATATTGTGCAATATTCCTAGTTGAGCTTTCATGAAGTTTTGTGTGGTTTTTCATTCACTATTCAAGTTGAAAAAACAAGTTTGAGAAATATTTACTTAGAAAACAGGTTAAAAATGGTATTAAGTAGCTTTAATTGTAGTAGGGTAGGAAAAAAGACAAGGAAAACTTACCTTGCCGACATGTTTCATCCTTTCAAGGATGTTCTCAAAGCAAATGCAAGGATTTTATAACAAGTATTTATGTACAAGGGCAAAAAGTTTATTGATATTTCAAGATCTTTGGTATAGAGATGCTCATGAAGATCCATCATGTTAGTGGAAAATCTATGCACATAAGAAGCTTTATATGCAACTATTTATCAACTAGTCATACATAGAATTAAATTTACCAACTTTGACTTAGTGAATGCAACATTTATTAAAAAAGAAAGTAACTAAGAAGAAAAATTCTTGAAAGTGCTATCAAATCTTATCAAGATAAAAAGCGCACCCCCCTGCATTCTTTCCGAGATCTGTTTTCCTGAAAGAATTACGCCTTTCCCAAGCCAAGATACATGACCATAAAAATGCTAAAAATTAAAAGAAAATGGTTAAATCCATAACCTCATGATATTCAAAACATCCCTTTACCAAAAATTTTGTAAAATTAATAACACTTCTGCTCATGTATATAAATACTTGTCACAAAAGGAAATCCCTACATTTGTCTTGATAAAATCCCTAGAAGATGAAATGAGTCTGGTAAGATAAGTTTCCTATTTGTCATTTTTCATATTGTCCTTTTGCAGATAACTCCCTTTGAAAGTTTTGCACACACAGTGTATTTTGGCTTTAAGAATTCTCTCAAGCATATTTTGTTAAATATTATGGACAAGTTCTTTCTAACAATTTTTTTTACAAATTATTATTTCAGAAATTTGACAGATTGAATAAAAAACTTTACAGAACTTTTCCATATTATTTAACAAAACATATTTGAGATATAGATGGATATAACTTCCTTCTTAGCAGCATTAAACTCCTCAGTGGAGCATATGGCTATGGCTTTTAAGCATTTTTTTTTTTTTTTTTTTTTTTTTTTTTACACAATCTCCTTCCTTATGAGTGCACTGAACCTCTTGTTGTTTACATTGAATCTATAGCTAAATCTGCTGTTAGGAAAAGTCAGGAGGTATGGAACAAGGTGAAGAACAGGGGGACACAAGACTTGGGTCAAGGGGCAGCTAGGCAAAGGGACCAAGGAGGGAACCCTAGGCAGACCAAGGATCTTAGACAAGAGCACAGAAAGAACCACAGGAAGAGTCCTCCTGTAGTATACAAATGGGAAGAAAATAGGAATGGGGTGGGAGGACCCCAGTGGAAAAGACATGGTTTTCATAAACCCACGTTGGGTAGATATGGCCCGGTGCATTGGAAGTGCCAGCATAAGGGCCACCGTGCAACAGAATGTCCTACAAAGTGGGGTTTGCCCCCCCTCCCCCCGGGGATCACAAGCCAGAAAGATGCAGAAGTAGGGGCCAAATGGTGTGGGTCAAGAAGGGAAGCCCCCCCCCCCCCCCCCGTGCAAAAAGTGAAGATGAAATCTCAAGAGATGAACCAGGAAAACTCAAAAGGATCGCTCTGAGGAAAAGGAGGCAAGGTGGCCTGTATGAATAAAAATCAGTTGCATTGTTGGCGCTGTGGGCAGATAGGTCATTTTGCAAAGAAATGTCCAAGAAGGTGTTAGTTTTGTGGGAAACCAGGGCACCTGAAGAGAAGATGCCACTGTAGAGACAAGAAAGGAGACAGAAATAAAAGACCCCGATATGGGAATAGAGGTCAGGGGGTGTCCTCGTAGAGACATTAATGAAGGACTGCTGCTGCCAGCACCCATGGCAGGGTGGACAGAAAGATGGCAATGAAGAAGGGCAAAGATATTCTTGTTGACACAGGGAAGAGAGCTCTCCTGTGAGGTAGTGGTAGGACCTTCAGTGGTGAAGGCCAAAGTGGATACTGGGGCGTCCGTCTTGTTATTGAGGAAGGAGGAATACAGAAAATGGAAAAATTAGGGAAGAATGAGAAGGCCTGATATAGAAATCTTCCAGGCTGATGGTGGTTCCATGAGAATAAAAGGTATGGTGAATCTTCTGATGAAGGTAGGAGGGACGCAGAGTCTCCAGAAATTTTATATCACCCCAGAACTGTGTGCAGAAATGATTTTGGGAGAATATTGGCTACATAGAAATAGGCTAGAATTGAGTTTAACCCTGCTGTGTTGGTGATGAACAGTGTAAAGATGCCGTTGGGAGGCTCCCCCAACAAGGGTATAACAGTCGTGGCAGAAGAAGATATAAAGTTACCCCCCAGAACTGCAGTAACAGGCAAAGGCAGATTAATGACAAAGAAAAAGATGAAGGGGGGGGGAATCATACAATTAGTTCCTATAGAGGAAAGTAGATCTAAAGAGAGTGAGGCGGTCATGTGTGAGACAGAAGTAAATGCGGCAGAAATAGTTCCCATGTTATTGGTGAACAAAAACTCCATCCACGCCTATTGAACAGGTGAAGAGGCTTATCCCTTGTTCCTTGTTTAGGATGTGGTTTCCGGCTTTCTCTTTTCCAATCTTTTCACTCTTACGTAGCTCCCTGCGCTTCAGTGGCGTTACCGCCTTGCTTGGGGTGATAGGATTAAAAAAAAAAAAAAACCCTCTCAGACCATTAAAGTAAAGAAAAGGGAGGAGGTAGGTAGAGCCTTACCCCTAAGGCTAGACAAAAAGGAGAGAGAGGATTCAAAGAGGGTAGATGATATATCAGATGAAGAAGTATTGGCTCCCGAAGAGTTTAAGACTAGAGTAAAGAACCTGTTGCAAGCCAATCATGATGTGGTGACCACCTCAGACAAGGAATTAGGTCAAACTGATACGGTAAAGATGAAAATAGACACAGGTGATCACCCTCCCATTAAGTTAAGACCTTATAGAACTCCTATCCACAAAAGGCCCCTGGTGGAGGAAGCAGTGAGACGGAGCCTGATAGAAAGATCAGTCTCCCTGGAGCTTTCCCATAGTGATAATAGATAAGAAAGATGGTGTAGATTTTAGGAAACTGAACACTGTTTCCAGGCCATTGTCGGTACCCTTGTCATTGATAGATGACATATTGACTCTGTTGGGAAAAGCTAAATTCTTTTCCATATTAGATTTGAGATCAGGGTATTGGCAGGTGGCCCTTGATAAGGCTGATAAAGTAAAGGCTTCATTTGTATGTCACATGGGTCTGTTTCAATTCAAAATTATGCCATTTGGCCTGGCCAATGCACCTGGGATTTTCCAGCAACTAATGTCGATAATGCTGGGAGGAATGGAGAATTTTGCCATCGTTTACCTGGACAATATTCTGGTGTTCTCAGAGACCCCAGAACAACATTTTAACCACTTGAGACCAAGTTTTTGGTCGACTGAGAAGGCACAGTTTGGATTTAAAATTGTAAAAGTGCCAATTCCTAAGGAATGAGACTAAGTACTTAGGATTTATAACAAGCGATAAGGGAATCAAACCTGATATGGACAAGGTAAAAGAAATGCCAGAGCCCCAGACAGTAAGGCAGGTGAGAGGATTTATAGGGGCTATAGGATATTACAGATGCTTTATCCGCACATTTTCTTGGATAGCGACTCCCTTTATAGCGTTGGCCAAAAAGTACGCAAGATTCAGGTGTACAGATGACTGTAAAAGGGCCTTTAATGCATTAAAAGAACAGCTGACTGCTGTGCCCCTGCTGACGTACCCTGACCTCAGCAAGCCCATGGTATTATACACAGATGCTAGTGAGCAATGTGTGGGAGCAGTCCTCGCCCAACCCTGTCCTGATAAGGAGGGTCCAGTACTTGGCATACCAGAAGTATCAATATACTTCTTGTTCCATAAACTCTCAAAGACACAGAGAGATGGCCAGTGATAGAAAGAGAGGCATACACTATTGTATATATGCCCTCCAAAAACTAGATTACTATTTAAGCAGGGCGAAGTGTCACAAGTGTTCTCATCCTTCTCTGACACCCCCTGTATCTTGTTCCTCTTTCTCATCAACCTCTTATGTAACCCTCCTGCGCACCAGTAGCAGTACTGCCTTGCTTGGGATGAAAATTTAAAAAAAAAAAGAAGAAAAAACTTGAACGTTATACAATGAAAATTTTAGACTATGATCCAGCTACAGAATAGCTTATTACTATTTAATTATCATTTGAGTGAGAAATAAGTTGGATGTTTTTATTTTTTTTTGAGTCCTAACATGTGTAAAAAGAAAAATGGTTTCTGCTGCTGCTTTAGCCAAGATTTTATGTTGTGATAAGTATGAGCAATTTTGGTTTGATATGTTGAAGACATTCTCATAAAGCTAGTGAATTAAATTGAAAGTCTTTTTGACTTAGTAACCACTTAAGAGGGGGGGTGCTTGATGTTAAAGGAAGTAGATAAAGTGACATATCCTAATGAGTCAACATTGACCTGAACATCTCTCTCTCTCCCTAATGTGGCTGAGAAGCTAAGAAAATCAAATGAAGATCTTTTATTTTCTATAAACTGATACTGATTGTATTATTTGGAAATGGAATTATTTTTGTGGTTACGGTGGGTGATGATGTACACTTAATTCCCATTCTACATGATTTCATTTAATGAATTTTTATCATCTCACAACTAAAATCTTAAATTCCTTCTCTAGATTTGTTAGTCATGAGAAAGTGATGAAACAAGTTGATTTATTTACACTACATTGTTTGGATTATTGCCCCCCTCTTTGACATATTCATGACATTTCGGCTGTTGTATGCTCTGGCTTTCTTCAGTTGAAATTGGTAACAGAACCCTTTATTTTATCCACTGGACATAAGGAGCACCTGGTCCAGTAGATAAAAAGTATTAGTTGAAGTAATTTAGTGCTTTGACTCAGAATTCCGAGTTCAATACCTGGCCACAGCAGAGGTCAACAAAAAGTTGAGTTACTAAAAGAAAAATAATTGAAACTGAGATATCCAGGAAAAGCATGGCATGTGGAACTAGAACACTATCCTGGCAGACAAAATAAAGGGTTTGACTCAAAATTTCAACGCATATCACCTGGAGAAAGCTGGAGTGTACAATGGCCAAAATGTTGTAAATATAACAATAAAGATGAGGACAATAGTCCAAACAATGTAAATATTTACAATACCCTGTCTCAGAAATATAGACAGTAGTTGGTTTATTATAATCAAACTTATAATAATAAATTCTGAAAAGAGGGATTGGTTGATGTTACAGCCACTTAAAATGCTTGTAATGTATAAATTCTGCATAGTCACTATTATACAATGTATTTTTTCTTTTCTTCCTTCAGAAACGATTTGGGCCTTTTAGGTATGCAGTCTATCATAAAATACAGGTGTGTAATTGAATACTTATGTACCACTAATTTTCTCGCACACTAGGTTCAAAATTCTTATTACTGATTTTACAGAATCTGTCATTTACATATTAACCATGTCTCTGACCCACTCTTCCAAGCTTTGTTTTACTTGAGGCCTGTTTAATCTTTTGTGCTTGTTTCATATTTTTCTTTGCTTTTAAAAAAAACAAAAAAACATCATTAATCACAAAGTATTTCCTTCTTGCAGTCTTTAACCTTTGTGTCCACAAATAGTGTCAAAAGGATGGTATATGTCCCTTGACATTGCTATTATTTTTACTACCTTCACAATGTTTGTTTTAAAGTGTTGGTAACAATTTTAATAAAAGCTTAAACATATGAAAGTGAAGTTAAACATTTTCTTTGAGAACTGACAATAAAGAATTAAACACTATTAGATTGTTTATTTACAACATCCTAAAAATGTGGACCAATTAATGCAATGTTTATCAATTCATAGACAATTATGAAAATCTTTTTATTCATAAATTTACAAAAAACACCTGAACAAGAAAATTTAAATAAACATGAGTAACAGTAATTATAAATTTTGAAAGAAAAAAAATGCCTTTTCTGTTGTTTTTTTTTTTTTTCCTTATATTTGCTCTTGCCACACTGATGTTTTCTTTTATTAAAATGATTTTTCATTTATTTTTGTTATATGGTAAACAGTCAGTTAAGTGCCATATGTGATACACATTTGGGCAATCATGTCTCAAAAGAGACCTGACTGACTGGGCAGAAGGTTGCCATTACTTTCTGCAGTAGACTGGTTGCCAGTCAAGGCTATAGAACCCAATCTGTCCTATTATTTAACCCATAACTGGAGGGAAGAGATGGATTAATACCTTTCCCAAGGGTATTTGTGTGGAAGTGAATGCAAGGAATTCACCTGGAATTTAACTAGGCTCCCCGATTTCTCGTTTTGAGCCGATAACCACTGCACCATAACGCACATCTACATATGGTAAATAAGAAATCTTAAAAGGTAAATAATAAATATTGCATTGTATTTGGTTCACATTTTTATGATCTTGCCAATAACAATACAGTGGAGGTAGTACAATTTATTTTTATTTTTTATTTTATTATTTTATTTTTTTGGCACAATGGTTAAATGATTGTCTTTTTTTTTTCTTTTTTTTTTTGTTTTGTTTCTTTATAAAAAACACTTGATGACTCAATAGATATCCCTTATTGGTATAAGTCTGTTTTTAGAGCACAGAAGAAAAGTTAAGTTATTAACTGATAAGATTAGCTCCCTAATTAATATCCTGTCGTAGTTGATGATTGGATCCCTCATCTTCCTGAAGACAGCAGAACCCAACTTTTCAGCACTATAACTTTCTTTTGGATCATTCTTAATTTGGGTATGTGCAAAGATTTCTAGCAATTTCTTTAATCTACTTTTCTGCTTTATATTCAGTGTCTAGTTTAAAGAGTTGCACGGAACTTATGTATGCACAATCTATATCTATAAAAGTGACGAGGGTGGACGTTGTGTAAGTACTTGTTTGTTTCGACATAGCGTCTGCATTTTACAGTCTAGCTTAACCGGTTGTTGCGCTCAGATGTATATCAAAATTTTAGAACGCTAATGACACCTTGAAATTTTTAAGAAAGCCAAAATTAGGGGTAGAAAAATATATATTACCATCCCACAAAGTCAGGGATCAATTTATGTATTGATTATAATATAGAATCGATCACCCCACTTTATATTATCTATATCTGTTGCCACTCCCCCCTCCCGCTCTAATCCAATAGAGACATTCTACATCGTTATCTATATCCATAAAAGTGACAAGGGTGGGCGTTGTGTAAGTATTTGCTATGTAAATTCATATTTTTTATTATTATTCCTTAAACTACCCAAGTGAAACTTGGCTAAACTGCTAGTGTTTTTAGATATTAAACACCAATGATAATTACATTTGACTTGGATATACTCTTAGAAATATGGTTTCTAAAGGAAGTAAGTTAGAAAAAAAATCTTGCAAAATTAAGATGTGCAGAAGACCTTAAGTATACTTTTTATTTTGTTATATTTCACAACTACTTGCTGGAATATCAGTGAATCTTTACCCCTTCCCCTATTGCATACACATTTTAAGTACACACAATATAATGCTACATGCTTTGTCTTTATTTTTTCTCTTTCTTTACACATTCACCTTTTTAGATTTGTCTAGATTAGTCCTTGAAGAAAGAGTACTGGTTTCTTGTGTGTGTGTGTGTGTGTATATATATATATATATATTTCTTTGCAATTAGATGTTATGTTCTTAGGCTTGGATGGAGGCCATGTTTAACTCAAACCAACCACTTCAAAACTGGGCATCTGTAAATACTTGTAGACAAATGACAGTGGTCATTTGTTCAGTGCTTGTCTATTTGAGATGCTGCTGCTGTTGTTAATCAGTTGAAACATTATTCTTCAATGATAAATTTTAAATCCCTGTTAGTTAAACAAGTAAGAAATGGCAAAACATGACTTGTCATACTATTTACATTATTCAGAGTATTGTCCTCATCTTTGTTGCCATGTTTAAACATGGCAACGAAGATGAGGACAATAGTCTGAATTGTGTAAATACTACCTCATCTCAGAAGTATAGATGAATGACTTATTTAGTAAAGGTGAATGTGTAAAACTAGTTTTTCGTTTTCTAGGTACGAATTTACACGAGATACTAGATTAGCAACTAGGTCCTACCCTTTTACAGTTAAACAGATAAGATGTAACTGTAATTTCTACTCCAACAGCTTCTTTTCTTGCGCTTCCTGCCTGTGGAATTCTCTTCCACATGTCTGCTTTCCCAACAGCTACAATCTCCAGGTGTTTAAATGTAGGGTCAATAGACACCTCCTATCACACTAACATGCACCTATTCTCCCAACACTCTCAACATCTACCCAATGCTCATTCTCGGTATCCTTACCCGCCTATCACCCTACTTCTGACATTTCCTATATCTAACCATCCTTTCTCCACTCTATGTAGCCCCCTGCGCAATAGTGGCAGTGAAGTGCCTTGCTCAGGGTGAAACGCTTTAAAAAAAAAAAAAACTATTTTGAGTATATTGTGATTAAAGACTGAGATTTTGATGTAACCTACTGACATTAATTGGCAGTGTATAAAATGTATGGCTTACAAGTGTACGTGGAAGTTTATTCATTGCATCTCATCCCATTGCAAAAGCTGTTCATTTAGATGAGGGCCCTTCGTACAACCTCTCAATGCTATTATACAGTTGTTAACAATGCAAAAGTATTTTAATTTATCTGTAAATAAATACAAAAAAACATCTTCAATCAGAACAAAAAAATGGCCACTCAAGTTTATTTTGAGGAATTAAGACAATGAAGAAAAGAGCAAAAGAAAGTTCTTGATTTTGATTATATCAATTTATAATGCTTTGACATAATGTAACAGAAATGAAATACAAACTGAGCAGCCAACTACTACTGACAATGCTACCTGCCACTGTTGGTCAAAGAGACAACATTTTAAGAAGACAGCACATGACTGCCATGCCAGAACAGCCAGTGCAAACCCTGGAATGTCTGGTTATGAAGAAAGAAAATTTCTACCTGCTTCTCCATGAGATAGTTGGGATGGTAATCTGAGCGGTGTTAGCTTTGCAAATTATTCATTTACTAGCCAATCACTAAAGTTTTAGGCTCCTTAAAAGCAGTATATCACATATGGCAATTAACTGACTGACCAAAAAGTAGGCACATTTTCTGAAGAGGCAGTTTGTTGTGTTAACCGTATAATGGTATTACCGTACGTCACCAAGGATTTCTGGTCATGTTATCTAGTGTCATTTAAAAGTCATACATCTTTGTGTTTCTGGTGTCACTGCTATCTTTGTCTCATATGTGTGGTGTTCTCATGTGGCAGTCTTGTTTCTGCCTTAACTGTTGCTCTTTAGTTTTTGATCCTGGTGCTGTTGTTTTTTTGGGTTTTTTTTTTTTTCTAATCTTTGTTGGCAGATCCCCAACCAATAAGAAAATCTACACATAAGATTTTTCATTTGATGTATCCAACTGCTAAACATGCCGATTCTTAATGATGTGACTTGTCAGTGTTGTGTTTCAGCTATATTTTCACTTATTGATAAAATACTGTTGTTTCAAAGGAAAGTAGTGAATTTGAATAAAATATCCATATGTATTGTGAACTTTTAGTTAGAACAGCAAAAAAAATCCACTTGAAATAGCCAAAATATTTTCCCTAATGTTTACTTTTATAAATTTCAACATCCCATCTTCATCTTTTCTGTTGAAATATAAGGAGAATCTTATCCTATCAAATACAGTATGTCTTTTGGATTTGCAGGTTGTGATTAGTAAATTATCACCATTTTATATTAATTTTGTGCATACATGTCATGTCTTTGGTTTTTGTTAACTGCACGGTATAGTAGGGTCAGATAGGCACCATTTGTGGAAAAAAAGAGTAGTATAATGCAATTCATTTTATGAGAAATTTGAAAATAGCATGCTGCATTGCTTGGTATTCGTGCCAGAAGCTCCAATACAAATACTTCAAAGTGTTTGTGTGTCAATCTGAAGAGTGCTGAGGATTTGAAAAGAGTTGGCTGAATCTAATGGTGATTACGAAGGTGTTGGGAGTAATCACTAGTGATGGTGACATTATGCCTTCATTGATCTTTCCACGGAGCCTCAGATTCAACATGGAGGCCTACATTGAGGAGGAAGTTTTGGAAGCTGTGGTTGAAACCAATGGTTTTTATTGACTAAATTTACTCTTTAGTATTAAAAAATTTGTGTAATTTTGGTAAACATATCTGTTAAAATGAGATGTCAGTGTTATTTTTATTTTTGCATGCTTTAGACAAAAATTTATCCATTGCACCCCGTCTATATTCGAACAATATTTTCTACTTTGTACCATCAGTCAGTGAAAACTGACAAAACAATAGTTTTATTTACTTATAACCTGAAGAAGAATTGACTTGATTATGATACATATAGGCATGTTTCATCTTAACATGCTCATTTTACTTCTTTGGGTTTTAATCCTCTTAAGAAATATAGATAAGAGAAGGATTATGAGGTTTGAATAAAAAACATGATTTTAAATGTATCAAAAATTAAGTTTGCCAAGAACAATATTTTTTGTTAGTAATTGTAAAAAATTTTTCTGTTTTTAAATTTATCATTTCAAGACAATAAATCTGCTAAGAGAAAGGGTTACTGTGTGTGTGTGAGAATGAGAAAAAACATTGAGAGAGAACAATAAAAGAACAATAATTAAGATGAGGTAATGATTGATATTGCATTTAAATTTTTGGAGATCAAAGTTGATTGGAAAGCAAGAAGCTGGAAGAGTTTCGTGCAAGAGAAGAAACTGTTACTATAGAACTGTAGACCAAATCTCATATCAATATCCAGATTGCTGCACATGAAATCTTGGTGAGTAATCGATAGAATACCAGAATTGTATTCTATCACAGGCACTTGCATAAAGCAAGATAATCAGTTTTTATAAGTAAAAGAAATTCTACTAAAAATCTCCAGCTTTGGTCAACAAAAAGGCTGTGTGATTCTTAATTGCAAATCTACAATCCATCTACTAAACTAAGATAAATCAGTAGCTTGAAGTGTTTTTCTGTCACCCCCACCCCCCAAAATACACACTTCTAACCCCACCAGTTAAGACATTCATTTTGTCTGATCTTTGGAACGTTTTTCTAAAATGTGACTAAGAGCTAAGAAGAGATCAATTTTTATCCCAAATTCTTACAACTAAAATAAATATGTTTCGAAATGAATCATTTTTAACAAATTCCACTTTAGTTAGATTTCAAAGTGTTTTTATTATATATATTTGTCCTAAACAAATTTGACATAATTTTCCAAACAACCTTAGATATTTGGTGAGTAGGAGAGGAAAGAAGAAATTGGAGTGGGGTATATAGTGGTTATAAGAGAAAAGCATTGAGAGAAAAGTAAGGAATGTTGAACTTGTAAGAAATTAAGAGAAAGATGAGTAGATTTGTGTGTACTCAAGTCAATAGAAACTTATCTTATTCAGCCAAGATTATTACCTCTGATACCTCAATTTCATTTTCTTTTCTTGTTTTTTTTGTAGCCTTTCCTTGTCAAAAAAGAGTAATGTTCCTCTCCCTGCCCCATCATTCATCTAGTATGGCTGAGTGAGTGGACGAAAAAGATAACTAATCTTTGAAGCAAGTTGCTTGACTTATCTCCCTTTCTAATTTTGAATTCTATAAGGATTTTTGTTTTTCATGAGTGACTGCGTTTCAGAGAGTGACATTCATTTTGTATAGTTTTTTTTTTGTCATTGATTATTTTTTTCTGTGAACATATCTATTTGAATGCTCTGAAATGTCTTGCTTCATTGAAACATCACTTTATTTATTTTCAGATAAAGCATAATGGGATACTGACACACACACACACACACACACACACACACACACACACACACACATACATATAATAATAAATAGAATTATAAAATTTGTCACTTAGTTAATTGATGTTATATTTAGCACCTCTACTTCAGAGCTTCATACATATACCTAAGTGTAATTGTTTGGTTCACTTGTCAGGAAGTACCAGTAATTGTCTATCAACTTTATCATTTCCATTATTTCTATATTAATTTAAAAAATAATTTATGCACTATTTTTATTGGCATTAGGTTTCTTCTTTGTGTACATGTTTGTGTATGTGCACAATGTCAGGGTTATATATATATATATATATATATACATCACAACTTGCTAAAGTTTTGGTGGAAGAGTGCTTAATATAAGGATATATATTTGTAGGTAAACCTGTCTAGGTAGACACACTGATGATTAAGATGTGAAGTTGCCAATCAACATGCGATGGAGGGGTGTGTGTGTGTGTGTGTGTATGTATGTATGTGTGTATATATATATATATATATATATATATATATATATTCAGAAATTATAACATGGATATGTTACAATATCACTACAAAAGTAGCTATTTTGTTTTGACACTTCTTGTGTGGTTATTTTAAATTGAATGGTTTTAAAAGGTTAAAAACAAGCAAGACCTCTTTAATCAGGTAGGCGTTATTGTATGTACAATGTGGACCAATCAGAGTAAAGCAACTTAATTTGGAGAATATGTGGGCAGACTTAAAATTAATCTTGGTGAGCATTGGTATTAAAATTTGATTAAATTGATATCAGTATAATTAATTAACTATTATATATACTTTATTTTTGTTGTGAAATTTAAAAAAAATGTTTAGTTTAACAATTTAGTAGATTAAGAAAGTTATTCATATATTAAATGAGGAAGAGAAAGAATGCCTACATAAATAAACCTACAAACATCCACAAATGGAAAAATAGATGAGTATATTCACAAACACTAGCAAACAGGCACATATACAGATTAATACACCCACGCATATATATATATATATATATATATATATATATATATATATATAAAAATAAAACCTTATTTATAAATGGAACTTTGTGTGTGTTTGAAACAGCTGAACCGATTTTCTTAAAAATTTACACAGTTGTACTATAAGCATTTGCGAGTGTTCTTAGCTAGGTTTTGTGTTGAGGTACCCCTGATAAATATCAAATCGATAATCGAAAAAATCGTGTTATAGAAGGAGTGGTCCAATTTTAATAAAATTTGATGCACTTATAGACAAAGACATAAGAAACAATATTCAGAAGTTTCAAAGTTGCAGTTCTTACAATAGTGCAGAAAATCGATAATATATGTATATAAAAGGCAAGATGTTTGTGTATGAGTCTGTTTATCTGCCTGTATGTCTGTATTTTTTCAGCCCTTTTATTTTAGTTTTTGCTTTGGGTTTAGCTCTCAGTAGGTATAATTGTAGTTCTTAGTCTCAGCCATGATACCATTTATTCAGTTGACTTATTTAGCCTTCAAAATTCAGTTTACAACGAAAAAAACTTATTTAATATCGATATCAGGAAATCAAACTTTGACTTACATCCATTCATTTTTCTTTCAGTTTACGGTTTCGCTTTAACTGGAAAGAACTATTGCTTTTTTAGTCTTTCGTGCCAATGTCCAAAGAGTCTGAGCTCCAGGACCATGGATTAGTTTTAAAGCTTTCATTACACCCAAGCAACACTGGGCTATACTGCTAATATATATATATATATATATATATATATATATATATATAATATAAAAGCTTTGATAATTTTTTAAGTTCTAATCTTGATATTTAGAAAAATACATAAAGCTACATCATGTTAAGTTTAAAACTTAGTGTCCACTAGAAATCAGCCAACAAAAATTATCTTATGTTTCTATTCTCATCATAACAAAACAAATTCTGACATAATCATTGGATTCTATTCAAGAGCATTCAGAATATGCTGCCCGCATTGTTTGGATGAAGATGAGAAATACATTAAAAACATTTTAAAACTTCACCAGTACCCTAATTATTCAAAACAAAAAGCCCATAAAATATTCCCAAACAAAAAAACGGGCACCTATCATCTGGTCCTTACTCCTCCTACTTTTATTGAACAAGAGTAGAGGCTTATCCCTTGTTTCCAGTTTTAGAAGGGGTTTCTGGTTTCTTTCCTCTCTTCAGGTTATAATAGTGATGCTGTCACAAGTTTTTTGTGATGTGTGTGGATGGTGGCAACAGCTCTTATACTGAGGGTACTGGGTTGGCAGTTTTCTGGTAGTTAAGAGCCTGCACTGTTGTGTAGTGTCTTCAGAGGCTGCTCTGATCAACAGTTGAATAATATTGGGGTTCTTGTAGTGCTATGACATGCATGGATAGATATCCTTGCAAGTGCCTCTGGTGGGCAATCCTGAGGCCACATTATGCTGCAGTCTGCACCAGTTTCCTTCCTACACATTATATTTGATGACTGAATGCTACTGCTACTCTTGGCCTCTTTTTAATGATGTAACTTTAAATCATGACAACACTTAATCAAAGATATAAAACTAAACCAGCTTAATAAAAAAAAACAACACCTAAACCTCTCAATATTTTTTCTCTAACATCTGTGCCAACCTTTGCAGTATGGAATTGTTCCTCTATGAAAGGTCCCTCTGACATCCTAACTCTCTGAGAAAGTAACCACAACTCTACAATTTGTTCCTCTGATTTCTCAATTCCTGAATACCTTCCTCTTTTTAGGAAAGACTCCAATGCCCACAGGCATAGACTGGGTGTTTGTTAGCAAACATTTCCCACTGGCTAGGGGATCTCTCTTGAATCTCCTGTCCACTTATACACAAGTTTCCATTTCTTTCTGCTAGACTCGGTAAGCTCTCTTCTTTCTCTACTGCTCACCTTCCAATCCTCTCAGCCGCATTCTAGATAGTATTTCTGGCAATATAGACAAGGCTATTTTCTTTCACTCATTTGCTAATTTATTTGTGTTTGGTGACTTCCGTGCCAAACGTTTCAAGTGGCTTGTAAACTCTGTCACTGTTCTTGCTGGCAATTAAGACGTAAAAATTAAAATTTATTAGCAAATAGATTAGCAACTAGGTCCCACTCTTTTACTGTGAAACCAATAAATTGTAAATGCAAATTCTACTCCAGCAGCTTTTTTTTTTTTTTTTTCACTTTCCACCTGTAGAATTCCCTTCTGCTTACTTGCTTTCCCGACAGCTGCAATCTTCAAGAATTCAAATGTAAAGTCAATAGTCATCTCCTGTCTCACTAACTTGCATCCTCTCTCTCTCTCTCATGCTATTTTCTCCATCTACCCCACTCTCATCAGTATTCTCTTCCTTCTCATACCCTATCCCTGACACCCCCTGTAACCTGTCACTCTTTCTCATAACATTCTTATGTAACACCCTGCACAACAGTGGCAGTAAAATACCTTGCTTGGGGCCACATGATTATAAAAAGAAAAAAAAAAAAAATATATATATATATATATATATATATATATATATAGTAAGAATTGTCACTTAGCAAATTGATGTTACTTTCAGCATCCTGACTTCAGAGTTTTGTCCTTGTCAGGGTGTATCAGAAATTGAGTGTTGAAAGTTTTTTTTATTTCTAAATAATTGTGGTTTCAAGTATTTTTACTTTTGTTTGTGCATTAATCATGGCTATCAAATATTAGTAAGAATATGTTGACCAATATATTGATCAATATGAACTTCTATGACATTGTTGTTTGAAAAAATGCCACATTGCTCAGCATTGAATCCCTGTATCCGATGCAGCATGGAAATCTACACTTGGTCATCAGGTGAAGTCTAACATGTATATTTATATTCATCTCATATTTTCTAAACATATGACCCACCTGTATAAAAAGAAGCAAATGAAGCTAAATCAGAATCTTCCTCTGTCTAAACCAGCCGTTCCAGTCACATCTTGATCATTTTTGCTGGAAGATGAGAAAAACTTCCAATGATCTATTTGTACCATTCTTAGAAGATGTCACTAAAATAAATATAAGTATTCTATTTGATAGTGTATATATTTACCTCTCTGCCTCAAATGTATTAGTATGTAGATATATAAATATTAGTATTAGGTTGAAATAGATATGTATTCACATACAATATTGTATTATAGTTTGATGCTGCAGTAGACCACATGCTATAGTAGCACAATTTATTGTGTAGATGTCAAATTAAAAAAAAAAAATTCCCTTGGAAATAAAGTCTTGTAATTGGCAAAAAAAAATGATTTTATAGATTTTGTTTTTGGGAGACAATATTATTAAAGTTCTAATGTTATAAGGCGAGAAATTTTAGCTTTGCGATTTTGTCTTATTGTTTTGATGCATTTCTTTGCATTCTATGTGATATATTAATAAATCTGAAATAGCATTTCTCTTTGTAAACTTATTGACACGTTTATTTAGCCTATAAAACTGAACATATTTATTTTAACGAGTGGGAACTAGTTTTAAATATTGCCTTTTATGTGTGTATATTATAAAATTGTGTGTGAAATGTGCAAAACAAATGAAGCATAGTTGGAAAACTTGAGTGGAACAGATAAAATACTATGAATCCACTAATGTTATACAGTAGATTTTTTTGACAAACTATTAATAACTTCAATCCTCATTTGATACTTAAGCATCCAATCTTAGAACTTTGGACATCTATATAAACCTAAAAATGTCCAGTAAGGGGGAAAAGTCAAAGTTGCTGTAGTTTAACAGAAATCTATTTTAATCTTATAAGGCATCAGTAAAGACATCAATCATTGTTGGATGCTGCAGAATTACAGTGCTAATATTGACTAAAACCATTGACAAACAGGCAAAATTGAAGTCACTGGAGAAAATTCAGTCCTTAGGGTGCAGAGTTGTCATAATTCTAATTTAACCAAGATGTTAGCTTCTTGTCTAAATTAGCAGGTAATATATAAAAGAAATAAACAGGCTATAAATTTTGAAAAGAGTGATTGACTTGTTAAGCTTTAGACAATTTTGGATGGTATAATGGTTTGGAATGAGAACCTAGACAACTAAGTTTGAATTCCAGTTGGGTTTGTTAAAATATTATCTTAGTTGCAAATACACTTGGGAAATGTAGGAATCCATCTCCTTCCTCCCTAGCTATGGATTATATAGTAGGATTTGTATCTGGAAAAAATCATTGTTATTTTCAAAAAGAATTGCTAATACAATATTGACTTGCAAAAAATTCTTACAATCCAAAATGTTTTGGCTTTAAATAACCTGCGAAAGGTTAAGTTGTAAAAGAAAGAAATCAATTTGGGTAATTCAACTCTTTAGGTCACATGAGCACATTTCAGCTGATCTATTCTGAAGAAAGCCGTAAAATGGAGTGACTAATTAACAAAACAAATGAGTTTGGAATAAAATTTGAAATAAACATTTATTTTATAAAAAATGCTAAAATCATAAAAAATATAAACAAGTTGATATAAGGGTTTGCTGAAAAGTTTTTAGCTTGTTTAAAGATCTCTTTTAAAAACTAAATCTGATTAGTTATTTGGTCAGATTTTGGAAAGAGAGTTGGTCTGGATCCCCCACCCTCCATTTTGTTTTACTGTCTAATAATTCAGTAAAATATATATTATATTTCACTCTGTAAAATATATTCTTTTCTGTGACACCATTCAGAATGTGGGTGATCACGGCTCTCCACAACTTCTTGTTTTTATAGCAGTGAGCTATGAGAAAGGAAGTTGTGGAGGGCCATGATTACACACGTTTTTCTTTTTGCTATCACTCATAATCCTCATTTTGCCAACTATTTATGCAAACTTGTTAGGTAGATTTTCGGTTTTTTTTTCCCTCTGTCCTGCTTGCCTTTAATGTCCTGTGAGTATCAAATTCTCCAAACTTTTTCCTCATGTATCTTAAAAAGTTCAACAGGATTTGATTGTAAGTAGACGTCTTTTGTTTTCACTTTCCTAAAAACTTCTTCATTATTTAGTCGATGGTATTCTCAGCATCCTTCTGTAGAAGCATGTTTCTGTTACCTCTAGTCTCTTCTCTGGAGAGATTGTACAGCATTCACTGCTAGTACTACATAACAATTGGTCACTCTTAGATAACTCCTGTTATCTTCTTGGACTATAGAATTAACAATCTTTTGAAAAGATATACCTTCAGGTAGAAATTAAGATGTGGCATTGGTTCAAGGAACTCATTGTGTTTCCTACCCCCACGCCTTTCAAGCAACTAATGGCTCTGAATACCATGTTTGTCAGATAAGTATTTTATTCTTAGAATATTGCCAAAAGGGAAGTCTGGAAAGAGGCTGACAGAAATATGTAGCCAGGATGATTTTTCTAATATTTGTTTTTTTCCTGATTATTGTGTTAACATTGTTATTAAATAAACAAGTGTTTTTAATAAAGTGTTCTAATCAGCCTGGCTACAGAATGAAACAAATCTTTTAGATATCTTGAATAGATTGTGTCAATACTCTAATATTTGTTCATATAACCTCATGTGAAAATGTTTGTGAATATATATTTCAATATTTTATGCGTAATATTTCCTTATTTTGATTTAATTCATGATGTATAGAATTCACAAAACTTTGGTTAAGCACACTACCAAAATGAAACCTATGTTATCAGCCATTGTATTATTACATATTCCCATATAAAAGAGATGTGTGCATTCATAAATATGTTACTCTATATATTATATCCTTTTTGCAGTTGCGATTTTTATATATATATATATATATATATATATATATGGTTGTTTGCCAATGGGCTTGGCAAAATGTGTTTTGTCTTTGCAAATATCAAAATTGAAACTTGATATCTGAAGGTATTTGGTACTTATCTATGTTAACACATTGCCAAATTTCTCAATGTGTATTTAAACAAGAGCAAAAAATATTTTGACTTTGAGGCTGATTTTTTTCTGTAAGACAAAATTCCAAATGACTCAAAATGAACAAGACCTACTTCTATTGTTCAATGTTGTTTTAAGTTATTTTGGCTGATACTTGCAAATTTTTGCAATGTGAAATGGAATACAGAATTGACTTTAACTTTTTTTCATTCATTAATGAATTTCTTGTCTGTGTTTTGTCAGAACAGTAAATAGCAGTTCATGTATAAATGAAGGTGCCCTAAGTCTGTAGCCTAACTTGAAATGGAATAAAACATGATCTAAAATGTTCATTGTATAATGTTTACAGTATATGATTCACTACCAAATTCATCACTTTCCTCAACAATGCACCCATTTTGAAAAATAAATATCTCTTGGGTAAAATTAAAGTCTTTTCATTATCAGCTCATAAATTTTTTGTTGATGTACCTACAGTGTGTCTGTTTGCACACACATTCACACACAGTAAACAATTTTTCTCTCACCATTTTTATACTCTCTTGTATGTTATTTGACTGATGAGCCAGCATTTAATGTCATGAAATACTTCTCAGTTGATATTTAAATTCAATAGGACTACAGTTTTAAAACGCTAGAACTTTTACTGAAAGTACATATAAAATATGTATTTTTATTTTAAACTTTAATATTAAGCTTGCAAATTGTGTAAGATTTGAGATGTGACAAGTCAGGTGTGTGTATAAATGTAATGTATATAGCGTTACATTATGTCAGTATGGGCAGATACAAATTGTACCCTTGTACAAAATACATCCCCCAAATGTGTCACATTTTAAACCTTGTGCAATTGGAACTGAATATTATCAACTGAAAAACCATGTTTTCATTCATATGATATCAAATGCTGGCCCAACAGTCTGAGATATTATACAATCCCATACAAGGGAGCATAAGAATGGGTCATTCTTATGCTCCCTTGTTCACTTTGTACATACACACACAAGTCTATGGCAAAAGTGGAAATTTTTTTTTTTTTTTTTTTTTTTTTTTTTTTTTTTTTTTTTTAGGGATTCATTGGACTAAAGTGCTGTTTGCATTGATGTAATTACATATATGCACGAAGGTGAGTGGATGCTGAAATTTTCATGTTTTTTTTAATTATTTTAAAATTTCAGTGTCTCCTCTCCTTCATGTGCATATGTAATCACCTCAACACTTTCTAAAGGACAAAATGCATCACATGAAAAGTTTTTACTCACTTTGTCATAGATATTTTAAAAATTTATTTTGATACGTGAAATTTATGTATCATTTTTTTCCATAGTGTATAGTTTCCTTTTAAAGATTTTGTTGAAAGGCCAGTAGATGAAAATAAATTTACTATTTAACAAATGGTCTCTACTAAAATATAAGTATCCACTAAAAAAATAAAATAAAATTATACATGTTTCATTTGGAAATGAATTATTTCCATAACCTAGGTTTCAACCTTTTGGTATCTTAAAGCAATTTACAATAACTTTAACTTATAAGTTATTGTAAATTGCGTGAAGATACCAAAAGGTTGAAACCTAGCTCAGGGAAATAACTCATTTCCAAATAAAAAATATTAAAGAGTTTTACAATATAATTGTATTGAACAGTTTTTAATACAACTGTATACTGGTCTAATACTAACTTATATATAAGTTAGTATTATAGAATTCTTGAATATTTTCATTTGTAAATGTTATTTCCACAACCTACATTTTAACCTTGGTAAAATATTTGAGGTTGAATATTTTTTCTTTTTTAATCTGCCCAAACATGTATCCACTTTTTAAAATTTATAGCAATAAGAAATATCTAAACTCCTGATAAAGGGTGTTGAAAAGTCCTCTCCACAATTATGATGCTTGGTTAGACTTTCAGAAGTGCATCATGTTGAAAACTTTTCATACGTCACTGTATTTTCCAGCCTATAATAAAAGCCTTTGATTTTGGAGATTACTACTACTTCATGCCTTCTAACTATTTGGTTAGTGTTTCTCTGAAACTGGATGCAGTGTAATATTTACATTGTATTTTTTATTTCATTTATATGTGAATCTTATATGCTGGCAAATACTGGCAAATACATATTGTCAGCAACTAACACTTTTTCAAAATGAAAAAAAAAACAAAAAAAAATTTTTATTTTTTATTTTTTTATTTTATTATTTTTTGAAAAAGTGTTAGTTGACAATGTGAAATATCTCTTAGGGATTTCATGTTGAAATGATCATACAACAACAATTTTGAACATTGAAAACTTATTTTATTTTTATATATATACGCACACACCATATTTTTCGGCTTGGAAGATGCACTCTAATAATGGAAAGAAATTTCTCATACAACACCACATTCACCATGTGTCCCTCACATGCTGGTGCCATGTATTGTTTGCATTAATCACTCATCCAATTTTGTTTCTATAGCAATGAATTACTAGTTGGTGATTAGTAGATATTCCATATATCTTTCATTATCCAAGGGTGGTTTTATTTTCATAAAAATGAATTTAAAAAAATAAAAAAAATATGCATATAAAAATATAAAAAATCAAATTTTATTCATCCTCAAAACTTGTCAATGCAGTATTCATGTAAAAGCTCTAAACTATCATCTGCAGAGTCATCACTACTGTCAGTCATATACAATAAATGATCCTCGATACCATCCATGTGGTAACCATGGTGGTAACTGATACGGTTGTCTTGGAAGACGCACACACATTTTTTAGAGAAAAAATGTCTGATAAACCAGGAAATATGGTATATTAAATTTGACAAAAATGGAAGTGTTTTGAACCTACTTGATTAACTTGTTTGAGTTTGCCAGTCTGTTTGGGTAATTTGCATTGAATTTACTCTCATTCTCATGGAATCATTTGAAAACCCTTGTCTTTGCAGCTTCGATAGTTCATACTTTGAAAAATGCCAATCCTCTCTCAAATTGTGAGTATTGTCATTTGCTTTTACCTTTCACCATATAGCCTGCTTTGCATAAGGACAATTGGTGGGTGGATGGGTATAGGAATATTGCCAATCTTAAAAAGGTCTGCTTACCTTAAAATTTTGTTTTTTGGCTGGCTTTTCAACACTGACCACTAGAGATTATGGCAATATGCCAATTAAACAATCTAACTCTTCGCAGCATGTGTTCTGACTAATCAAAGCAAACCACAAAATAAGCTGAAGCAGCTCACATTTTTTAAAATTTAATAAGCTTTCCCCAACCAACTCACCAACAGCAATGAAATCTAAAGGCAAAATATACATAAGTTTAGCTTAGTTTAGCAAAAGACCACAAATATAGATCAAATTTTAATTGCAATTGTAATGGTCGACATGATTTAGCAAAAACAATCCTGCTCACCTGTAGCAGTGACAGATTTGAAAAGCACTTAAAAAAAAAAAAAAAAATGTTTATCACCTACTTCTCATGTAGGCATTCTGCTGGTTTTGCTTGGCTGTTGAGCGTTTGAGAACAGATCAGGAACAACTGAGATGATGTACTTCCTTGTCTTTTATTATAAACCTTTTCCTTTTAAGGAGTGAATAGAAAAGTGGAGTATTTTTCACTTTTAGCTTCATAATTTCATCTGTTCCTTTAGTTGAGCAATGAGAATGTCTTGTTAAAAAATGAGGCTATAATTTGATGTAGGAGTAAGTGGGCAGAGTGGCTCTGGACATGGTATGATAGGTCACATGGTATGATAGGTCACATGCAATAGCTTCAGTTTATAAAGGGAATTGATATTATACACATATTTTGTGAGTGTGTGAGTATGCTCAAACTTTTTTGACAAAGGATTTAAACAAAAAAATAAAAAGCAATTTTTCAGCATGCCCATTTTTTTATGCATGTGTAAACATGCTGTTGAATTGAAGATGAAGCTAATTATTTGAATGAACCAATGATAAACCATAACCTTGGGTTTTCTACCAAGATAAATTTCATAAATATCTTTGCGCATACTTTATAAAACTAAATGCATGACCGATATTCCCCTATCTTGCTGCCAAGAATCTGTGATATTACATTTTTGTTGTTTTACTAAAACTCCTGTTGGTTCTTTAATATTACTGATTTTTTTAAAAAATCTTTTATTGGATGTGGTAGTTTGTTTTGGAATTTTTACTAGATGGTACTTTATATTTTTAAACACTGTTGTTGTACTCTTAAAATCCTTGTAAAATCTTAAAACAAACAAAACCAACAAATATAGTTTTCTGTAGTGGATTGCTCTTCTAGATTAAAATTGCTTGTATCATTTCATACTCACCAATTGCTGTTGACATTAATGCTATAGCCTAATAGCCTCATTACTCAAATATCTTTCTCCTATAAATCTAGTTTTTCTAGTATTTCAAGTAGGTCTTTATATCATTGGACTATATCCATGAAATAGGTATACTGCTTTTTAATATTTCTATTGCTCACTCTGGTAACATTCCAATCATAAAGATAGCCTTTCTTGTTCCAGTGTTTTAAACAAAACTGTTTTCTGTTTTGTTCTGTTCCAATCACTGTTTATTAGAACTCTAACAATGTTATGTAGCTCATTAAGCAGACTATCTGAAGGAGTTGCTATTCATTTGCACCTGTCTTCTTTGACATCCATGTTATGACAGAGCTGAGATCTAGTATTTTGTCACTGCCATAAATTTTATTCATCTTGGTAATCTTATTGATCCTGAAATCATTTAAGATTGAATGTATTTTTATTACGATCCCATTAGGTGTTGCTACTTTTCTCCCTGTTTGTCTTGGCCAGTGCCGATTTTACCTCTGGTTTTAGTATCACTGATGTTTCCATGTCTTTTTAGATTTTCCTCTTTTGTTCTCATGGAACTATTCTAAAAGAGATTTCAAAGATGGAAATATTTGTTTCCATGTTTGAAGTCTCTTTTCTCTATTAGAAATGTTTTTATTTAAAATTTTCTGCATCTCTGCTTCATCTCTATTTTGTAGCGATTGTACATCGGAATATATCTCATGACAAAACACAACAAAAAAAAAAACTACCTGTGTGTGTGTGTGTCTAGTTGATGTTTAGCCACACTGTTGAGCTGTGATACAGCTCATCAGTGTGGCTAGACATCTGCTTGCTTCTGGCCGGGATCAAGACTTGACCGATTTGGTGTCAGTTGGAGTCGCTAAGCCATAGGTACATGGAATCAGAGAAGGGAAATTTTAGTGTGTTATATATAAGTAGTGTATACACATGCCAGTCACAGAAAGAAATCAATTCATTGCTGAAGAGTAATGCATAAATCGCAGAAGTGGTAACTTTTTTTTTTTTTTTTTTTAAAGTTTTCCTCTCTAGAGAACTCAATCATAATGAGAGCATAGTCTATTCATCATATATATATATATTGGCTGCTCTTATTTCCCAAACACACCCAACTGCCAGGGCAGCTATCCAGTCACTGTCAAAGAGGCATCCAAGCATCCATTAGTGGTTTATAATGCAAAACTATACTGAGCAGGCTTTAGTTACATTTCTTAGGGGGGAAAGGCACATAATCTGTCATAATCAGCACTTTGAACAATGCCGGGGTCAGGATGACCTGTGATTTTGTCCATGCACAACCATTGATGGCTTCTAAACAGTTCTGTCTACCCAGTTTCACTCACAAGGCTTTTATCAACCTGTACCATAGATTTCAGGATGTGCGTTGTGGTGCAGTGGATATTGGCTCGGAATGAGAAATCAGGGAGCCGATTTCAAATTCCAGTTGAATTCGTTGCATTCACTTACACGCAAATACCTTTGGGACAGATATTAATCTGCCCCTTTTCTCCAATTATGGGTTAAATAACAGGACAGATCAGGTTCTGTCGCCTTGGTCATCAACCAGTCTACTCAAGAAAGTAATGGCTACCTAATGTGGGAAAATCTGCCCAGAGACATGATTGCTGAAGTGTATATCATGTATGGCACTTAACTGACTGACCATAATTTTCAGGCACTTTTAAAAGATGATGCTTGCTGGAATCCCTTTCCACAGATCAATAACATCAAGAAGTCACCTTTTATGACAAATATATGTATGTTGCTAAAAACATTTCCACCCAACTAGGAAAGCATTAGATTTTAGAAGGTGAATTAAACTAGTAGTTTTTCATCACTGTGTCAAAATTTTTAAACATTCTTCTCCCCCTTCCCCGCCTAATATTTTTTTTTTCTTCAGTTAAATATTAACATATTAAGGCCAAATCTTTCAGTGTTTTTTACCTTTATCAAGGATATATAATTTCCTAATTGCATAAACCAGGATTCTTGTTCTAAAGTAAATCTGATGTTTGTTTTAAAATACTAAAAGACATCCTATGTTGTTATGACTTGAAATCTTTTGTGCTTTTATTCAATAAGTCCATCATTCTGTTATGTAATTTTTTTTTTTTCCTTAATGGTATTTTGTTTTATATTTGCTTGGTTATCAGTCTGTGGATATTCAAGACAATTGAAAAACACATGCACAGTATTTTCATTCTGAGAAGCATTGTGGCTATTGTTGTCTTATATAAAAAGTATTTTCTCTTACTTGCACACAGTATATATTCATTTTAAGACAAATACTTGGTGCAGCTTGTATTAATAGACCAGAAAAAAAAAACTTTATGGTTAGAGGACATATAATCACCTATTTATTATTTTATAGACCAAATTGAAAAAAGAACTATTTAAGGTGTTAATATGCCCTTCTCTCTCAAATAAATAGTCTCAAATATTACTGTTTATTATTAAATCTTCAATATTTTTTTTATTTTTTTTTATATGAAAGTTTTGCTTTTATTTCTTGTGTTTATAAGAGAATGCAGACGTTAATGTTCTGCTGTTGGACATGCTTTTCTTTTTTCCTGACAATTTAAAAAAAAAATCTTTTTGCCCCAAGCAAAGCAATAAAGTTGCTAGAGCTCAAGGGGGATACTGAGTGTTAGAGAATAGAAGGAAATCTATTAGGAGAGAGGACAATAAAAGAACCACAATTAAGACAGAAGATAATGATCGATGCTGCATTTAATGTTTTTAAGATCAAAATTGACTGGGAAGCAAGAAGCTGGAAGAGTTTCAAAAGTAAGAAGTGCAATAGAAGAAACTGTTTGTATAGAATTTACAGTTAAATCTAGCCAATTCAACTATATAAAATGAGACCTTGCTACCAATCTAGTACTGCACTTAAATTCATAAATATTGTTTTATTGTTATTACATTTCACCTGTTGTTACCCCCTGGCCTTCATCAGGTTCTTGTTGATCTGGGTCACCTTTAGGGAATTTCAAATTGAGCCCTTTAATGTATGGGAGTAGATTGTTTTTACTTCTGATGACCATGCCTGGTGATCTCCTCTAGTTCTTATTTTAGTACTTCTCAGTTACTGCTCGCTCTGTTTCCACTGGGTCCATTGCCTGAATCTGAGATTGAACTCACGATTACTATGTCACCAAATTTATGAACCAATGCATTAATTCACTAGGATATTCCAATTTACCTCTATGGAATAGATAAAGGGTTAAGTTCAACGTCTAAAACTCTGTATGGCTTGATCCTCCTCATCTCCATTTATAAGCAAGAAAGTGATCTTTCACTAACGTGTTATTTATTAAACTTTAAAAAAAAATTTAAAAAAAAAAATGTGCATGCATATGTACACACACACACACACACACACACACACAAGATTTGGTAAAAGTTATGAGATGATTTCTTGATCTGAGTTTGGCCATGTGATCTTTTTTATTTTATTTTATTTTATTTTTTTAATATTTTTAAGTCCTTAACATCATTAGGTTTTCATATACAATTCTTTAAATGAATTTTTTTTCTTCGAATTATTACTGTACTATATTCCTTTACAAAAAGTCTTTTCACATTTTAATAAAGCTTTTTTTTAATCATTTTGCTATTGATATGAAGAGATTTCATCTGTTGTCCTCAGTACAGTAAAAATTAAAATATATATACAAATAGGCAATGTATTTTTTTCTCTCTCTCGTTTGAATTTTTGGGGTTAGGAATTATGTAAATTTTTATTGTCCTTATCTGTATTGTTATTATCACAGTTTCATTTCAGCCTTGTGCTTTTCAGCCTTGTGCTTTTTGGCCTTCACCTATGCCAATCAGTGTAATTTACAGAGAATTTCAAACTGAACACTTTAATCTACGGGATGGGTGATTGTTCTCATTCCACTGCTCATATCTATTTCTTCTAGTTCTGTTCAGTTATTGTACACTGCCTGACCCAGGGATTGAACTCAAAATTACTATATCCCCAAATTCATGAACCAATGCTTTAATCCACTAGGTTAATGTTTCACGGTGCAATAACACAGATGTGGATAATAGTACACATGTAAATAGTATAAATATACACAATTTTATTTTGAAATAGTTTTCTATTTTTATTTCTTTTACAAATAATTTATATGAAATAAAAATTATAAAGCTTTTTTTTATTTTTGTGTGTAATATATATATATATATATATATATATATATATATATATATATAGTCGTCCGCAGACAGATCTGTTTCGCTGTATCACAGCTCATCAGTACAGTTAGACTCTGATTGGCTTTTTAACCCAGGATTGAAACCCGACCAAATTGGCATCAGTCGGCGATTCTACGTCTGGGCCACGAGTGTTCGGTGGAAGAAGGTAGACTTTTTAGTGTGTATATCATTATACACACCCAATAGCCATAGTGCTCTAATTCATTATTGAATGAGCGATGCGGATATACCGGAGTAGCTACTGTTTTCAAAGTCTCCTATTCTTCCAGAGTGCTCAATCAGGGTGTGAGAGCATATATATATATATATATAATGTATGAAATGATTTGTTTGAACATTATCTTTGATCGATACTCGTATTTAAGTAGATATTCTGTCTATAATCAAACTGTATTATATATTTATTTCTTCCGGCCTGATTATTTACGATAAATTTTTGTTATGAAATTCGACAGGATTTGAACCTGCGATCCCTCTCCACATAGGGGAAGCCACCAAGTTTGGCATGTCTTAGACCTCTCGACCACGAATGACGATTAGTCTAAACGAAGTCAAACAAAGCCAGATCATTTGGTGGCTTCCCCTATGTGGACAGGGGTCACAGGTTTGGATCCTGCTGAATGACACACATTTTCGTAACAAAAATTTATCATAAATAATCAGGCCAGTAGAAATAAATATATAATTCCGTTTGATTATAAACAGAATATCTACTCAAATACGAGTATCAATTAAAAATGTTCAAACAAATCATTTCAAGTTGTTGGTTGTTTATAACCAGTTTCGTTAATCTTTGTAACACACACACACACACACACACACACAGTGATCGAAAAGTAACTTCCCATTTTAAAATGCTTATAATTTATTTATTAACTCTAATTTTTATAAGAAATTGGATATGACAGGAAAGTGTTTAGCATGAGATTTTATTCAAAATTTGATATGTGCACCAGATTTCAGTATCAGCTTCCCGAGCTGCTTAAGAATTGTGTCAACTGATTTCACTAGGATGTCTCGTAGTATGGAAGATGTAATTTCTTGTATTTGCCATTCAAGTTCGTCCAAAATCTTGGTTTGGTATATTAAACTTACTCCCTAAAAAAAAAAAAAAAAAAAAAAAAAAACTAACTAAAGAAAAGTCACAGGGCATTAGTCAGGACTCCTGGCTGGCTACTCATATGGACCATGATGACACATTCATTTTCCGGGGAAGTGGTCATTCATCCATCCATTCATGAATGACAATAGTAAAATGTGGAGTGGTACCATCTTGCTTGAAAATCAAATCTTCAACACTATCTCAAGCACTGATAACTGGCCAGATTTCGTCTTGCAACATGGTATGGTACCTTTTGGCATTCCTGGTGTTGTGAAGAATGAATGGACCCACAATCCTGTCCAAAGTCATCCCACACCACACTGTTATATTAAGCTGATTCTGCATTTTTAAAAAAAAATTTATTTTTAATTTAAAAATTTATTTTTTAATTTTTTAAAGATAACAAGAGGATCTTCACCTGCCCAATAGTGGCAGTTTTGAGTTCTCAAACCCATTAATGTGAAATACCATTTCATCATTCCAGAGGATATTTTTAGAGATCTGACCAATCTTCATACCAAATCAACATATTCTTCCCTAACATCCTATGCAAATGTTGCAGTCTTCAGCGGAGAATGTTTGGCGGTAGTGTGGCTTACATGCCGTTTAAGCTCCTTTTTGAGCACAGTTTGTATTGTGTGAAAGGAGATCCCGCTTTCCCTTGCTGCTTGTTGAATTAACTTTCTTGGGTTATGTGTAGATATTTTTTGAACTGCTTGCACCGTCACCTGGTAACGGGACTTGGAAGTGGGAAATATTTCTTTGAGTATCAGTCACAAACCCTGGCGCCATGAGTTTTGCATGACAATTCTTGATTTTCTTTGCGCCAACTTGAGCATGTACTCCTCTAATGGTCCTCCACCATCTTTGCACCTGAACAATGGATTTCCAAACTTCATAATGTGTCACTAGCTGGGCATGCTCCTGCAGGGATGGTGTTCCTACATGTTTGTAGGGCTTCCAAATTTTAAACAAAATAATCAAGCTAAAAAGACGTGAACAGATTAAATTCACATACATTGAAGATCAAACACAAAAAAATTGATACAAAAGGTATAAAAAATAAATAATTTATAATTATTTTAAAATATTGAGTCATTTGTTAATCATCTGATTGTGTGTGTATGGTAGAATTTTTATTGTAAGAGTTTATAATAAAAACATTTTTTTTTGCTACACGAACTGTTGTATAATAAAAATATTACAAATATTGCTCTATTATCTATCAAGCATTGTTAAAAAGTAAATGTTTTGAATTGTGGAATGTTATTTCATTAGTTCTTAGTACTACTAATAAATATATATATATATATATATATATATATATATATATATATATAATTACAATTAGAAAGTTTATAGTTCAGAGGTAGAATTGCCGACTGATGTAAATTCGGCCATGTTGCAATCCTGGCTAGAAGCAATCAGATGTCTAACTGTACTGATGAACTGTGATACAGTGAAACAGATCTGTCTGCAGATGACATATATATATATATATATATATATATGTATAAAAACTTCCTAATTGTAATCATTTTTTTCTCTCTCAACTGATAGGGTAATCTAAAATTTGAGTTTGTTCTAAGAACTATTGAAGTAGGTTAAATAATTTTGAGGTACTTGTCTTTTGATTTCATATATCGAATTTGTTTTTATTAAGAATTTTAGCTTTTCGGATGATACACTTATGAAAAATACTTTCCTTACTCCAAAATGTTAGGCTGTAACTATGCCTGCTGACTTTTGAGTTGTGTATTTTTTAAGCCATAAGGACCCTAGTGCCACCACTGCATAGACTATTGTTTAATCAATGGATGTAGAGTGAATGGCTATGGTTAAATGCAAAATAAGTGACAGAATGACTCACCAACAAACAGAATTGACAAAGTTTGTAATAACATAAAAAAGAAAAGTAAAGAACAAGGCAAAAAAAAAAAAAATATAAAACAAGCAAATAATATATGCAAGGCAAATTAACAGTAATAAGATAAAGGAAGAGTAATTTGGCAAAATGTTCATAAACTAAGATTTGGGGTTGACATACAAAAGCAAGTGAACATAGCATTCTGATTTCAAGGCAAGACAGACCTGGACTGAGTCAGATGAAAATGAGAACCAGCCTATTTTATTGGAAAGGAAGAAATCCCAGCATGCAGTTGTCTGCTTCTGCCTATAAATTGGAGCCATTCTTATTGGATTCATCTATTTTTTTTTTTTTTTTTTTTTTTTTTTTTTTCTATGCCAATTGGTGGATTGTTGTTTTTTAAGTAGCGGAGTTTTGTATGAAGCCTTTTTTTTTTATTACTTGAACCTTTTGTTTGCATTTTGTTTGGCTGTTTTTGTTCTTTGTTTGTTGTGTGTGAAGTACTATATTTGAACTTTATTCGTGTTAGCATACTGGGGTGAGGTGACCACCCAAATGGCAGTTTGTCCCCAGCCGATTGTTACGCTGGCGGTGTTGCCATTGGTCTGGATCACAAGTCTGGCCCATTATGAAAAAAATGAGGCAAGACTACAATAAGAGAGATGAGTTAATCACGAAAAGCTAGAAAATTGTTGTCAAAATTTTGGCAAAATGTTCAAGGGCTATATGGGACGTCTTGCAGGGGACAGAAGATGAACGAAGCAGCAAGCGGGAAGCATACTCACAACCAAAAATGTACGTCTTCAAACACTACTAGGGCACCCGTCATACTAAGATTACTGTCCACAGAGTGTCCTTGGACATTTTATCTAACCACTGGGAGGCTTCTTTGCCAATTTTGGCTTAGTGGAAGAAGTTTCCTGCATACTAAGCAAAGCTAGTGTACTGACTGGGAACTTTTGTCTCCACATGATATTAAACCATCAGGTTTTTAACAGTATTTTTTTTAATCTTGTTTTGGTCAGGCTTTGGTTTTTTTTTTTCCATTCCATGATTATTTTTTTAATCCTTTCTCTCACCTTTGGGGAGTGTGCTTCTTGATTCTGCCTATTAGTAGAATACAGCAGCCACCCTTAGTTTTGAAGGGTGGATGGGTCTTTCTAACATTTATTTTTAGTTTGAATGTTTTGTTGTATTTTAGTTTATTTTGGGTATTCATCACCTCCCTCTCATTTTCATGTCATGATATTTTTAGATATATTGTATATAAAACAATTTTTATGTCATGGGTTTTCCCTTTTTTTAGGCTCCACTGAGAATATGTTGTATTCTGGTATATGTAGGATTGTAAGGTGTTAGATGAGTTCTTATGATGAATGAATATATTGTAATGAGTAATTTGTTCATGAATTTGATTAGCTAGGTCTAGGACAAAGTGTTGATCGGTCTCACCACGCTCCCCTTTCGGCCGTGTACCAAAATTGGTGTATAATTATACATTAATGAATATTTAATCGTATCAGATTTGACCAACAATTGTGATGCAAGGTGCAATCATATTTCATCAAGGGACAAATCTTTCCAAAAAACTATAACCAGATTGTTGAAAACACTTAAAAATCAAGTTGGTTATGTCCAATTGTTATTTGTTGATATTCAATCATTTTAATATTCATTTGTCTGAAATCTGTATACACACCTGCTCATGAGTTTTAAACTCAAATGTGGTCTTTGGATATTTAGTTTCTTAAATTCTTCTGGCTGAGATTTATTGATCAGCCAAAATCAAAACCAGGATTAGCAATTTCAGGAAATGCCACCATTGAAGACTGCTCAACTCATGTTGCATATTGAGATTTTAATTTCTACTTTAAAAGTTTGCCCTCTACTTCTTTCCACTTGAGCATCATGTGAACCCAATGTTTGTAACATGCACTCATGGATTTCCTTTGGAATTTTCTTCTCCAGAAATGGCAACTTTATTAAGATGACTTGGAGTTAATTCTTGCAAATTCCAAAATGCCATTTCCACTGATAGGGACAAAAATAAAATTTTGGAAAAATGAGTCAGATTGGTAACAACTTCATATATAGTCTCTTCATGCATTTTTTCCTCTATATACATATATGGTATACAATTTTCTCTACAATAGAAAATGTTTGGTGCTCTCTGATCTGTATTGCTGATATCAAACATAAATGAAGTGTGAAACCTGAAACATTGTAGCATGATTTTTTTTTTTTTTAATGAAATTTAAATCTTTATGCTTAAGAGATCTATTTTCTTGACTGAATTTTTTTTTTTTTTTTGTTCTCTACAATCTTCAACTATATACCCCCATCTTATTATTCAGGTGTTGTTTCTAGAAAATTGTAAGATCAAATTTGTGAACATTTCAGGAAACATACCTGGAGAAGACCAAAGGGTTAGTTAAGTGCCATACGTGATGCACGCTTTGGGCGATCATATCTCAAAAAAGATATGACTGGCTAGACAGAAGATTATCCTGCAGTAGTTTGCCTTTGCTTTCTGTGGTAGGGAAGAAACAGATTAATACCCTTTTCTAAGGGTATTTGTGTGTAAGTGAATGCAAGGAATTCAGCTGGGATTAGAACTCGGTTCTCGGATTTGTCGTTCCGAGTTTGATATCCATTGCACCACAATGCACATCTGACCAAAGGTTACACAGCTGAAATGTAAAAAAAAAAAAACTTGAATTTTGTTCAACCAACAATATACAATGAGCTCAGCTTTCTTGATAATATTAAAAAATTTTACGTATAATAGTTACGTGTTAAGAAAAGAAGACCTATTTACATTTGGTATTTAAATTCCTATCCAGATTGTGCTAAGTGTCTCTAATATTTATCTAAAATCCCAAGAGCAGGGTGTATGTAAGTTACTGGTGCTGAAATATTAACAAGGTTACTAACAAATACTTTTTTTCTCTTTTTAATGATAATCATGTGATCTTTGTTGGCATATGGAGAACTGTGACATATTTTGTGTAAATGTCTGTTAGCCTTTTAGAACTTGTAAAATTCTACATTGTTTTCTATGTCTCTGAAATAGTTGCAGAATTAAGTTTGTAAAGCAAAATAATGAGGCTGTTTTCAAACACATGAAGAGGACTGAAATTTACCGAAAACAAATTTAGTCTCCATTTGAAGTTCTCACTTACAGGACATGACTAAGCAAATGACTTATCATAGGTTCAGTTACTGCCAAAGAACTTTGCTTGTTGACTTTTTTTTTTTTTTTTTTTTTTTTAATCATATCACCCCGAGCACTGATGTGCAGGGGTTATATAAGAGAGAAAAGATTGGAAAAGGGAAAGCCGGAAACCACATCCTAAACAGGGAACAAGGGATGAGCCTCTACACCTGTGCAATAGACGTGGGTAATGTCATTTTATACATTAGTCATCCCTTCACCTAAATTTTACGATTACAAGGCTTGAGAGCCACTCAAGGTAGTAGGGCTGTTGCACTGCAGCTCATACCAGATACCAGGTTTGTCAACAAGGTGCAGTTTCTTAGAATCAAACACTCGTAGCTTAAAAATTACCCTTCAGCCAGATTGTTACCATTGAGTGAAGAACAAAACAACTTCTAGCAGTCAACCAAACTTGGGTTACCACTTATTGATATAAACGAGCAAAGTAGAGATTAGGCCTAAGGGTAGGTGCACAGTTCAGTGGCTGTTGGCTATGTTCATTCTGCAAGGTCTACTTCATTCCTCCAGTTTTATTTTTACTTTTTTTTTTTTGGGCGGGGCGGGGGTGGGGAATGGTCAGTTTTATAGACAGTTTTCTTTTTGTCGTCTTCATCTAAAAAATTAATTAATCCCCCATGACTTTCTTTCAGTTTGAGCCTCTTGCTCTGTACTTTGAAGGTGACTTCACTCACCATAAGTCAAAAGTAAATTTTCTGTATCGAGTTGTGACAGGTCTTGCCATTTTTCAATTTAACAAGACCTCAGCTTTATATATTGCTACACTTACAGTTGAAATGGTAAGGATGAATAAGGTGTGGGATATGAATGAAGGAGGTGGAAAAGAGGATAATAATTAACCCTTGACTTGAAGAGGCTAAAATTGTAATGTTTAGGGGAACACTCATAAAAGTCTGTTCCAAAAAGTGGCAGTTCTTTGAAAAAACTAAGAACCTTATTTGGAAAAACAGAGGAAATAAGAGTGATTTGACATTTACTGAATTCAAAGAAAAAAAGTCTAGTATAGTACTTATAAAAAGGATAGGTGTATTTACTTACGGATCAAAACTTATACATTAGATCAAAGTGTATATGCATATAAGCTGCAATGTTAGATGTTTATCCTTATGGGTAATGTCATTAGAACTTTTCAAATGCTTAGCTGTTTGACATTATTGGGAATGAGTATTTCAGAAAGATTATTTCATTGCTAAAAAGTAGTGAGTATTAATTATATAGAAGCATTAATTGACTATCAAGCTTTCTTCAAAGGGAGTAATTTGTGCCTCGACCTTTTGAGCTAAAAGTTTTAGTTCTGGAAAGAATAGGTAACAGGGGCTACCAAGAAATACTGATTTAAGAAATTGCAAATTTGGTAAATCTTGTAATTTGTATAATTACAGATTTTAGAATTACTTAACCCACTATGAGGTTTTCTAATCTAGCCCCCACCCCCCATACTCAGTTAATATAAAATTTTACAGTATGTGAAGAGTGTCTAACTTTGAACCTCTCTGCCTGTCATCTTATAACTCTAATTACTGAGCTACATGAATTTTTACTTAATTTATGTTTACTTAGATGTACATGTGGCTTGGCTGGTTTTATACTGGATTATAGAAAAGTCTCTGACTAGATTGTATAAAAGAGGAATTAAATGGTTAATCCTTTTATTGTTCACACCCTTTTGATTTTTATGAATTCTTTTTGATGGCCTTTCACTTTACCATTGGGAATTCACAATCACCACCCTGTACCATTTGTTCAATTCTGAATGCAGTTTTAATACCAATAAGCTTGTGATATTTATTAACTGATAATAAATTTCTAACTGTTTTTTTTTTTTTCCTTTTAGTTTTAATACCTTAAATATAATCTGGAGATAGTATATAGATTAGGATTAGACTGTAAATAGATGTTAATATAGACTCATTTGTATACAAAAAAAAATTGTATACTATACATACACACACAGTTATGTAAATTAATAACTATACATATGAGTGTACACACATGTATATTACTTTTACTGCACAAAACTTCAAGGAACTTGATGATAAAAAAAATTACTGACATACAACCAACAAATTGTATTAATTTCTTCCTTCACTGATCATCAACTCTTTCAAATTTACAAAAATTGTGAGTGGCTCTTCATGTCTTTGTATACAAGTATTTCTTTCATATAAAAAGTATAGATTAAGAAAAAAAATTTTGAAAATAGGATCTTACTGACTTTTCTACACACTGTGTCCCTTCAGGACATAAATGATCATGACTCTCCATAGCTATCTTTGTATTTCTTAGTAAGATGTTTTTTCACTATTTCTCCCACAATCTGTTCTGTCATCCATTTACACAAAATTGTTTGGTAGGTTTTACTCTCTGTTTGCCTCAGTTCTTCTTTCCTTCAGTATACCCTGTGAGTGTTAAATTCCCCAAACCACCTTTCCTCATTGTGTTCTAGAAATTTCAACTTTCTTCCTGATTCTGAGTTATTTTTTTTGTTTCCATTTTCTTTAATGCTTCCTTGTTAGTCACATTTTCAGTCAGTGGTATTCTCAACATCTTTTTGTAGTACCATGTCTTTGTTGCCTCATCTTTTTTATGACTAGATTATCCATCATTCACTACCATATAGAAGAATTGATATTACATAGCAGTTCAGCATTTCTTTTCTCCCAGATTTAGATTGAATTTTAATGTAGAAAATAGTTGTTGATTTCTTTTTAGTGAAGGCCATTCTGATTTTCCTCCAAGAATCATGGCATTCTCTCTGTCTGTCTCTCTCTCATATACTAGCAGCTCAAAAGTACTTGGATTGACTAAGGAGTTTAAAAAGAAGAAAGGTTTTCATTAAATTTTGGGAAGCTAGTTAAACCAAGGACATTTCATCATCACATACATATCAGTTAAGGGCCATACCTGATGCATGCTTGGGTGATCATGTCTTGAAAGAGATATAACTGACTGGACAGAGGATTTTCCTGCAGTAGACTGCCATTACTTTCTGCACTAGACTGGTTACCAACCATGGCTATAGAACCCAATTTGTTCTGCTATTTAGCTGGCAGGAGAACCTGATGGATTAAGACCTTTTCCAAGGGTATTTGTGTGTAAGTGACTGCAACAAATTCAACTGGAATTTAACCTCAGCTCTGGTGTTTCTTGCTCAAAGCCATATCTACTACACCATCAACATCCATCACATGTACTGGTTCCTTAATCATTGTATACATGAGATGATAGAAGGTTGAAATAACTTTAACCTCCCTTCCCTACTTGGTAAGCAGTATCAAAGTAAATTATTCAGAGTGGCAAACTTCAAAACAATCAAGGGGTAAGGTATAAACATTAGAAATAAATCTACAAGTTTTATTGGTGAGAGAAGATACCAATAAAGAAACAGACAAATATTTTAAGTAATTAATATTTTTAATCTTAACCAGGAAATAGAAAATTTTTTCTTCTGTTTTAATTTCTTTTAATGTAAAGAAATATATTTTTGATTGAATTTTTTATTAACATCAATGCCAACAAGTAACATAAATATCATTTATTATGTACTTAGGGCATTTGTTTGTAATTAGGGGAGGTTCTGCAGATAGGTTGTGATATATCCTTAACACTTTATTACTCTGTTTGAAACTTATAATGATAATGTGAGGATGGTGTAATGGATAGTGGCTTGGAATGAGAAATCAAAGAACAGTGTTCAAATCCCAGTCAAGTTCATTATATTCACTAACATGCAAATATTGTTGGAAGAAGTATGTTTCATCTTTTCTCCACAGCTGTGGGTTAAATAGTAGGCTAGACTTGGCTTTTTAGCTATGGTTGTCAGCAACTCTTGGAGCACAACAACTTCAAAACCAGTATAGATACCTTAAGCAAGATCTCTATTTGGTTTTGACCAAAGTGGTTAACAAAAAACACCTTGAATGAGTTGTGCAGGGATCCTGTAATGGATTATGCAATAAGTGTAATAGTAATGAATTTGAAAAAGATATATATATATACACACACACACACACAATTTAATTTTGCATGTGCGTGGTTGTTTTTGATTTTTGTCCACTGCACAGTTTAGTAGGGTCAGTTGGGCACCATCTGTGAGAAAGAGAGAACCATGACACAATTCACTGTCAGAAATTTGGAAATGGCATGCAGTACTGTTTGGTATTTGCACCAGCAGCTCCAATATGAACACTTCAGTGTTTGGATGTCAATCTAAGAACAATGCAGAGGATTCGGAAAGAGTTGGATGAGTCTAATAGAGATTATAAAGGTATGGCAGCTTGGAAAACTCACTCTGATTTTTCCGATAGGAATAGAATTCCTAAATTTATTAGTGAGGTTCTCAGACTCTTTGAGGAGGTAGTGTAGCCATGAGTCAAGAAGGTGGCTGTTGGAAGACTTTGTTTGTTAACATGACTGTGCACCATGTAACACAAGCAGGAAAACCCAGTCATGGCTATCAGACAATACCTGTGACTATATCACGCTTTACATCTGTTCCCCTAACTCCCCAGTCTGTACCCCCACCCCCCTTGATTATTATGTGTGGGGTGCAGTTGAGCAAGAGACTAACAAAACTCCTTGTAATACCAAATAGAATTGAAGGCAATGATTATGGCAGCATTCACCAATTTAAACAAGGAGTTTTAGGAGATTCCGAAGTCGTCTGGAGGTCATAGTTGAAGCTAATGCTGATTTTATTGACTAGATTTACTCTTTAGTATTTCAAGATAGTTTGTGTAATTTTGGTAAATATGTTAAAAATGAGATGTCAGTGTTATTTTCATTTTTGCATCATTTAGATGGCAATTTATCCATTGCCCCTGTATGTCTTTTTTTTTGTGTGTGTATATTTTAAATAATATAAAGTTGTCTGCACTGCTACTCACTTTTTGTCTACTTGCAGTCACTTAGAGAAGTGATAGTTAACAAATTCCATCACAAATTACTCTTCCATTTTCCATCACCTACAAAAACATGCAATTGTTTTAATTGCCTAAACAGAAAAAGAATTTCTCTTGGCAGCCGTTTTTCTCATCTAACAGGATAGGCAAAGATGTTGAAAAGGGTTTGTGCCAATGGGGAGACCCTGTCCTTGTTGTGGTAGGGATGATACAACTGGATAAAATTAGCAAAAAAAAAAACAAAACAAAACATCTTTTATATTGCTTGGGAACTCTTCCCTTGACAATACTTTTTTGATTGCAAGTAAAGAGGATAATTTCTGCCTTCACTATTAACTGAAAGAATTGAAACAAATTCTTTAAAAAAGAAATGACCTACAGAGTCAAAGATATTCCACTTTAAATAAACACCAAACTTTAATCTATGGAAGTTGCAAACAACTGTGCTATAGAGAACCTTATTACAATTTGAGGCTGTAATGGCAATACGTTTAAATTTCTGAAGACTTTGAAAAAAAAAAAAATTATTTAAACTAACTTATTACAAGTTCTTTTTTTTTTTCTTTACTTTATTCTGTAGGTCTTTATTTCAGATGTAAAGGGATCTCTAACAACCCACAAAATTGACAAGAATATTAAATCAAACTGCGTGTTTTTTTTGTTTGTTTTAAGCAACATTTGTAATGCAACAGATCTTATGATTTATTATCTCTGCCAGATCGCACGAGCAATATGCCTTTTTGATAAACTGAAAGAAGTGATGTCCTCTTAATCTCTTATTTGGGCTTCATCCTATAGATGGCCGTGTGATTTCCTATCCTTTTAGTTATACCATGAGAGATATCGGTGTTTAAAGGTGCTGATTGTAAATCTTCTGATTTATTATCTCTGCCAGATCACAGGAGCAATATGCCTTTTTGATAAACTGAAAGAAGTGATGTCCTCTTAATCTCTTATTTGGGCTTCATCCTATAGATGGCTGTGTGATTTCCTATCCTTTTAGTTATACCATGTGAGATATCGGTGTTTAAAGGTGCTTATTGTAAATCTTCTGATTTATTATCTCTGCCAGATCGCACGAGCAATATGCCTTTTTGATAAACTGAAAGAAGTGATGTCCTCTTAATCTCTTATTTGGACTTCATCCTATAGATGGCCGTGTGATTTCCTATCCTTTTAGTTATACCATGTGAGATATCGGTGTTTAAAGGTGCTTATTGTAAATCTTCTGATTTATTATCTCTGCCAGATTGCACGAGCAATATGCCTTTTTGATAAACTGAAAGAAGTGAGAGGCTTTTTAGAGGATCAGTTGCTTTTTTCTATTTGTCTACTAGGAAATAACAATGAATTTTTGATAAAAAAAAAAACAAATGGTGAAAAATTGAAGAAAGCTTATAGCCTGATGAAGCTCATGAGATTGATGATTTTCACCCCAAGTAAGGCAGGAATGTCGCTGGTGCACAGGGGATTACAGTGAGAGAGAAAAAATAAAACAAGGTACAGTAGATGTCAAAGAAATGAAAATCATGTAGATAGAAGATGGTAGTTGATGTTGCATTTAAGCTTTTGGAGATTGTAGCGACCATGGAAGCAAGCAAATGGAAGGCATTTCCACAAATGGGAAATGCGAGAAAAAAAAAACTGTTAGAGTAGAAGAGGTGGTTACGTTTGATTATTTTGATGGTAAAAGAGTGGGACCTAGATGCCAACCTAGTAGCATGTGTAAATACATGTGGTCGGGGAACCAGGGAGGGAAAAACTCATCAAAGTAGTTGCCATAAAAATACTCGTAGAAAAGACAGAGGGAAGCCCATCGCATCAGTGAGAAAGTGACTGAAGGCGAGCTGCCAAGTCAGAATTGATTATATTGCAGATCCTTCTTTGGATTTTGTCAAGAACCTCAAAATGAATAGAAAGAGTGCCAGAATGGTAGGTTTATAAATGTGCAAAATGGATTCTGATGAGAAAAATTCATGGCCCAATACAGGGACCCAAGCTTCCTAACATTAGATGCAGCTATGGCGTTGATGTAGTCATTTCATTTGACATCATTTGAGAGAGGAGGTACAGTGCGTTGCTCTCTAGGTGTAAAAAGAAAAAAAGAATAGAAAAATTTAGAATCTTAGGCTCCATTTATATTGATTTGAAAAGGGGAGGAAAATAGATTAATAAGATCTTAAAATATTTTTCTCTGTAATTGTTGTTACTGTTGTAAATTTTTCTTTTTGTAGTGTAGAAATTATGTAATTTAAGGAGTAAAAGTTAGCATAAATTTTATTCTATTCTTCATTAAATTGTGTGATTTAAATAAGTTACCATAATGATAACATTTTAAAATGTTATCATTATGGTAACTTATGCTCTCCCTTTTGTATACAACAATGGATTCAACTGAGTGTATATATAATCCTGCAATAGAGAGAACAGTGGAAGATCTGGTATCTCAGTTGCAGTTTACAGTGGAGATTAATTTGTAGATATCTGTTACAGTTATCGAAAAGTTCCAACAGATACCGAAGTTAACCAGACTAGCTCTGAGCTCCAATCGGCTAGAATAAGTTACCCGGACTTACTATTTCACATCAAGACTTGTATATATTTATTTCTACTAATAGTATTCCTGAATTGACTAACCCGTGTTCCAGTTTGTATATTACGTTCAATATAACCTACTTTTTATCTCCATACCGGTTTTTGTTGTCTATTATTTTGGTGGTTCCTTCTCCAGAATCCACAACATATTCTGTTCTCCAATTGTGTGAATTTAAATAAGTTACCTTAATAACATTTTAAAAATGTTGATAGGTTAAAATAGGTGATGTATTATTATTTTATCTAAATGGAAAGCAAATCTAAAGAAAACTGAACATTTCAGTCATCTGAAGTCAAGACAAAATAAATCTGTTTATATTTCTTTTTAAACTTTTATAAATTTTGGGGTTTTGCTCAGATGATCACTTGGATAATTTTTCTGTACAGTTTTATAGCCACATATCTCACTTCACTACCATTATGTTGTTAGTTTTATTTCATGTATATTATGTTCAAGATGTTTTATGTTTGTTTATACTTCTGAGATGAAGTAGTATTTGCACTATTTACATTGTTTGGACTATTGTCCTCATTTTTATGGCCATGTTTATGGAGTTTTGGCTATTGTACACTTCGGTCTTCTTCAGGTCCTAGGAATTTTTAACCAAACCTTTTATTACGATCACTGTAGCACATCATTCTCATTCCATGTGCACTGCCACTTCTGGTAGCCATGTAGTTATCTCCCTTTAACTTAACTCTCTAACTTATTTGTTCATCACTGCTGTAGCCTTGTATTGAGCCCACAACTCTTTGGGTCAAGTCACTGGAACTAACCAATGTCTATATCCACTGGGCCAACATCTATATCCACAAAACTCTTTATTTCGATCACTGGGGTATATCATTCTCCTTCCATGTGTTAGGCCATAGTAGTGGTGAACAAATAACTTAAAGTTGAGTGAAAGGGAAATAACTATATAACATCTGGAAGTGGCATTGCATATAGAATGAGACTGATATACCTCAGTAATTGAAATAAAGGGTTCAGTTAGAAATTCCAAGCACCTGAAGAAGGCGAGAAAGTACAATAGCCGAAACGTCGTAAACATGGCAATAAAGATGAGGACAACAGTTTGAACAGTGTAAATGTTAATACTACCTAATTTCAGAAGTATAGACAAATAATATGTACTTGTCATGATTTACCTACAAATTCAAATTTTACATGAAGGAGCAGAACTTATAACTTTTTAATTATTTGTAGAGTGGATTAAATGACTTTAGATTGAAAAGAAATTTAAGTTCACATAACAAAAAGAAAAAAAAAGCTTGATTTAAATAATAAATGATTGTCACAAAAAAGTTTAATGATATTTATCAATGCATACCCTTGGGGTTAATTTGAGTTTGTTTTCAGGTCAAAGTGAGTCACATGAATATTCTGATTTCTCTGTGTTTAAAAAAAAAATTATTTTTATGGTGCTTATGACAAAAAGTGGGCAAATAAAGTTGGCAAAATGGTAACCATCTGCTTTCTCATTCCAAGGACTCTACAAAAAATGAAATGAATAAAAATGCAGCACCTACGAAACACTAAAAATGAAGAGTAACAAAACAAGGCATGTCTATATTGATGAAGATGAGTGATAATAGTGCTAAAAGAAATAGAATATTTCTATATTCTTCCTTGAAAGAAATACAGATGTTTGTGTAGGGTTTGCTAAAAAGAATTATATAGAAACCTCTAACAATTGGGAAGCAGCTGAAGTTGAAAGAAGACCTGGTAAATTTAGCACACACAAGGAACATTGAGGGCAATACAAGCAGGGGGAAAACATCAAGAGACAAATTTAGTTTGTTAGTGGAACAAATGCCATAAATATAAAAATACAGGAAGTTGTGAAAGGCTTTGAGTTGAAATATCTATAACTGAGCAGATTCATGTCGACTTTGAAGTTTTGTGAGAACACTGTTATAATTTCACTTGTCAGAGCAAATAGCCTTGATGAGTGAGAACATCATAATGGTGTCCTCATGAAACTTTGAAGTTGGCATGAATCTCCTCAGTTAAAGAGACAGTCTTTGTACTTATCAACGCTCTATCTCCACCCCAATATTGAGCACTATATGATAAAGGACCTGCTTGTCAAAATACATACATACACACACATATATATATATAGTTTGTTAGGCGTGTGTAGTGATATACATGCTAAAAGGTCTGCTTTCTTCTACCGAATACTCATGGCCCAGAGGTAGAATCGCCGACTGATGCCGATTTGGTTGGGTTTCAATCCTGAGTTAGGAAGCGATCGGAGTCCAACTGTACTGATGAGATGTGATACAGCAAAACAGATCTGTCTGTGGATGACTATAGTACATATATATTTATATATATGTAGAACAGTGCTGATATATGCTGTGTAGTTGAGTTGCTATCCCAGAAATCTTTGAATCATATTGAATTTATAAAGATTAAATTTTAGAAATAAAAATTTTTTTTTTAACTTTACATCCAGCCATAATTTTAAATGTTCTTTCTGCCAATTGCTGAAGGAATTTGGCTTAATCTATATGATAACCTGCTATGAGAGTTTTGATGGTTGTCATTTTATCATTCTTGTCACCAGTGTAGATTGGAGTGTGAGGGTGAAGGTAGCCAGATAATGTTTATATTTTCCCCACCCCAATGCTTTTATTTATATTTTTCTTTTTCTTTTTGTTTACATAGTTTTGTATGTTGTTGGATTTTCATTTTTCAGTTTAATTTCCTTCAATTTTCATCTTTTTTTCTTTTTCTTTTTTTCTTTGTGTCCATGTATACAAAGTGGATTGAACAAAAACTCATTTCTTGAAAACTGTATGCCAAATGTTAAGTTGAATTATAATCACAACTGAAAAAATAAACATCTTCCTCCTTTCTTCTCCATGACTCTTGTTTTGCTGTCAGCAATTTGGGATAAAATCGATACACATAATTTTATTTTTTATTTATTTATTTTTAAAGACTTTTTCATAATAGGGGAATTTTGGCCAACGACTCTCATTCGTGTCATGATTGTTGTTGACGGATATAAGAAACGTCCAAACCAACATTTAAAAAAAAAAATTACTAGACTTTTTGCATCTTTTCTTTTTTCTGTAGCAAGTTCTGAACCAATATTATGGCTTTTCTTTTTTTTAGCTTACCAAATATCTACATTGACATGTGTTCATATATGCCTAGTTATAATACCTCTAATGCTTTCTATAACTCCTGTGATAAAATTCTGTTGTAAGGTTTCCACTTCTTGATGTTGCGTATTTCTCGTTCTCTCAATTTTTTTCTCAATTGGAGTAGATAGACTAAACTATCGCCCGGTTCACACTCCACCCACGTCTATTGTACAGGTGTAGAGGCTCATCCCTTGTTCCCTGTTCAGGATGTGGTTTCCGGCTTTCTTTTTTCCAATCTTTTCACTCTTATGTAGCCCCCTGCACATCAGTGGCGTTACCGCCTCGCTCGGGGTGATATGATTAAAAAAAAAAAAGGGTAAATTACTATCCAAAGATCTGTTGATTTTTATTGGAAAGGAAAAAAAATAGCTATGACCCAGATCCAAACTTTTGATAGTATGAGAATCTATTTGCCACAATTAGTATTTAGCCACTGACAACTTTGATCCCCACTTTCTCAGAGTGGTAAACATATTAAGGTTAATGGTTAAGTAAAGAAATATCTTTTTAATTGATGTCAAAGAATGTAATAAAATCAGTGACAATGTCTTTTTGTCACACTGCAGTGAATTTTTAGTTCATGAAGAGCAAAATCTATTTCAGAAAATCATGTTTTATTTTATTTCCATTTTTTATTCTGAAAAATTTTGCTATGTCCATGTTGGTGTGATAAAGCTTCAAATTATAGATTTTTTTAGGTTTAATGGTAAGAGATGACAAAAAGGAATTTTCTTTGTAGTATCAATCTAGAATGTGCTTGATGGAATGGAACTTGCATTCATGGCAAAATAGCATCAAACATTGTATCTTTATTACTTCTAGATATTTCTCAGTTAATGAACATGAATAAGTTTAGCCTTTCAGTACTTATGGGATTTAAACTTTAGGCACCAGTTTGTCATTGTTATTATTCACATGCTGTAAGCACTTGTCATAACTTGAAAATTCTGTTACTTTTCATGCTCTGTAATTTTTCCAGTCACTTAATGCTGTTATAACTACTATTAACGTTTATCCTAAGCAGAGTTATATTATGAAAGAGACCTAGCACTTTTGTTAAGACAAAAGGCTTTTTGTGGGGGGCTTGAATCATTCGACTTAAGATTTTGCTATTTCATATTTTAAAGAGGTCAAAAGTTGATTGTGTCTATTTCAAGTTAAACATTGAAATTGTGAATAAAATTAAATCACAGAGAGACAAATGGCATAGGCGGTGCTTACAGTGTCTGTTTTCAGATTAACAAAATACACTTTTCTTTTCCTTTACGATTTGTAAACGAATGCATTAGAGTAAATTAAAATACAAACATTAAAGAAAGTGGTTTCTTAAAATAGTAGCTGAGGAATATTTAAATAAATACATCAATAAATGAATTGAACTCCTTCAGGGACAATTAAAATAACTTTTGGGAGTTTGCAAACAGATTTTGAGAAATTTGAAACAATGACTACTTTTCTATGAAAGACACCCCCTCAACCTTAAAAAAAGAGCTGTTACTCAAGCACTTGGTTGACCAGTTTTCTTGTGAGAAATGATTTTTGTCACAGCTGATGAGATTTCAAACTTGCTTTTAGACTTTTTTTATTTATTGCCATTGCGGCTAATGAGACTTTGATATCCTTCCTAAATATTCCAGTCATATGTAGTTAACAGAACATTTTCATAATGTTCTAAAAATGAAGTGAATAAATATCTCTATATTAATAGAATTAATGAAAATCATTAAGTATCAATTACCTTCAAGAATCTTCGTTGTAATTAATACCATCATTTGTTCTTAAATTGTTTAGTCATTATATTTTTATTTTTGTAGCTATTGTGATTTTATGTCACTGAGGTAATTTTAATTCTGATCTCTTTAATTGAATTTTATAGAACTTCATTTTTTAAAGTAAATTTAGTTTTTTTGCTATTTAACAGGTAAGAATAAATTATTAGGATTTCTTACTCTTGAGTAGATAAAGAGAATGGCCTTGTGTAGTTGCAATCTTGGTGAGTACATCTTTGTCTTGTTTTTCAACTGTGGATCAGATTCATTTAATGATATCTGATTCTGTACTTGCTTTCATTGTTCATCACATTTATGCAATGTTGTTCCATTTGAGGAAAATAACCTTATTATTCATTAGTTCTGTTTACATTTGATTTTCAAGTGTTAATCTGTATTTTTGTGAGAAACAAACTCACAAAATACATGAGTTTTTATAGAATCCCTGATACCATAAGAGGACAATAATAGAGATATTGTTTTTATACATTTTGTAAAAAAAATATTTCAAAAGCTAACAAAGGTTGTTACTCAAGACAGTTTTACTGCTTAACAAATTTTAGTCAATACTACATTTTATTTCATGGAATTTTTTTTTTTTTTTTAATCATATCACCCCAAGCAAGGTGATAACACCACTGATGCGCAGGGGGCTGCGTAAGGGTAAAAAGAATGGAAAAGAGAAAGCCGGAAACCACATCCTAAACAGGGAACAAGGGATGAGCCTCTTTACCTGTTCAATAGATGTGGGTGGAGTGTGAACCAGGCAATAGTTTAGTCTATCTACTCCAATTGAGAAAAAATAAAAATAAAGAGTGAAAAGATTGGACAAAGGAAAACTGGAAACCGCATCCTAAACAGGAAACAAGGGATGAGCCTCTTCACCTGTTCAAAAGATGTGGGATGATACAAATCAAAATGCTTTCCAGATTTTAATGGCAAAGAAGGACCAAGTTTGAAATAAAGGTCAGTGTGTTAGTGAAATGTGGGATTAGACTCAAAAAAAAAAAAAAAATTACTGAAGTTTGTTGAGAGAGATAACCAAAGTGTGTTTGGTTATATTAGCTAAATTGACCTGCCACACATTTTCAGAATATAATAACTGATTACTTGATCTAATCTAATTGTTTGAAATCTAGCATGTCTCTACCTGTTTCTTGGTGAGGATTTTCCCCCACCTTCATATATAACACTCTTTCTGGTAGTTTTAAGGGTTCTAACTGCCAATTCTTTCAATATATCAGTGTTGATTGTTTTTGGATACCCTTTTAAATTTGTGCTTATTGATACTTTCTCAGCTTAATATAGTACAAAAACAAATGGAGTGTCAGTCTGCCTGCATTAAAAATTAGGTGGCCTTTCATTTAAACTTTTATTTTTTTAAACCCTGGGAGAGTTACATTCCTTGATCATGAGATTATCTTATTACAATGCATCTAAATGAAATTTGATTTAATTTTGGTTCTTCTCTTATTGCAAGTCTGATTGGAATCACATTTTGTTAGTGTTTATAGTTTTACTTTTTTTTGTAGGGCATCTTGGTTTAGCTGAGAACTTTTCAGATGCACTCTCTCATGCAGTAGTTATTTTACCAGTTCTTAATTATTTTCATTTAATTTCTTTATCATAATTTCACTTAGACTGAGTAAATGCTATTGGATATAAAGATAAGCAACTAAACCTAAAATTCTAATCAGATTTATAATAATGGTTGACTATACAAAAACTGATTGTTTTGTCAAATGTCTGTTTTGGCTCTTATTTGTTGTGATCTGGCATATCATGCTTCATCAGTGCAGGGAAAAACCTCACCCCTTTTCACTAATTCACAGTTCCTATTAGTCATTTTGTCTTTTAGCAGCAACACCATTTTATTTTATTTTATTTTTTTCCTTGTAATTAAAGTACAGTTTGGGCCTGTAATTAAGAGGTATCATTAAAGTTGCTGGTTTAATTTTAAAGATTTGTAAAATGAACAACAAAGGAAGTAATGCCAAATTTAGTGCACAGTGGAATGGCTGCAAATTCAAACAATCTAGAAATAAGCAAAAGGCACATTTTATGCTCTCTCTCTCACTCTGCACCCTCCTTACTCTTGAACATGTCTTGACTGAAGTGAGTCGACTGGGTACCACTTGACAATTGTTCTTGTATTTGGTGATCAAGTTGAAACAATTCTTTCATGTAGCTATGGTTACTAAATTAAGTTTAGTGACTAACCTTTTGAGTGTATGAGCCATATAGCTTATCTTATGGTTTGCTAATCTACTAGCCTATGCACTTGTACAGTGCATCTTAGTAGTCCTTAGTTATCTCCCCTTGCTATTTTTTGTTTTCATTTGTCTCTTTTTACACTGATAAGTAGTTATACTATTTGTGAATTCAAATTACTTTATTAATTGCAGTCAAATGAAAAAAAAATCTTAATGAATCTTAAAAAACTTTCATTCGATTCAATACCAAATTGTGTGAATTCAATCCTCACAGGTGGATCCTGACTGTCTTAGTTTACTAAATATCTGTAGTGTCAGAATTTGGATAATGGATGACGCATACACACATTATGCCTGATGTATACTCGAAATGGGAATGAGTGACCGCCCAGGAGTCCTGACTTTTAACACCCTGTGACTTTTTTAGTTTTGAGAGAAAGAGTTTATTATAACCAACGAAAATTTTAGAAGAACTTGAAGGGCGAATACAAGAAGTTATGTCTTCCGTTCAACAAGAACGGTAAAATTATTTGACATCATTCTTTGGTGGCTTGAGAAGTTGATAGTGAAATCTGGTTCCCATATCATTTTTTAAATAAAACCTCATGCTAAACTCTTTCCTCTCCTGTCCATTTCTTGTAAAAATTATAGTTAATAAATAATTATAAGCATTTTAAAATAGTTACTTTTCAATCACTCTGTGTGTGTGTGTGTGTGTATGTATATATATATATATATATATATATCCTGCAAATATATAAATGCAATAGATACCTTGATTGTTTCACTTAGACTTCTATTTCAAAGTGATTTCATTCCAGGTTGTAGCCGTTCTGAACTTTTCTTTTGTGTGGTTGATTTAAAAACAAAACAAAACCCATAAATCACTATAATTAATCAATTAGTTGCACTTATCTCGTTTGTTCTGAAATGTTATTTAACTGCTTGAAAGATTTTTTTTGTTGTTTTTAGAGGAATTCAGTAAAAAAGATCTGTTAACTATAAAAAATTTTTTATAACAAAAGTTGTCTCTACCCTCATTTTGTGTGTGTGTTTTTAAGTTTCACTTCATGTTCTATTGTAAATAGAAAATCAAACAGGTTGTTTAAAATTTGAAAACATTTTATCAAGAGAATGAACAATTTTTATGAAAATTGTTTACAACTTTTAATTGTGCACCTACTGTATAGTAATGGTTAACAAGTTTCTCTTTTTTTTTATTTTTTTAGTTCAGCTTTGCACAAATATTGGCTATACTAAAATTACAAAATATCTACTTAACAATAAGCACCATAGATAACTTTTGATGTTTCAATGTTGATTTGCATCATATTTATTATGAAACTGGTCAGTTTGTATCTCCTCAGTTAAAATCCAGAAAACAAATTTTGAATAACATATATTATCTAATTCTGTTGAAATGATAAATGAACAAATATGGGCCTGATGAGTTTGAAACGTTGACTTAATCTTGATGTTGAACCTTTGTTGTTCTTATCCTGTAAGGAATTTGTTTTGTAAAAGTAACCAGACTTGGATTCTCTTGAATACTGTAGTTAAATCTTATAATGAATATGATTATTACAATATGGCGTGCCTACCTGAATTCATTTGTTTAGGTTTACGGCTATATTCTGTTGAAATATTGGTCTATGTATGAGCAACAAACTTATTAAGTATTTAGATGGGTGATTCCTTGGAAATACAATGTACTGTAAGTTTGGATGTGTCGATGGTGTAATGGATAATTGCTTGGAATTGGTAATTGGAGAGCAGATTTCTAATCTCAGTTGAGTTCATTATATTCACTTACACGCAAACGTTCTTGGAAAAGTTATGAGTCCATTTCTTATCCCTGCAGCTATGGATTAATAAATAAGTCTTCTATCATTAAACTATGATTATCACTAAAAAAACAAAAAAAACAAAAATAAACATTCTTACAATCTAAAAATATTTTCTAGCTTTAAATAATCTGCAAAGGGTTAATAAGTCATGAAAACATTAATGAATGAATCAGTTAATCAGTTTTTTTTGTTTTAACTTTTTTATTCAATCAAATAGTTAAATTTTCTTGATTCAATTTTTTTTTTTTTCATAATAGATTTCTAGATATTAGAATTGAAACTGATTGAACTGTTAACAGTTCATGTTTAAAAAAATTTGCCTACATGTCTGTTGTGGCGCAGTGGATATCGGCTCAGAACGAGAAATCGGGGGAACCGAGTTCGAATTCCAGTAGAATTCCTTGCATCACTTACGCGCAAATACCCTTGGGAAAGGTATTAATCCGTCTCTTCCCTCCAGTTATGGGTTAAATAATAGGACAGATTGGGTTCTATAGCCTTGGTCGGCAACCAGTCTACCGCAGAAAGCAATGGCAACCTACTGCGAGATAATCTTCTGCCCAGTCAGTCATGTCTCTTTCAAGACATGATCGCCCAAGCGTGTATCGCGCATGGCACTTAACTGACTGACTGATAATAGGGCCTGGATCAGTATTGTATTGTCTTTTTCTTCTGTCTGTGTGTGTGTGTGTGTGTGTGTGTGTATATATATATATATATATATATATATATATGGTTGGCTGTGGTCAGGTGTATTAAGTCAATGTTTCTTTAGTTGTATACAGTTCTGAAATTGGGTTTTTCCTTCTCTTAGACTAGTTGCCACCCAAAGCTATAGGACCCAGTCTGTACTGCTACTTACCCATAGCTGGGGGTGGTGGTGGGAAGAGATGGATTCATACCTTTCCTAAGGGTATTAACATCTAAGTTAATGACTGGAATATAAACTGCTTCTGTATTGAAATTTTGTGGTTTTAGTATGGTCAGGTTCTATTTTAAAAGCATAAATAATTTTGGTGTACTAGTTGCATGTTTGTCCCTGGCCTCCTCAAATCTGAGTTGGCTTTAACATCTTCACTAACTTTTTGGCTTTGGCTATATTATCTGTTTTAATGTATTTGAATCCCCACCGCTATGGTCATTTTTGGTTGGTGTGTACATTACATGTGTATGTACGTCGGACATGCAAGGTTTAGAATTTTGGGTCAGCTGAGTGGGGGTGGGTGGGATAAATGTATTAGCCACCAGACAATTGCACATTTTCCATGCATGAAACTTGTAGTTGTGATTGAATGGCCCACACCATTATTTTAGTTAGAATTATTTAATATATATATATATATATATATATATATATATATATATAAAGGTGTACATACGTATAGTGTTATTATTCAGGTTTTAATAAAACAGTGGTTTATCTAGAGGAAACTTAAAACGAGGGATTGGTGCATTTTTATTTATAGGTACCTTCACTAAAAAACAGCATAGTATGAAGAAAAAGGCCCCAAACTTAAAACTTTTTCTATCAAAGTGTTTATATTATTATTATTATTAAGAGGAAAGATCAAAGTATTAATTATTTTAAAAAATTTTTTAATCACTTTTAACAAGTTTAAAATTCTGGTAAAAGTCTTGTTTTGAATTGAGTTAGTGGTTAACCAAATCATTACAAGAGTTTACGATGGAAAATGTAATATTACATAACTCAGTTTTTTCTGGTGACAAACATTAATTTGGAAATTCTTGGAAAAAAATCAAATAATTGTTAGATTTTAATGAAACTTTCAGGACTTATTCATGAATGAATGAAATTAATTTTGAAATTATTTAAAAAAAAACAAAACAAAAAACATATCTCAGATATATATATATATATATATATAATTTTTTTTTACTTCTGTTACCTCTCTCTACATAAGTTCATGAAATTTCAAAAAATTAAATCCTGTAGGCAAAAATGGTTTTATTAGTTAAATGCAGGACTCATTGGGGAATGTAAATTATGTATTTTTTTAAAACCATTTAGCCATTTTTACTGAAAATCTGCTCTGAATAGTAAAGTTAAAAATGCAATAAACTTATCTGACTATATAATTAGATAAGCTTTTAAATGCTTTATAAATTTCAGACATTATAGTCTGAAGAAAAAAAATTGATTTAATAATGAAATTTTAAAAGAATGTAATTTTTTTTTTTATTCTAATAATTAATAAAGTTTCAAAAATATTTTAAAAATATTTTCAGTTGGTAGATGTTCTGCTGGCAGGTTATATAGTGAAGACTATATTTGCTAATTGAAAAGTTTAATACAAATCATTTAACCATAAAATATTTTAAATAATTTTCATGTTTTTTTTGTTTTTTTTTCTGGTGTGCATTTGAAGGTTTTTTTTTTTTTTTTTTTTTTGTGTGTGTGTGTAAATTAAAAGGTCATTTGTTTCAGGATTACTCCCCTTTACCTTTTAAAAAATTTGTACATTTGTGATTAGCTTATCTTGATCTGTCAGTACATTTCAATTTTATGGTGGATAAGTTAGAAAGGTCAACTCTGTGTTTAAAAATAGTTTTATTCTAAATTTCATATTATAAATAAAGAATACTTGTATAAATCAGATTAATTTAACATTAAATTTGCTAATTTTCCAAAAATAATGTGTCACAGATGTATACTTTTGCAAGAATTTTAAAACCGAAAATTAACATTTGTTTATAAATCTGTCAATCACTGTTGTGGCGTGTTAGGGCCAGAAAGAAAGACATGAAAAGAAGGTAGGTTGAACCAGTGTATTGGCATAAGAGAACATGTATACAAAATAAGAATGTTATTAGTCAGCAGATAGAAAATCCGTCTCAACTGCCTCTTTCAGGAAGTCTCACAGGTGAGTATTTATGAAGGAGGAAGAGTTCATTCCAGTGTAGATAGGGCACCATAACATGGCTGAAAAATTGAAAAAAATTTTAAAAATTTAAAAAAAAATTTAAAAATCTAATCAATGTAATTTCTGTTTGAAATACACCAGAGTATTTTGCTTACTGGAAATAGTAAATTTAATCATTTAGCCTTCAGTTTTAAAACTAAAATAAAATTTTGAAAACTTTTTACTTTTTAAAAATTCAATTTAAAATTTATATATTGAAAATAAGTGGGGGTAAATATTTATATTTGTCTCCCTATAAAAAAGGCTTAAAAAAAAGTCCTATCTAAACTTATTTATAAATGGAACTTTGTGTGTGTATCCGTTACCTATAGACTCCGAAACAGCTGAACCGATTTTCTTGAAAATTTACACAATTGTAGTATAAACGTTTGCGAGTGTTCTTAGCTAGGTTTTGTATTGAGGTACGCCGATAAATATCGGTAATCGAAAAAATCAGGTTATAGTAGGAGTGGTCCGATTTTAATCAAATTTGATACACTCATAGACAAAGACATAAACGATATTCAGAAGTTTCAAGGTTGCAGTTCTTACAATGGTGCAGAAAATCAATTTTATATATATATATATAAAAGGCAAGATGTTTGTGTGTGTGCCTGTTTATCTGTCTGTACGTCTGTATTTTTTTCTTCCCTTTTATTTTAGTTTTTGCTTTGGGTTTGGCTCTAAGTAGGTATAATTGTAGTTCTTAGTCTCGGCCATGATACCATTTACTCAGAGGACTTATTTAGCCTTCAAAACTCAGTTTATGACGAAAAAAACTTATTTGATATCGATACTAGGAAATCAAAATTTGACTAACATCCATTCATTTTTCTTTCAGTCTAAGGTTTTGCTTTAACTGGAAATAACTATAGCTTTTTAGTCTTTCGTGCCAACGTCCAAAGAGTCTGACCTCCAGGACCATGGATTAGTTTTAAAGCTTTCATTACACCCGAGCAACGCTGGGCTATACTGCTAGTGTTACATTAAAAGGAAATTACGATTTGATAAATTAAATTTTATTAGGCTATGTTCTTTTCAGAATCTATACAGGTGAATGCATTTGTGTATTAGAAAGGAAGGTGAAAAAAACAATTTGTTTCTGTGTAGCTGACACTCACAATGACTGAGAACATCTATCAACTAGTGTCAGTATCTATTTTTATTTTATGTCAGAAGCAGGGCAGTAGTGGGTAAGTCAGGAATGGTAGAATTGGTTGCCTCTGACCTTGTTTGACTGTTACTATCTTGCTTTGAACGCATGTAATATTAGATTTGTCTTAATTCTTGACTACATTCAACCTATAGAAATAATAGTATTACAAAAACAGAAAAAAATCATTATTATATAACCCATCTCATCACTAATAACTTGTACTACAATTGAATTAATCTCTGAGAATTCTACTGCTGGTAAAAATCCTACTCTGTTATGTATTTTTCAATAAATTTATGTCTTATTGTTCACACTTTTGAGTTAAAATAGTTTTTATAAATCATCACTCACTTTGGGGAAGTGCAGGTGGTGTAATGATTAATGACATAGAAAATAGTATTGATGAACTGAGTTCAAACATGATTACATTCATTTTGCAAAAAATTTTTTTTTTTTTTTTTACAAGAAAATTATTAGTAAAGTAATCCATTGACTGAACCAAAAAATTTGCAAGTTTAATAACTTGCCACAGAGGTGAACAAAACTTGGAGAGTTGAGTTATTAAAAGAGAATTAACTGAAAAAAACTGATATCCAGAAAAGGCATGGTATGTAGAACTAGAATAATCTACTCCAGTGTATTAAGGGATTCACTGTGAAATTGCAACCTATATCACCTGATGAAGGTTGAAGCATATAACAGCTTGAACAATGTAAATAATTACATCTCAGAGAAATACACACACACACATACACACATATATATATATATATATATATATATATATGTAATTTTTTAAGCTTTGGGTCCATCCCTTTGCCTCAAACACCCCTCTGCTCCAGGTATGGCAGATTATAGGACAGTTGGTAACATTTAGCTCTGTTTGTTAAGCCAGCAACCTGGCTCTATAAAATTTAATTTTGTTCTGTATCTAAATTTTCACATTTGTTGAGAATATGGCCCTATGTCACACAAATCATGTGCAGAAGAAAACAAAAAAAATTCTTCACTTTTGATAACTAATCTCATTTTTTATTGTTTATAATGTGTAAAATAGTTTTAGTAACTTAGGTAAAACTCATAGCCAATATTTGATAATATAATACAAATGTTCAAACCAAAAGACTTATTTTTCTTGATTGACTGGACTTTAAAAATGTCTCCTTTACATTTTAAATGATTTTAATGACCTTCTGAATTGATGAATTTTTAGCCTAACAGCAAGTCAAAGATTATTGTACTAAAAAACTGTTTGTGGAATAAAGTTGTAAGAAATGAAATGAAATTCATCTTTTATATCACTGGGGTAGCTGTTGCACTATCAGAAACTGTGTTGTGTAATGCAACTTGATTTTTCTCAAACCTTTTGGTCATGATCAAGTGTCAATGAAAAATAGCATGACCGTATTGCAAATGTGACTGACAGGAAGAAAAGGGTTTTCTTTTATAGCTTAGCATGTATAATAACGCATACACACAGATGTGCTGGCGTGGCATTTTTTTTTATTTATTTATACAGATTGTTGCAAATTATAAAAAAAAAAAAATTGAGAACCTACCAAGGGTGAACTGATATGTAAAAGTTTCTCTGCCTTCAACATATAAACTCTGATGGTAGTTTAAGGTTGCAAGTAAATAAGTTTTTGCCTTGCTTTTTGAAACTAACTTTTTATGCAAAATATTGCACTTTGGTCATCAGTTTCTTAGTTACTTAAGCATTTCTGAAATTTTGCTGTATTATCTTAACAAAGACATCAACTTTGTTATTGATGATAGGATATCTATGAAACATTTATTTGTAGCATTTTTATTGAATTCTAAACATTGAAATTATCGATATTATGAAGTGAAAGAAATAAGTTCACTACATCATTAGTCTTTAGCTTTTCATGTTTGTTTTAATTTTTTTTTTTAATATATAATTTCACCCCAAGCAAGATAAAACTGTCACTGGTCCGTAGGGGGTTAGATAAGAGGTGAGTGATGAGAAAGAGGAACAAGTTGCCAGTGTCTATGGTAGTTAAAGGATAGAAACTTTGTTTTGGAAGCATCAAAATTTGAGAGCCATTTCTTACCCCAGTCAACCACAGATCAGCAGCATAGTTTGCTTTGACAGCCTTGGCAGATTTCTAATCAATGCAGGAGTGAATAGTGTTGTCATCATCATAGATGCCTACTTGGAATCTGATTACATCAGGGAGATTGTTGAAGATCAGAAAAAGCATAGGACACCTGTGTTCATATGATAGTATCTGGAAGCATGTCTATTCAATACTACCTTCATTATGCAATCTGAAAGGAAAGACTGGATTAGGTCAAACAAGCATCCAGTTATACCATAACCCTGTAGCTTGTGTAGAAGGCCAGCATTGAGAGCCATTTCTTACCCCAGTCAACCACAGATCAGCAGCATAGTTTGCTTTGTCAGCCTTGGCAGATTTCTAATCAATGCAGGAGTGAATAGTGTTGTCATCATCATAGATGCCTACTTGGAATCTGATTACATCAGGGAGATTGTTGAAGATCAGAAAAAGCATAGGACACCTGTGTTCATATGATAGTATCTGGAAGCATGTCTATTCAATACTACCTTCATTATGCAATCTGAAAGGAAAGACTGGATTAGGTCAAACAAGCATCCAGTTATACCATAACCCTGTAGCTTGTGTAGAAGGCCAGCATTGAGAGCCATTTCTTACCCCAGTCAACCACAGATCAGCAGCATAGTTTGCTTTGTCAGCCTTGGCAGATTTCTAATCAATGCAGGAGTGAATAGTGTTGTCGTCGTTATCATAGATAAGAGATGATGGGAATCAAGGAGATAGAAGATGGCAAATGACATTGCATTTAAACTTTTGTATATTTAGCTATCAGGAAAGCAAGCAGGAAGGAGTTTTACAAACAGGAAGTGCAAGAAAAACTGAGTAGAAGAGGCAGTTACATTTAACTATTTTGACAGTGAAAAGGTGTGACTTTGATGCCTATCTTGTAGCATGTGTAAATAGATGTTGTCAGGGAACCGGGGTCGGGGAAGCTCATCAGAGCAGTTGTAATGAAAATACTTGTAGAAAAGACAGAGGGAAACGACATCATGTCAGTGAGACAGCGATCGAATATACATTCCTTGGTTTTGCCAGATCTGACTTTCATAGCTAGGACCCACCATACCACTTACATAGTAGGAAACCTACCCATATTCGTTCCGTATTCCATCGGTGAGAAGTAAGTTCCACTCAAACTGCTTCTTCCCACAAACCATTGCTTTGTGGAACAAACTCCCAAGATGATGTTTCTCCAATTGATATGATCTTGACCTGTTCAAGTCTAGTCAACCGTTATCTTCCCTTCCTATCCATATAAACTACCATTTAACATAATCCTCTACCTCAAGTGGGCCCCCAGGCCTTGTACAGAGTAAATATGACTAACAAAAAAAAAAAAAGATCTTTTTCCACTAGGAAAGCCAGTTTCTTTAACCAGTAGATCAATGACTTGGTAAATTTGCAAGAAAAAGCAACTAAAATAGTGAAAGTGAAAGAAATACTTATGAAAAAAAAATGTTTTAAAATGCGTGTGTCTTTTTTTTTTAAATACAAAAAAGTGAAATTCAATTCTAAATTTTTGTCTTTAAAACTAAATAAATGGATAATAGTAATAAGATTAGTTTTCATGCTTTTAAATTAGTTTATATTATGAATCCAGATGTTAAAATACTGTTTCCCATATTCGATAATAATTATATTTAATGTATGTAAAGAATTGTATGCAAATGTAACAATTTTTATAGGGTAGAAGTTTTATGATGTATATTTGGGTGGGGCTAATTGATAAATAAACCAGGAGGTTCAATTCTATAAGATTGTCTGTCAAACATTTTTAAAATGTAAAAGAAAATTCAAACAGTTGAGTCAAAAATGAAACTGACTGATTTTTTTTTTTTTTTTTTTTTAATTTTTTATTTGTTTTTATAGATATTAGTTTCTGAAAGCTTTTAGAGTTACTTTCATTCTCTATGAAGTAAATTGATATAATTTAAAATATGAATAGCTTAGTAATTTATATAAACATTTAGAGATCAGAGTTCTAATAATGTTCATTCGACCACCTTTTGAGTCAGTCACAGTATACAACAGTGGCAACAAGGAATCAAAACTTATATAAAGTAGAAAAAATACCTTTTTTACTTTAATGCACATAAGTGACAATGAGAAATTATAACCATGTTGGTATAATTATTTTTCTTTTTTCTTTATCCATAGCAAACAAATAATTCTTAAATATGGAAGAACTATTAGCCCAAGTAGTAAAAATACAACAGCAGCAGTTAGAATTCCAAAAACCAAATTAATTGAAATAATTCTGAAGAAAACAGAAAATGTTTCCAATTTCTTTCGCTCTTGACATGATGGCAAATGCCATAGACAAGTTCACATACAGTTTAGATGATGGAATTACCTTTTTTGCTTATTTTAGAAGAAACGAGAAAATTTACAGAAAAATGCAGTACTGGGAAGACGAAAAATGACTTTGCTGAGAAAGTTAGTAACAGTAAAATATGAAAAATAATATAATTTTGTACTCTTGAGAAAACTAGGAGAAATTTATTTTGAAGAAACTATATATTTTGACTAAAATTTTTAGTTGAAGTTTGCTATTCAATATTCATTGGTAGTGTATGAATCTGACAAGCAAAGATTTTGTCACATATGTTGGAATCATTAACAAGGAGTTTGAAAGCTTCAAATTAAATGAGTCAACTCCAAATATGTTTAAAAGATCAATTTTTGTTCAAGGATTAATGGGGGTAAAAAAAGACACAGAAATAAGTATTAGAATCCTAGCAAAACTGGAACAGAAGTTAACACTACAAGAAATATTGGACAAATGTCAGAGAATCTTAAATCTGAGATATGATATGGAGGAAATTGAAGGAAAAGAATGCACATAGATACAAGCCAAAGAAAAATGTAGATAAAATAAAATAGAAAATTTTTTTGAAGCTGAGGATTATTAGCTAATACAGGTTGAAGAATAATGTAAAAAGACAGAAGGAAAAATATGTAAACGCAAAATGTATTAGAATATGTAAACGCAAAATGTATTAGAATATGTAAACGCAAAATGTATTAGAATATGTAAACGCAAAATGTATTAGAATATGTAAACGCAAAATGTATTAGAATATGTAAACGCAAAATGTATTAGAATATGTAAACGCAAAATGTATTAGAATATGTAAACGCAAAATGTATTAGAATATGTAAACGCAAAATGTATTAGAATATGTAAACGCAAAATGTATTAGAATATGTAAACGCAAAATGTATTAGAATATGTAAACGCAAAATGTATTAGAATATGTAAACGCAAAATGTATTAGAATATGTAAACGCAAAATGTATTAGAATATGTAAACGCAAAATGTATTAGAATATGTAAACGCAAAATGTATTAGAATATGTAAACGCAAAATGTATTAGAATATGTAAACGCAAAATGTATTAGAATATGTAAACGCAAAATGTATTAGAATATGTAAACGCAAAATGTATTAGAATATGTAAACGCAAAATGTATTAGAATATGTAAACGCAAAATGTATTAGAATATGTAAACGCAAAATGTATTAGAATATGTAAACGCAAAATGTATTAGAATATGTAAACGCAAAATGTATTAGAATATGTAAACGCAAAATGTATTAGAATATGTAAACGCAAAATGTATTAGAATATGTAAACGCAAAATGTATTAGAATATGTAAACGCAAAATGTATTAGAATATGTAAACGCAAAATGTATTAGAATATGTAAACGCAAAATGTATTAGAATATGTAAACGCAAAATGTATTAGAATATGTAAACGCAAAATGTATTAGAATATGTAAACGCAAAATGTATTAGAATATGTAAACGCAAAATGTATTAGAATATGTAAACGCAAAATGTATTAGAATATGTAAACGCAAAATGTATTAGAATATGTAAACGCAAAATGTATTAGAATATGTAAACGCAAAATGTATTAGAATATGTAAACGCAAAATGTATTAGAATATGTAAACGCAAAATGTATTAGAATATGTAAACGCAAAATGTATTAGAATCAGCTAATGAAAAAAACAAAAGGAATCATTGAACCATGGCAGTGGTTAAATATATTAAGTCTGACATTAAGTGAATCTAAGCAGCTTTCAAGCTCCACTACTAATTCACTTCTCACCAAAATTTTAAACGGTTTACAGAGTTAGGTAGGACACCTCCTTAGCTACATTTTGAAAAAAAATTTAAATTTTGGTTCAGTAGAAAAAAAAAATTACATCAAAATATGTGAAGTCTGAAAAGGGTTTCCATGTGGTTTCCAACATTTAAATTCTGATATCTTTTATCATTTTTGTCAATCAAACTTTACTTGTCGTTTTAGCAGAATTAATTATAAATAATCAATTTTATTATTGCATATAAATTTTTTCTTTAATATTTTTGAATGCAGTTTTCAGCATTAAATTTATATTAAATTAATAGCAATACCTGGAAAATCATTGATTACATGGAAAAGTGCATACATGAAAAGTAATATTAAGATTATATTAAACCTGGAAAAGTAAAAGACAAGATATTCTAGTGAAGTAAAAAATAAGATATTTCTTATTTAAAATATTGCATTCAAATTTTATTTTTAGCTGCAATATTTTAAGTAAGAAATTTATTTTTTACTTCACTAAAATATCTTGTCCTTTACTTTTCCAGGTTTAAGATAATCTTAAGAATATTGCTTTTCAAGTGCTCATTTTTACACGTAATAACCTATGCAAGTCTGTATGATGTCTTTGATATACAAACAGTTTAAGTATTCATTAAGTGTACAAGTACCAGAAAAAGGAAACATATAGAAAAATTAGTGGTTGATCCAAAATGAAAGCAATACAAAGCTCAATATATAGTGAATTCATCAGTGGCAGGGAATACTAAGAAATAGAATTTTTAAAAAACTATAAACTAACTTTAACTATGACACTACAACTCAAGACACTGTCAGGTATGTTGCTGGTAGAATTAATGTTGGCAAGAAAAATTAAATCTGTGTTTGACAAGTTGTTACAATGTCAAAAACAGAATAAGAATGAATAACAAAATGAACACTAAATTTTTTGAAATTGGCAAAAGTATTTTTAGAGTATGTAAAAAAAATGGAAAAGAAATATAGAAAGATGGCTTAATAATGTCTTGAATTGATAAAAAAATGAGAACACAAAAGACATTGCAATCAGTTAAAGAAAAGGTTTACTGAAAAGTCTGCAAGAAAGGAAGAACCTGTGCAAGTACTGTATGATACTTTTGATGTACCAACACCCCTAAAATTTACTGAATGTACAAGTATGATTTCAAGAAAAAGGAAATGTACAGAAAAACTGGAAGTTGACCCAAAATGTAAAACTACAAAGTTCAGTACATTTGCCAACTTGCCAGAAAGATAATGAGGTGAATAATAGTAAAACATTTAATAAAAGTAAATCTCAAAAGTGGCGGGGGGGGGGATGTTGTAGAGTAAATAATACACTACCAGTAATACAAATGAACTTGGCAAGACACCTTAAATAAAGAACTCAGAGTTCAGTGAAAGCTTACACTTGGAAAGTTTTCTGTCTATGGGCAGAAACAATAGAAAAATAGACAAGCCTGATCCTGTGTGTGCAGGGGCTGGAAAATTTTTGGTCAAGTGTATGTGCTCGGAAACCCTATGTAAAATAACTGACCTTGTGTTGCATCCCACCTCAGTGAGGAGAACTTGGGTAAATACTCAGAATTCTGATCGTGTTTGTTAGAGTACCATTGTAGTCATTTGAAACCTAATATTATAACTGTTAGTAGCAGGTTATAACGGAGCCTTCAAGTGGAGATGAATGGTCTCTGCCAGCTCTACTTGGCCAAGATAGGCTATGCTTGAATAATTACCTTTTTGGCTTTCAACCCAGATATCTAGAGGGAAGTAGTCATGTCCTCATCTTTGGAGTGGCCCTATGACCATATGAATGATGATGGCAAATCAATGCTTCACTAGTGAAGCATACTTTTGGAGCTACTTTCATCCTTTATAAAATATAAGTGAGTAATGTAGGGATCGATACAAATAGGTGAAAAATATTCACAGTGTTCTTATTATAGGTAGAAGGGCACCATAATTTTAAATTGAGAGAATTTTCAGCTTTTCTTGTCTGTAGGTTACCTCTGTCAGCGGTAGCACCTGTTTGTATCCGTCGGGTTTGTCACCTTCTCTTCTTATTTCCTTCTGCCCCTCTGGTGACAGTGATGGATATAGCTGTGAAGGCCCAGCTTATTCCTGAAGTGTTGGGAACAGGAGTCACAGAGGAGTGTGGGTGGTAGATGCAACTGGGTGAGTTGGGCCTTCCTGACAGCATGTTGCAGATCCTCTTCATGCTAATGGTTGGACTTGGTGTCTCAGTTCTCCAATTTGGATGGTCCGACATCAGGAAGGCTGATTTGCTCAAGCTCAATGTTGGCCTGTGTCAAGGATATTTTCAACTGGTCCTTAAAGCATCATTTTAGGCCTTCATGTAGACTTTTGTGGCTGGGGAGTTTTCCAAACAAGATGATACGTGGGAGTCTAGTGGAATGCATTCTGAACATGTAACCCACCTACTGAAGGCTATGTTGAAAAAGAAAAGAGATACCCAAAGTTTAAAATGAGCTTTTAAAAATAAAAAAAATCTTTCTTCAAGTTTTTATTTTAGCTTTAATTTCCAGCTAATAGATTAAATTTAATACTTTTAATAAGTAAAATACTTTGCTGTATTTCAAACTGAATTTAAATTGATTGGAGTTATCTATTTGTATGTATTTTTTTTTTTTTATTGCTAAAAAAAATTGGCCAGGTAGACAACTTTATCAGCACAATGTGATTCTTTTTATTAAATCTTTCAAAAATAAAATACTTTTCTGAAACTTTATTTGAAGAAAGATTATCTGATTTAAAAGTTAATTGATCTAACTTGAAACTAATATTATTTACTTTAAGTTTTTTTTGTTTATTTTTTTATTGACACTGAAGTGGTGGTTTTTATGAGGTGTTAACATCTTGATACTTATATTTGGGAATTTTTTCTAAGATCAAAAAAATTGTAACCATTACTTGACAAATAATATGAATGCCTTTTTTTTAACTACACAGTAATCTTGAAAATTTAAGAAATTTTAAACAATGATTTAATTTTACACAAATTAATATTTTTTAAATTTTAGTTACTCATGAAAATGCTTATTGAAATGTTACAAAAATTAACAGTAAATTAACTTGAATATAGTTATCTCTCTTACTTTCTGATGATGTTCTGTATGGACGTCGGTATTTTCAAAAAAACCTACATGTTTATACAAACATAAAATAAATTAAAAATTCTTTCTAAAATATTAGGGGGTTGTTGGATTATAGTAAACTTTTCCATTTAGGATTAGTAAATACAGTTTTAATTTAATAACAGTATCACTTGAATACTACAAGTTAATACAGAATTTTAAGATGTAATGGTTTATAAATTATTCTTATTAAAAAAAGAAATAAAAATAAAACTGGAAACTTCATCACAAACATTTTTTTTAAGACAATAGTACCCATAATATATTTCATGCATAAAAGCAATTAAGTGCTTTTTTAATTAAATAAGATCTTAGTTTTATTGCATTTTTTTTTATGATTCAGAGAGCAGATTTTCTTTAACTGGGGATCCTGTTTGGCTCATGATTTCATGATTTAAATTCTCCTAGAAGTTGTTGTCATAACTAATATGAATATTAAATGCTAAAAAAAAATATTTTCTCAAAATTTCATAATTAAATAAGTGAGGGTAACATGAAAAAAAAAAAATTAAAGATTTTAGAAAAAGAAACCTGTCTAAAATAATTTGTGAATAAGTCCTGAAAGTTTCATTAAACTCTGACAATTATATTTTTATAAGAATTTCCAATGCGAAAAGACACTAAAATTTTTCACACTTAATTTATAGTACAATGTTTATGTCGGAGAAACAAGATTTTTAATGAAAACTTTGAAGGTTCTAAAGATTTTTACATCAAAAAATCATTTCTCTTTCCTCTGAATAATAATGAAGATTTTGGTGATAAAGATTTATTTTTAAGTTTTGGATATTTTTTTTAATAATATATGCTTGTCTTTAGCGAATCTTTGGAGGTACCTATTTATAAGTGTATTTTTATGACCCAATACCTTTTTAAGCTTCAGGACTAGCACCCCTCACTCCACACATGTATACATAGAATAAAAAAAGAAACCAAATTCTGGTAGCTTATTTCACTGAGATGTACTCTTCAAAGCAAAACATCTGGTAAAACTATTAATATATCATTACTTTAATCTTTAAATGTTCAGCAGATGAGATAAATCTAGATATTGTATACTATATATATATATATATATATATATATATATATACACACACACACACACACACCTAATCTTTACATGGAACATGATACTTGGATATTTGATTAAAAAATGGAAAAGTCCATCTATATATTATTGCTTTTGCATTTACCTACTTGACATATGTGTAATATTTTCAGTATTTCAACTTTCTCGAAAACACATGGATGTTATTTGTACAATTTAGTTTTATTATTCAGAAATTCCTTGCTAATTTTATAAGGATGAAAAAAAAAAAAGCAACTAAGTAAAAGGTAATACACTATTTACATTATATGGACTATTGTCCTCATCATTGTTGCCATTTGTATGATGTTTCAGCTGTTGTACACTCCGGCCTTCTTCAGGTGCTAGGAATTTCAAACTGAACCCTTATTACGATCACTGGGGTATATCATTCTCATTCTTTTGTGTGAAGCCTCTTTGGTATTCATGAGTTATCTCCCTCTAACCCTCTACGTTACTTGTTCAACACTGCTGTAGAACTAACCAAAATCTATATATCCACTGAGCCATGTATCCTTAAGGACAAGAACTGAATTTCTGGGACTTATAAACCTGATGTTCAGTAACCATATTTTTTACCAGAGTTCATATTGCAATTTTTTTGACGTTAATGGTTTTCTCTAGTATTTCTTCACTAGTGCTCATATTGCAATTTTGACACAAATAATTTTCTCTGGCACTGCCATATTACTGGTTCCCAAATTGTATTCATCTCTATGCTTGGTCGGCTTAGAAGATTTTTTTAGCCTAGCATACGTGCTGATTCCTTAAGTTTATGTTGTTTCCAGTGGTTTTCTCTGTCTATTATTTTAACTTCATCCCATAGGAGGTGGTGATCCTCTTTCACTCTCCATATGTGGTCAGCTTTGCCTGATTTTTTTCTATCTCCCTTTGTGTTATGGCCTTGCAATGTTCTTGTAGCCTTACTTTAAGGGGGCCTCCTGTTTCTCCTTTATAGTTCTTTCCACAGCTACATGGAATGGTATACACCCAGTTCTTAGTCATGTCCTCCTCTGTTGGGGGGGTCTTACTCAGGAGAGGTATCTGCAAAGTGTAAAACCACTTCTGAAGATTGTCCCGATGTTGTATGGACCACAGATCCTTTGTTTTCTTCACATAGGGTAGACAGACTGAGGATGTTTTCTGAGAGTTGTTATCCTCATGCACCCTCCCTTCTATGTTTGTTGGAGTTGTTGTCAAGCCCCCTGGATAATTGTTACGTTGTAGGGTACTGCTTATACTGACCATTTCCAGTTCATATGTCTCTGGGTCGCCACTTATGACTTTTGCTCGATGCTGCAGGCAGTGGAAGAATCCTTCCCTTTACATTGTATAGGTGGTGGGAGTTGAGGTATTGTCCAGTGAATGTTGGTTTGTGGTATATGGATGTCTTGAACCCCACCTCTGTTCAAGTTATTAGCACATCCAGGAATGCCAGTTTGTTGTCACTCTCTTTTTCCATAGTGAACTGTATGGATTATCTTATTGAGTTCAATTATACCAGGGTTCAGTTTGAAATTCCTAGCACCCGAAGAAGGCAACAAAAATGAGGACAATAGTTTGAATAATGTAAATAGTTTAAATACCTCATCTCGGAAATATAGACAAAAGGTAATAATTGAGCAGAAATAGAATCACCAGCCTTTTTGTAAAAGAATATTATCATATATATATATATATATATATATATATATATATATATATATATATTATAAGAGAGAGAGAGTTTGTAGATTTGAATCTGACAAGATGATAAAATAAATAGGAAATGTACCTCAATGTAATATTTCACTTCAGAGATCAAGAAAAACAAAGCAAGTAGACATGGTTGGATGGTAATATTAGTTAATGTGTGTGTTTTGCAAAATCATGACCTACCAGTATTAAATATCTCTTTGCTTTTTTTCTTTTCACTCAATCTCTGAAGAAACTTTAATAAAAGTGAGGCATATTAGCTTCTTATTTGTTCTTTCTTTATTTTATCATATATACCCTGAAGATATAAGCCATAACTTGTCAATTTTCTTGATGATGCTACCAGTATTTGGATATGTTATAGTTTCCAGAAAGGAACGTTTATGTAGCCTTTAGGGAGAGATCTTATTATGTACATTATGTGTTTGATTCCACCAAGATTAAACCAACCATGTGTGTTTGTGTGGGTGGGGGAATAGAAGGCTAGGGAATCGATGATAACTATTCTTATCTGAAGTAACAAGAAGCATTCTAAGAATACCTAATCTGAGATTAATGATATGGTTGGGTGGGGGTGGGGTGGGGCTTATATCCACCCCGAAAATCTTGAATCTGATTTTAACGATGATAGAACAAGTTCTGTTGGACCTTGCCTCCTAACTATTCCTTATCTTACATTAGATTCTTGTTTCCATCACTCTGGAACAAATGTGGGAAACTCCACCCCAAAACCTTATCGGCACAAGATTAGAGATCAGCCTTCAGACAGCTAAGAACTGAAATCTCAACCTAACATTGTAATTCCTATCGCCATATTCACTCAAATCTAACCTTTACTGATTAGTAATTTACTCTGGTTGATTTTGACAGAATAGTGACTTTAATTTTCATTGGGGGCTCCATATAGATGGCCTTGTACCAAAGTAAAGATAAATAGATAACACCCATTTTATCTTTAATTTTCTATTGCCTGTGGAAATTCCACGGTGTATGTTTATGATTTAAGAAAAATATTTAATAAAATTCTTTTTATTTTATTTATGACATAAAAATAAATAATTTAGTTTTAGTGACTAATCAACTTAGAAATTTGTAAACTTAATGAAAAAAAATTTCGCAGCTTCATAAAAGACATGATTCTTAGTAAAAACTGTTTTTATTTGGTTTGCTGCTATTTAATTGGATTACTGTATTTTCTTATTCATGATACAAGAAATTTTGAACTAAAATTAAAGGCAAAAAAGGTGATTGTATTATACACAAGTACACATTTTCAAAATTTTTACTCTGCTTCCCCTCTCCCCATCTTATTTGAAACAGCATGACTGCAAATGCACTTAATTTAGCCCAATAAAGAATAAAACACAAAGTAGGTAGGTGTTGATAACAATTGTTTACAAAAGGTATTTGATATATCAGGAATATTTCATCAGTCCCAGTGAAAAACAATACTTTTATTTTCATAGTTTATTAATAATACAGAAATATTATAGAAATATAATAATGAAATAGAGAAGTATGATAGATTAACACCTTACATGTATTACAGGTTATGGCTAATTAACACTTCTCTGAAAATTTGAAAGTATGTTTGTAGCATAAACTAGAAATATACAATGGTTAAAAATCCAGTTCATTTCTATTGTTTAAGCTTGTGAAAAATATTTCAGTGAAATATTTATGGCATAGAGATTTTAATGGATAATATAGTACAACTTAAATACATATAGATAACTGTTCTACGGGGTTGTATTATACTCATGGATGTAATTTATTCCTTATTTTTTTTTGTATATAATACAACCTCATGTTTCTGAAGTTAAAACATAGAATTTTTAAATCTCACCCCCCCCCCTTCAGTGTGAGGGTAGAAAAAATGCAAGGCTTTTATAAGGCAAGTAGATTTTATGGGACAATAACCTTGTAGATTAAAGCATTAATTTGGTGACAGTAATTATGAGTTCAATCCCTGGGCTGGGTAGTGCATACTTAGATTCAGTGAAAATGGGGAGAGCAATAATCAAGCAGTGCTAAATAAGAATGAAATTGAGATATTGTTAGCCATGGTTAGCAGAGTGAGAACAATCTACCCCCATAGATTAAGTAAAGGGTTCAATTTGAAATACCCTGAAGGTTATCTAGATTAACAGATGAAGGTTAAATAGCTAAAATGATAACAACAAAGATGAGGACAATGGTTATTGTATAAATAATGCAAATGGGTATATTCCGACATTGACTTTTAGATTTGTTATTAATAGAACCAGGAGTAATCAGTGAGAGATTCTAGGGAAAGCGTAATGAAATCTTTAAACATTATGGACAAATTTCTGAGTTTTTTTTTTTTTCCAATGAAATATTGAAATGAAATGATAGCTTTCAACTGAACAATTGTTATTAAAACTGTAAAAGAAAAAAAATCAAAGCTTGCCATACACACACACACACACACAAAGCATATCCCTTTGGAGGGACAGTGTGCCTTAAGAGACTATTGGGCCTTGAGCTCTCACTTGACCTCAAGTGGAACTTGTACATGTGAGCTATTGCTAAAGCAGCAGGTAAAATAGCTGACTCTAGTAAGTTCCTGACTGTATGTGTTATCTATTTTTTTACAAGAACCATATCAGATCAAGAATGGAAGACTGTTGTCATATTTGGGTGGGAGCTGCACAGATCACACTTTCCAGCCTTGATAGTCCAAAATCATCTCAAAGTCCTTGTGAGTGACAAACTATTTTCTTCTCTACAGTCTCTCTCTCTTACAGGTAGAATGTAGTAAGCCTCTTGCTGCTCTATCCACTACTTTCATGAAAAGTGTACCAAATTAACTACATTCCTTGGTTCTGCCAAGTCAAACCTTTACAGCAAGAACATGTCATGTCACTGATATATTAGCAAACCTCCCACATTCCCTTCATATTCCATCAGCAAGAAGTTCCACTCAAACAGTTTCTTACCCTGAACTGATGCTCTGTGGAATAGACTCTCAAGATGTTTCCACAATCCCAACAATCTTATCTTGTTCAAGTCTTAGGTTAGCCATTACCTTCCTCTCTTATCCATACAAACTGTCTCATAATGTAACCTACCTTGAGTAACCCCCAGGTCTTGTATATGGTGAATATACATACAGAATAAATACACACACCACTGCAGTTTTCAGTTTTGCCATGTATGATTATTTTGAAATACTAAAGAGTAAATTTATTCAATAAATTGCTATTAGCTTCAACCACAGTCTCAGGTGACTTTGAAATCTCCTGCAACTCTTCTGGACAGTCACCTTGTTTGAGTTGGTGAATACTGCCATAATCCTTGCCTGTTGGTATAACAGCAAGTTTTGTTGGTCTCTCACTCAACTGCACCCCACACATAATAATCAAGGGAGTTGCAGTATAGGAAGTTAGGTGGCCATATGTAAGGGGTGATGTCACAGAAATTATCTGACAGCCATGACTGGGTTCTCCTGCTTGTGTAACCTGGTGCAGAGATCTGTTGCCAAACATAGGTTCTTCCAGCAGCCATCTTCTTGACTCGAAATACTACTACCTCCTCAAGGCACTTGATGTAAGCCTCCTTGTTGAGTCTGAGGTCCTGTGGGAAGATGAATGGAGGCATAACTTTGCCATTACTAGTGATCACTCCAAATACCATGATGTTGGCTGAATATATCATCCATGTCTTTCAGAATCAACTGCACTGTCCTTAGATTGATACCCAAGCACTCTGAAATATTTTTTTTTTTTTTAATCATATCACCCCAAGCAAGGTGAAAACGCCACTGATGCGCAGGGGGCTACGTAAGAGTGAAAAGATTGGAAAAGAGAAAAACTGGAAACCACATCCTAAACAGGAAACAAGGGATGAGCCTCTTCACCTGTTCAATAGACATGGGTGGAGTTTCTGCCCCAAATGCTAAGCAGTACAGCATACCTTTTCCAAACTTCTGGCAGAGTGAATTGTATCCTGGTGCTTCTTTACTTACAGGCAGTACCCAACTGACCCTAATATACTGTGCAGTTGACAAAATGAAATACAATGCACATGCACAAAACTAAAATATCAAATGGTAATAAATTTACCCAACACTCTGTGTGTGTGTGTGTGTGTGTGTGTGTGTGTGTGTGTGTATATATATATATATATATATAAAAACTAGTTGTTAGAAAGTTAGAAGCATTTTTTCGCCTCAAAAGCCTTGGGTCATTACTAAAATAGTCACCTTAGTAAAAGTAGTAGTAACTGGTCATTTGGTCAGGGTTCTACCATTCCAGAAAGAAGAGTAGTATAAATTAGGTCACTGGGTCAGGTTCTACCCTTCCCAAAAAGAGATTAAATAGCCTGGCAATTATGGTTCCAGTGAAAAGAAGGAAAAGACCAGAGAAAAAGAGGACCAATGAATATAGGCGACTGTTTCTATATAAAAGGAAAGAAATAGTAGAAAACCCTAGAGTTGTTGGGATACCGGCCAGGCGTGACCTCTCTCCAGCTATTCATTCAAGACATTGAAAGAACCTTCCATCAAGCTACATGCTGAAATTCTTCACATGAAGACCTTCCTCAATATCCAGTGAATTCACTGTGTGCTGCTGTGAAAAGTTAAGATTGTTTTGTTAATCACTCTGACCAAACCCTAGCTGTGTATAGTTATATGTATATATAACCTTTAGCTGAGTTGAATGACCTTTTTCCATTCTGCCTAAACTTCCTCCAAATATCTTCCTCGTTAGACTCACCTCTTATTTTCCAGTGAATATTGTGTGAAACTAGTACGAAATTGAACCCGTTCTAGTGTCTGGTATATTATAGTTCTGTCACCTTATTCCTGTGTGTTTGCTGAATATTTTTGTATGTTATAATAAATTATCTTGTGTTATAGTTTAATTCATTCTCTTCAGCATTATTCCAAATAAAATTGTATTTTTATGTGTTGCTGACCCAAATGGGTTCGTGACACTAGTAGATTTCAGTTATTGGAATAAAAGCTTAAAAATAAAATTTGTATCTATGTCATGTTAGCAAATCACAGAAAGTTTGTGGAAGAAAGGTAGAATGATCTAGTTCTGATGATAAAGCTGTTGAAAAAACCGTTCTGATAAGAACACCCCAAATCTCTTCAAGCATCAATAATAAATGAAACTCAATCCTCAAATTTTTATGTCACCGTGGCCGTCTTTATTCTGGCTCAGCAATAAATGCTTGTCCGACTTGTGTTCATTTTTTCCTTGAAGGCTTCTAAAAGATTTATGCTCTAGAATTTTCAATTCAGCCTTCTGGAAGATGATTTTCAGTCAAGAATTAAACTTTTTTCATTTATGAAAATTCTGCCAAAGGCACGTGTGTGTGTGCGTGTGTATATGTATGTGCAGGTTAAGTGCTTATTTGCATGGAGCAAATATCAATGGAATTGATATCAATCAATAGAGGATTGAACTCGCTACTCTAGTCACAGGTTTATGAGACTAGCTTACTGAAATGTCATGGTGTGGTGTCATGTCTGTAGCACCAATTGTTAACTGAACATCATTATACTTGTAATGGTGTATAGGACTGGTTTACTAACCATTACTCCAAGGCAGGGTCTTCATCCTGATTTCACTCATGATCAAGTCTTCAATTAAAATTAAGTACCAACAAGTACCTCAACTTTATAAATTTAAGCACAGGACTAGATTGGTGGCAATGTCTCATATTTTTACAGTTTAAATAGATGTAACTGTAAATTCTATGCTAATAGTTTCTTCTATCACACTTTTTGCTTGTGGAACTATTGGTTTCTTGCTTCCCAGACAACTTTAATCTTGAACAATTTAAATGCAATGTCAATCATTATTATCTTGTTAATTTCTCTTCTTTTATCATTCTGTCTTCAATTTTTTTTTTTTTTTTTTTTTTTACTCATATTTTCTTTTACACACTTAGTAACTCCTCTGGGTTTGAGTGCCTTGCAATAGTGAAATGGTTTCAATAAAAACAAATACAAGAAGAAAAAAAAAGACACTATTCAGGATAATTAATTCATTTGAAGAAAGGCTTCAAAAGGATTAATTTTATTCAAAAAAAAAAAAAATCAAAAACATAAAAAAAATTGTATGTTTAATTGTTAATATGGAAAAATAATTTAATCTTTATTTTTGATCCAGACTCGTTCAGAAGCTAAGATGTCGTCCCAGATAGTTTTTTTTTTTTTTTTTTTTTTTTTTGATGCGATGTTGGTGTTTGGTAACATTTTTTTACTTGAAAATATTTTGATGAATTTAACATATAGCAATGAAATTATTGATAATCAGGAAGGATTTTACATGAATTGTAATAAGATTTATTATTGAACATTTATATTATATAAGTATTAAAGATTTTATAAATATACAAGCATACTGACTTGTGGAGGAGTTCAAAGTGAAGACCTATCATGCTAAGGCTGAGTGTGGGCTTAATTTATTTTCTTTTTTACTTATTGTTTTTTTAAAGTGGTAACAAAAAATAGATTATTAGTTTCTATACTTTTTATAATGTTTTCAGATTTTGATGTTAATTTTCAAGCAAATATTGTAAACAATTTTCTAAAATAAATGTGCAATGAAAGAATGGGTTTCTGAAGTATTTTGAAACAAACATCTATTCTTGCCTTCAAGACTACTTTTTGTTTTAATGGTATAGAAGGCTGCCATTAATTATCAATAAACTGAAATCTATTTTTCTTTCTGTCTGCTTCAACATTAAAAAAAACGTATGTTTTGTTCCCTGCCAAATTTTACATTTTCTTTTACTTTGTGAGACTGTGATATTGTCTTCACTGAAATAAGAAGTCTGCTTCCCAGTATAATTATATATTTTTCTTGTCACTCACACACATTATTTTTCTTTAACTTGGCTTCATTCTATATAGTGTACATTACAATCAATTTATAGAGAACTAAAAATAGTGCCAACTTTCCTGTACAGTCATGTAAGTGGAGTACAATAGTGTGCTCTTTGAATTGATTTCATAGCCTCACCTTTATATATATATATATATATATATATATATATATATATATATATAGCAGATAATTTCCTGAACATATACTGTTAAATATAAGAGACAATGAATGTCTATTATGTTTAATCATGAGCCGCTCTAAACATCATATTATGGCTTTAATTTCAGGTGAAAATAAAGACAAAAATTCTCCAATATTTGGATAATTTTTTATTAAGTTGGTTCCAAACTTTCGGCTCACATGAGCCATCTTCAGAGAAGTTACAGAGATGTTAACATAAAAACATCCACCATCAAAGATGATTTTATCTTGTGTTGATATAAAACTTTACTAAGCAACAATAAGTTACCAAATAGCAAACGCAGCTGGTAAGTTTGTAATGCAGTTCTGAGTTCTGCGTAAGAGCTTGAAATGTTAACAGAACCATGTATCTAAATGCAATGTAATGTGTTATGACCAGATTTAAACGTGATTTTATTAAGTTTGGGTTGTTTTAATTTAATGTAGATGGCCTCCAATATCTGAAGGTTCTTTTTACTGTGTGTATGAGTAAGTATTATTGTAGTGTTAAATAAAATCTGTCAATGAATTTTTGTCTTCATTTTCACTTGAAATTAAAGCCAAAATATGATGTTTAAAATTTTATTTTGTTTTTTTTTAATTGTATCACCCCGAGCAAGGCGGTAACGCCACTGATGTGCAGGGGGCTACGTAATAGTGAAAAGATTGAAAAAGAGAAAGCCGGAAACCACATCCTAAACCTTGGAACAAGGGATGAGCCTCTTAACCTGTTCAGTAGATGTGGGTGGAGTGTAAACCGGGCGATAGATCTATCTATGGCTCATGATTAAACATAATAGACATTCATTATCTCTTATATTTAACAGTGTATGTTTAGAAAATATGTATGTGTGTGTATGTGAATAAAAAGACAAGGAAAACCTATTTGTAGCTGATGTGTTTAATACTCTAAGGGACTTTATCAAGGTAAATGTATTTTGTTGTATGTGTTTATATACAAAAGCGAGTGTGTGGTTTATCAAGACTTAAATTTCAGAATTTTCATGAATATTAATCAGGTGGTTAAAAGGTCAGTCAAAACATGTAGAGGACACAGTGCTATAATTTAATGTCTGGTAAGGCAGAAGTAAGCAAGTAATATTTAAGAAATATGTGTGTGTATATAATTTTCATTTTTAATTGTGATGAGCTTATGGTTTAGAATGTACACATTTTTGGTTTTGAATTTTTTTTTATGGGCATATATGTTGGCTTAGAAAAGTAGTACTTCTTATAAGTTGACATTTGAAAGTGTATGTATATATATATATATATATATATATATATATATATATATATAACTTTCTAAAAATTACTGTGTGGGCTTTTACTGAAATATATATTTATTTTATGACTGACTACTTGAACGTTTAAGATTTTCTGCTTTTTTTTTTTTCCTTTTTCCACCTTCTCTTCTGTACATGTTTATGAAACCTGCAAAATAGATAAAAATCAAAGATTAAATTGTATTTATTATTGGCTCATACTGTTTTATAATTTAAGCTTTCAAAAATTGAGAGTTCTATGTGGGTGAATTGTTAAAATTAATACTACATTGAATATTTTTTAAGCTAGCAAAGTTGTCACAAGAAATAATCTTATTTATGTATGGATTGGCACATGTGAAAGTATTTGTTGCAATCTACCTTCAGAAAGTTGTTTCTTAGTCTTCTGCCTTAAAGCAATATTGTGTGTGCATTTTGCTTTATTATATAAGTCTCCTGTGCTTTACAGAGGAATGTAATGTTTATCTCCCTTACCTGCTTGCTTTCAAGTTGAATGTACAAATTGAAGGAGAATTCATGCGTTAATTTTATACTTATGTTTGTTTTAACAAATTGCAGAGTAACACAGAGGAAAGTTCAAACTGTTTATGATTATTATATTTTGTCTTTATAATGAAACTTGTACAAATTTTGGTAATGAGTGCAAATCTCAGCATTTGATATGACGTTTTATAAACTGATTGGCAATTTACAGACACATGTAAAAACACTTAAAATGCTTATTTCCCTTCTGTTTCCCCTTTACACATTCTAGTTTCTGGCAAAGCTCAAGCTGTTGCCCTGGGTATCTTGAAAGTAGTTGATAGTCTGGTATGTTGGCCTTCTGCACAAGCCACAGGGTTATGGTATCACTGGACACTTGCTTGGCTTGATCCAATCTTTCCTATCTAACTGCATAATGAAGGTTATCTTGAACGGGCATGCCTCTACATCTTACCAAACAAATGCTGGTGTCCCCAGGGCTCTATCCTTGGCCTGACATTCATTCTAATCTTCATAAATGATCTCCCTGACATGATAAAATCTTAAGTAGGCATCTATGCTGATGACACCACTATTTACTCCCTCCTCAGTAAGAAATATGGCAAGGATAATCTCGGTGCTGATCTTGAGAAGGACCTCCTCATCAGCATGGACCAAGCGAGTCTCCCTGAAAGCAATACACTGTACCTCCTCAGCCTTACCCTCCCTTCTGACCTTAAGTGGAATCATTACATTGAATCAATAGCTAAATCCACTGCTAGGAAGTTGGGTCACTGTGTTGGGCCTGGAGGTTTTTCGTGCCCGAGTCAATTGTGCACATATACAAATCAGCCCTCTGACCATGCATCGGATACTGTTGTCATATCTGGTTGGGCGCCCCTGCTATTCATCTCAGAGTTTGACAGGCTTCAAAGGAGAATCTGTAATATGATCGGTCGCCGCCTGGCATTTTGACTCCAGCTACTTTCTCATAGATGGGATGTGGCATCTCTCTCTCTTCTACAAATATTTTTATGGCTTTTGCTTTGATGGGCTTAGCTCACTGGTGTCCCCTCCACAAGAATTTACTTGAGCAACCAGACTGGCAGCAAGGTCCCTTTTACAGTTAGATCAACCCAATGCAGTCACTACTTCTACTTCAATAGTTTCTTTTCTTGCACTACCTGCCTGTCAAACTGTTTTGTATACTTGCTTCAATCTCCAAGAATTTAAATGCAATGTCAATTGCCATCTCTTATCCACTTGACTCCAGTTCTTGTCTTGTCCTTTCCTCCATCACCCCATGTATCTTGTTCTTTTCCTTTCTCATTCTACCCTTGCAACTATCTTCGCACTGGTATTTCCATCCCTCTCTTGCTCTTTCTCTGACACTCCCTGTAACCAGTTGATCTTTCTCTCCACTCTTCTTCTGCTTAAACTTTCACTCTTCTCTTATGTAGCCCTCTGTGAGCCAGTAGCTTGGAGTGAAACAATTAAAAAAAAATGTTTCTCTATACATGCTGACAAATGTACATGGATACATTTATAAGAAATTGATCCTAAAATATACATCTATTTATTTATATAGAGGATAAATTTATAAATGTTTTTAACAACATAAACACACATAAAATATAGTTTGATGGTATGCTATATTTATAGAGTCAGTCAGTTAAGTGCCATACGTGATACACGCTTGGGCGATCATGTCGCGAAAGAGACATGACTGACTGAGCAGAAGATTATCCCGCAGTAGGTTGCCATTGCTTTCTGTGGTAGACTGGTTGCCGACCAAGGCTATAGAACCCGTTCTGTTATTTAACCCATAACTGGAGGGAAGAGACAGATTAATATCTTTCCCAAGGGTATTTGCGTATAAGTGAAAGCAATGAATTCAGCTGGAATTCGAACTCAGCTACCCGATTTCTCGTTCCGAGCCGATATCCACTGCACTACAACACACATCTGTATTTATAGAGTAAAAGTGCTTAATATCTGTCACCCTGTGTGTGTGTGTGTGTGCGCGCACGTGAATACAAGATGTGTGGATATCAATATATAACACTGTGTTGGCAGACTATTTCTTTCTAGAATGTAATTTTTAGGCCTGAATCGTAAAAGTATGTAACATTGTTACTGTGTTTCATCTATGTGTATGTATATATATATATATATATTCACACACACACTATGGGAGGGGTTCTATTTTCTCACTTATATGAATGAGCACTGTTCTAATCCAGTTAAAGACATGGCATTTTAGGAATTATTTTCTCCCACTTATTTTTTTTTTGCACACCCCTTTTTTTTTTCTACAACTTTGGCTGTGTGCTCAACTAACCTTGTTTTAAATACCAGTAGATAGTATTTAGAAAATATATTTTACATTGATATAGAAAGAAATATTATTGATTGTATTTTTTTTTTTTTTTGCATTTCTCACTTGGGGAACTCTCTTCCAGCGTCTTGCTTTCCAGTTAACTTTCATCTTCAAAACTTTAAATACAATGTCAATTGTTATCTTCTGTCCTTGTTCTTTTTATTGTTCTCTTTCCTTAATGTTTTCTTTTTCTCATTCTTTTACACTCAGTAACTCCTTGTGTCTTAGTGGCTTTCAAGCCTTGCTTAATGTGAAATGATAAAAAAAATGCAAACAAAAGTGCACCAGCATGTCAGTTTATTGATAGGCAATTTTTCTTCTTTGTTATTAGATTCTTGTATGATGGGGTTGTTGAAAAATTCTCAGCCTGACCTACTTTCTAATATCAGTATTCTAATGATAGAACATCAAAAGAATTTTTGTGCACCTTTCCATAAATATATTCTTGATGTTTGCTATGATAATTCAGTAATTTGCAATTCTTAGAAAGAAGAGGAAAAAACGAGTGTACTAATCACTCCTCTTTAAATTTATTGTACTTTTGTATTTGAATTATTAAAAAAAAGAAATTACACCTTTTATCAACCTTGTATAAAACTTCATTTTATGGTCATTTTCTTTTTGCTAATCAAAAGCTGAAGACAGAATAGAAAAATGTCTATCAATATTATTTCTAGATTTTAAGTAGAATTGTAAATTTTTGTATTAATATTTGTTTACAGTGCATAAACACTGTTACTATAAAAATACCATGTCTTTTTTTAAGTTGTAAAAAATCTTCCAAAATCTAATTGGATTTGATAAAACTTTTGGGTTTGTCATAAAAGAATTATTTTTTAAAGCAGTCTCTTATCAAAGTTTTAACAAAAAAGAAAAAATTATGTAGTTGTATCTATCTTTAATTTGATGATTTTTGTGTCATAGAAGATTACATCAAGGTTAAGACATTTTTTAAAGTCCTCAAAATAGGTATCTGCACTCATTTTCACTATATAACTTTTAAATTGAATTTTTAAAAATAATAAAGTTCTTGAAACTTTTATTTTAGCTTTAATTGAAAACTAAATGATTAAATTTACTATTTCTAGTCAGCAAAAATACTCTGGTGTATTTCAAACAGAAATAATATTGATTGGAATGTGAAAATTTTTAATGTTTAAAAAGTTTTCAATTTTTTGACCATTTTTGAGCAATTAACACATTTGTACACAAAAGTTAATTTGTAATGCCTTTTTTATCAGCCTATGGTTCACCAGAACCAGAGATAGCTTCTTTCTCTCTCTCTCTCTGGTTGTTCGAAACAAACAATACTGCAGCTGGTCAATGAATCAGTCTCCTGGTTTGTTCTGCCCACACGTTGTGATTAGTGCGATTACAAAGATTCATTGACAGTATCCCTACCTCGGGCTGGTCTGAACAGAGTAAAGATGTACAGTAATAAAATTAAACAAAAATACTCTAAAAAGAATGACAAAAAAAAAACTAAAAAAAAAATATTTATCTTATCAATAATTTTGTTAGTGTTTTGCATGCAAGATTGTGAATCTAAACTGTCCTCAAATTGGACACAACACTGGGTTAAACTGGTAAGGGTTAGCTGGGGTGTGTGTGTATATATATATACACACACACACATACACATAGAAGTTTCTTTAGTTGATTTTTGGTAATTTTTGTTTGGTAAGTCTGGCTCAAGGCTGATGTTGGAGTTATTCTTAGGCAGTTAGTCATGTGTGACCAAAATCTCCGTCTATTCTCTTGGCCCAAATCTCGGATCTCTGTTCTTTAATTTGTTTCCTGCAGTCACTGGTGTGGGGGTTTGAAGCGGTTGGGGAATTTTTAAAAAAAAATTTTTTTTTTTTTTTTTTTTTTTTAGTAAACCTGGTGGTCTCCCTATCTCTCAGTTAATGGTTACAATGTTCTTTCTCAGTGGGCTGTTTCCACCCATGACTCTCTAGTGGCTGCCGACAGGTCTTACCACCTCCACTTACCACTATTGCTTTCTCAAAAAAAAAAAATTAACACACCTTTCCTTTGGTCTGAAATTTGGATACAATGAATTGGCTTTCTCAGGGCAAATCATTCAAAACTCGCAATTTGTTTTTAATAAAAGAAATTTACTAGGTTGAATACTGAACACCTGATTTTTCAGTGAGTAACCTTTTCACCTCTTAACTGGCACTTAGGGCTTTTATGGTTTGTTTCATCAGCCAACTGTCAACACCTAAATTAGACATCTGACTTGTTTTCATAAGTTTCAGTCTCTGGGAACGTTTTATTATGATTATTATATAATTTAACTAGGTATGTACAATCAAATTTTTGATACCTTAATTTAAATTGAATTTTAAAAAATAAAAATGTTTTCTTGAAGCTATAATTTTAGCTTTAATTGAAAGCCAAGAGATTAAATTTACTAATTACAGTAAACAAAATACCCTGGTGTATTTCAAACTGAAATTATAATGATCAGAATCAAAGAATTTTAGGTTTAAAAAAAAAAATATATATTTTTACCAATATTCTCTAAAAATAACTATTTCAAAACAGATTTCAGTCAATTATGAATAAATCCTGAAACTTTCATCAAAATCCAACCATTATTTTATTTTTGCAAAAATTTCCAAATTAATGTGTCTTTCAGTCAAAAAATACTTTTGCGTAATATAACGTTTTGACATAATAAAATCTAGTGTCAATTTATCCCTTTCACTGACGAGAGAAAAAAAACAAACTATTTTCTACCACTAGAAACAATTAAAAAATAAATTTGTAAAAATAATTAAAAAATACTCCTATCTATCTTCTTCATGATAGCATAAACATTTTGCTGAGAAAACTTTGTTTTATTTAGTTTGAGGCTTTTCTTTCAGACTATGCTGTTCTTTCAGCGATTTTGTTGGCCGTACCTAAATTTAACCCTTTACATAAAACTCTCAGTATACCTCTCCATATTTAATTAACAAAATTTTTATTAATTACCAGCAAATTTTTATTAATTACCAGCAAATCACAAATTTTTGGTTTTAAAAATTTTGCAAAAGTAAAATATACTTCTGTGACATGTTAGTTTTGGAAAATTAGCAAATTTAAATTATCTGATTTATACAAGTATTACTTATTTATAGTGTGAAATTTAGAATAAAAATATTTCTTAATCACAGAGCATTGATTTTTCTGACCTTTGCTATAAGTGGTTGATTTGTGATGACAGGCAGATGTCGAGATAAGCTAAGTATAGTTGATCAGAACTGACATAATTGTCCTAATTTTTTTTCTGTAAGGGAAGAAACCATGAAACACATGAATTTTTTAATACCATACTTAAAAAAAAAAGAAAAAACTTTAAATACACCCACAAAAATTATTTAAAACATCTATTGGCTTGATGATTTGTATTAAACTTTACAATTTTTGATTAGTAAATATAGTCTTCACTTAATAACCTAACTGCAACAAGGCTTTATAGAATTAAAAAAAAAAATTGAAATTAAATAAAATATAATTAAAAATGAAAACAATTCTATATATATATATATATATATTTAAGCAATTAAAAGCTTACCTAATTAAATAATGTCATAGTTTTATTGCATTCTTTTATTTTACCCTTTAGAGCAGATTTTTGGAAAAAAGGCCAACAGTTGGAAAAAATAATAGATGGTTTATATTCCCCAAGGAGTCCTGTATTTAACTCATAAAATAAATTTCCAATACAAAATTTAATTTCTTAAAATTTCATGATTTACATGGAGGTGGTGGGGAATAACAGCTTTAAAAAAAACTTTTTTTTCACCAAGGTCTTCTAAAAATAATTTCATTCAATTGTGAATAAGTTCTGAAAGTTTTGTTAAAATCCAACAATTATTTGATTTTTGCAAGAATTCCCAAATTGATATGTTTTTCATGGGGAAAAAAACTGAATTACCTAATAATGCATTATTCATTGTAAGCTCTAGTAACAATTTTGGTTACCTGCTCACAAACAAGATTTTTTACCAGAATTTCGAATGTTAGAAAGGATTAAAAAATTAAAAAAAATAATTAAAAAATACTTTGAGTTTTCCTCTTAATAACAACATAAACATTTTGACAGAAAAACTTCACTTTTATTAAGTTTGGGTCTTTTTTTTCTTCTTCTTCATACTATATGCTTTTGCCAGTAAATTAGTGGAGGCACCTAACTTAAATCATAAGGAGTGAAAAAAAAAAAAAACCCCTAAAAGAAAAGCCAATACAGATGACTGTCTTTAGAAAAATAAAATATGGCGCTTTTAAAAATTTTTTTTTTTTTTTTTTAGGGCTGGAACAAAAATATTAAAATCTTTTTGATAAATATCAAAGAAATTCGATTTTTTTTTTTTTTTTTTTTTTAGTCTTCTATAATATTGATTTAATAATGCAATACTTTTAAGTCTTTATTTATTCAAACAAGAAGAAAGAAAAATAGTTTACAAAACAATATTGTTTTTTTTTCTTCTTTTTTTTTTGTTTTTTTTTTAATTATGGGCCATCATATTTAGAAATGGAAGCAATTCAGTCTAGAAATGTCAACGTGAATATTTGTCGATCAACTGCAATACAAATATCTCAATCACCCAAATTGACTTTTGAAACATTGATTGAGGTGAACCATTAATGTTTTAAAAAATTGTTTTTTCATGTTTTCTTTATAAATAAAATTTGGCAATTTGTAGTTAAATCAACTGAAGATTAGAGTAACTATTTCTGATAACTGTTTTGATGTTACAGTTCTTATTGCTAAAAGATTTTTATTGGTTTACAATAAGTTTTTCTCAAATAGTGGTTGTTGTGATTTTTCTGATTCAAGGTCAAATTTTGACTTTGTAGCCACTTAATTCAACTTCTATTAAGTGTTTTCTTTGCAAGATGCAAATTTGGCCTCTTATATTTGTTGTTAAAGTAAGAAAACTAAGAACTCTCTTTAAATTCTTAATCTTTTGACAAGATATGAGATTTTCATTGGAAATACCTAATATGCAGTTCTATCAGAAGTGATGCAAATCATACAAACCCCAATAACTCAAATTTGCTTTGAACAGTTTTTGTCAAATTTTAAACATCAAAATCAAGCTTGAGTTAAATTTTTTAGGTACTTTCAACATGTTTTATTAAAATTAAGATTTTTTTTTAATAAAAACTACCATCTGAAATTATTAGGCAAAACCAGAAAATCACTTTCTACTTCAATAGCAAGGTAACAAAATTGATTGATCAACACTGATAACATAATCATTTCATCCCAAACATGGCATTCCTGTCCCCAGCGTGCAGGGGGTTATATAAGAGGAGAGTGATGAGAAAGAGGAACAAGTTGCAGAGGTTGTCGGAGGATGGGCAAGAGAAGGATGAGAATACAAGTGTGAAGAGAGTTGTATGAAAGTAGAATGGAAAGGGAGAAAAACATGATGCAAGGGTTGTCAGGGAAAGGATGCAAGTCAAGGAAATAGATGGTTATTGACATTGCATTTAAATTCTTGGAGAATGTAGCTGTCAAGGAAGCAAGTAAATGGAAGGGAATTCCACAGGCGAAAAGTGCGAGAAAAGAAGCTGATAGAGTAGAAGTTAGTTACATTTGATTGGCTTCACTGTAAAAGGGTGGGACATAGTCACTAGTCTAGTATCTCGAGTAAATTCATGCCAAGTGAGCACAAGAGAACTAAGCTCAATGGAGCAGAAGCTGTAAAGTATTTGTAGAAAAGACAGAGGGGAGCCACATTATGTTGATGAGAAAGTGACTGGTGTTGACCTACCAGGTCGGGATCAATTACATTGCAAATTCTCTGTTGAATTTTGTCAAGAACTCTGAGATGAATAGCAGGGGTACCCGACCAGATGTGACAGCAGTTTTCAATGTACAGCTGAATGGCAGGTTTATATATGTGCAAGATGGATTCAGACGAGAAAAACTTCTGGCCCTACACAGTGAACCGACCTTCCTAGCAGCAGATTTAACTATGGATTCAATGTAGGTTGGCTGAGAGAGTTAGGCTGAGGAGGCGCAATATTTTGCCTTCTGGGAGACTAGTCTGATCCATGCTGATGGGGGCGGGGGGAGATTGTCTATGGTGGTTAAAGGATAGCAGCTTTATTTTGGAAGTATTAAAATTTATGAGCCATTTCTTATCCCCAGTCTGCCACAGATTGGAAGTTTTTTTTCAAGATCAGCAGCGACGTTTTCTTTTTCATCATCAGCAGATTTCTTATTGATGCGGTAGTAAATGGTGCTGTTATTAGCATAGATGCCTACTTAGAATCTAATTACATCAGGGAGATTGTTGAAGATCAGAAAAAGTGTAGATCCTAGAATAGAGCCTTGGACACCCGCATTCGTATGATAATATCTGGAAGCATGCCCGTTCAATACTACCTTCATTATGCAATTTGAAAGGAATGACTGGATTAGATCAAACAGGTGTCCAGTTATACCATAGCCCTGTATCTTGTGCAAAAGGCTAGCATGCCAGACTGTCAAATGCTTTGAAGATATCTAGGGCAACAGTTTGATCTTTGTGGTTCTTATCGAGAACCTGTTATATATATTCTGTGATGGTTGTTAGCATATCAGCAGTAGACATGGCGAAGCAGAAACCATACTGTTTGTCAGGGAAAAAGTTGTGGGCTGTGAGATGTTGAACCACTTTAGCATTGATAATAGCCTCAAACACTTTGCCGAAAATCGGTAAGAGGCTAATAGAGCAATGACTAGGGAGGTTTGAGGATTCTCCAGTATTCTTAAATACAGGAACCACAGGGGAGGACTTCCAGCAGTCAAGAAAGAAAAAAGCAGTGAAGCAGTAGTTGTAGAGTTTGGAGAGGACAGAGGAGAGTTCTGGAGCACATTTCTTCAGGACAACTGTCAGTTTTCATAATAGAATTAAGCAACTTATATTGGTAAGTTGTTCAGGATGTATCTATTTGTATAGATACTTAAAAAAAGAAGCAAAACCTAATGTTTAAAATGCATTTAAAAAATGAAAAATCTTGAATTTTTTAGTTTTAATTCCAAACTGATAGATTACATTTAATATTTCCATTTTTTTTAATCTGTCATCTTGATTAATCTGTCAACACATTATAATTCTCTTTATTAAAACTTTTTCAAAAATAAAATATACTTTTCTGAAATTATTTGAGAAAGATTAAATGATTTGAATTTTAATCACTCTGAATTAAAACAAATATTACTTTTTAGTTTAAAATATCACAGAAAAAGCATTTTTTTTTAAAACATGGAGATGGGTGTTTTATGAGGTATTGACACATTCATTGGTAACTTAATGTTTGACATTTTTAAGTAAGGGGTTACATAACTGTAAAAATTACTTGATGAATACATGAAAAACTAATTTTTATATAATTTTTCAACTGCCCAGTAATCTTAAAAATTTAGGGAAATATTCTAAGTAATCTTAATATTTTATTAAATTTTAGGTATTTTGTCTTTTGTAGTTATGACTATTTTCTGAAATTGTTGTGTATGGATGCATGTATTTACAAATATTGACATGTTTATAAAAAAATCAAAATTCTTTTTAAAATATTGGGTGTTGCTGATTTGTGGTAATCTTTTCCATTTGTGATTAGTAAATATAGTTTTTACCTAATAATGATATCACCTAACTGGTATAAATTAGTACAGAATTTTTAAAAATTTTAAAACTTACGATTTAAAAAAAAAATGGAAACCATTTTTATGAAAATTCAATGACAATTTTATTTTTCTTAATTCATTAGTATTCACAATATATTTTATGCATAAAACCAGTTAAAAGCTCTTCTAATTAATGTGCTAGTTTTTAGCATTTTTCATTTTATGATTCAGAGCAGATTTTCTGTAACTGAGAACATAATTTCAATTTTTTTAATAAATCATCTGAGAATTTGTGCTTATAACTAATATAAACATTAAGTCGTGCAAAAATGAATCACTACAATTGCATAAAATAAGTTAGATAACAAATGCAAAAAAAAGTTACAAATATTTTAGAAAAGAAACCTTCCTAGAAAGTTGTATAAGTTTGTAAACAAGCTCTTCTTAAAATCTGATAATTATTTGCTTTTAGCAAGAATTTTAAAATCAATGTGTAAAGTTGCTAAGATTTCCTATTCTAATTCTTGGTCACCTGCTACCCCTAGAAAAAACAGTTTTTGATGTTCTAAAAAGTATTTAAAAAAAATAATGAATACATCCGTTGGTCTTTCCTCCTGAAGATTTTGATGGCTTTTTCTTTTTTCATCATGTGTGCTCATTTTTATTGAATTGTTAGAGGCACCTATATTTATGAAAAATAAGTCCATTTCAGCTGATGATATCTACCTTGATATTAACTTGTTTTAGAGACATCAGGTTTTTTATGCAAACTAAGAAATAAATTTTCAATATTTTACATGTCAATATCAAGATTAACCTTGCCATTCAAACATTTTGTGTTCTCTACTACTTTGAATTGAATATTATTTATAGCAGATTTATTGTATTGCTTCAGGGATGTTCTCTGCTTGAATATTGGTTTCCGTTCTCATATATATATATATATATATATATATATATGAAAGGAAAAGTTTTCTTGTGGATTAATATCTGCAGAGGTTAGAATTTATTACAATAACTTGGCAAGGTGGACAGTAGTCAATCATAATCATCTAAAGGAGCATTATTTAGCTTAAAACTTCTTGGTTGTGAGTTGTGCCACTAAAAAAAAAGAAATTATCAAAAATAATGCCAGATTAAAAACTGTCCTATTTATTTTGACTTCAACTTTGTAAGTTCTTTGTCATATTTAGGATGTTAGTTTGGTTGCTAATGAAGTCTTCAACCAGTATCCTTGATATTCTGAATATTCTCACTTTTACATTTGCAACACCAGCTTTTACAAACATTCTCTTGCTTATTACTTTCAATTTTTCTCAATTTTTATTTTAAAACACTTTACTCTTTCAATTTTTCTCAATTTTTATTTTAAAACGCTTTACTCTTTCAATTTTTCTCAATTTTTATTTTAAAACGCTTTACTCTTTCAATTTTTCTCAATTTTTATTTTAAAACACTTTTTGTGTGTTAGTCATTTTCTACTTGTCCTTATCTTGCCAATGTTCTCAATTTTTTTTGTTCTATGATCTCTGTTTATCTTTGCAATTTTCAGTAATGTTTTTATCTTTCACAAACTTTGTTTTTTTGAGGTTATGTCTTTTTTCTAACACATGTTAATACTTATATAACTGAAATTAAAATTAACTGTATTATATATATTTACACTACAATGAACAACTTTTAAAATGCATAATAAAATTTCATGCACATGAGTTTATAAATATTTCTAATAAAATCCACTATAAGCTGAAACTGACATGAAATATTATTTTTATAAATGTAAGTATATCCTGAAAATTTAACCAGTTCCTTCATAACAATTTTATTGTGATAACATTGTCAGATTTTATTATGCAAATATCAGTGTGTTTATGTATTCATATGGGCCATTGCAAAGTTGAACTGACTAGAAGAATGAATCGTGAAATAATTTCTAAGGACTTACAGGATTTTTGTTTTTAATCTAATATTATTTCTTATTATTCTTAACATTTTTTAGTGGATACTATGTCTGCCAACCAATTCAAGAGACTTAGTAAAGAAAATGTGCTCTCTGGCAGGGTTTGAACCTGCATCAACCATTTTGTAGGAAAAATTACTATCTGATCCAATATGCTTTAGGCTGCTTGTCCACATAGTCACAGCTCAGCAAGGTTCTCTTACCCCTTTTAAAGAATGTATGTCTTCTCGAAAATCTATATCTGCTGAATTTTTTTTTTTTTATGTAAGGAATGTATCCTTCTCTAAGGAATTAATGAATTTTACTTTTTATCCATCCTTATTTCTTCATAAGTCTAAAAAATAAAAGGGTGTCTACTAAAACATGGGTACCCCAAAAAATGTTTAGTGTAATATGAAATAGTCATGAAATAAAATTTGGTCAATAAAATACTGATTACAGGAAGTAGGTTATGATGAGAATTTTCAGTAAGCTGTGTGTGTGTGTGTATAATATATATATATATATATATAATGTACACACACACACACACACACACACATGCATAAACATATAAACAATATACTTATTCACATATCTTTATATTTTATGCCTGTGTGCACAGTCATAAGTGTGTCAAAGAAAAAGCATGTGAGAATTCTGTCAATGCAGTGGTTGTAAGCAGTGACTCGTATTTTGTCAGCAGGAGGTGCGCCATAAGTATTTCTGGGTTCTATGCCAACTAGATTTTGGTCATGCTCTATAACTGTTTCTACTGCCTCTGTTTCTTTGTAAGTCTTTCCAGAATCATGAAGAAATTCTTCAACCTTTTTCTTCCTAGTTTTTCTCCTTCCATCATCTTACAGTACAGTGATACACATTTATTTTGTAGACGCTATCTTTGCTTACAAGTTAATTTTAAAGAAAATCCAACTTGATGGGAGGGGGAATGATTCATTATTCTAAGTACATGGTTGCAGTTTTCATTAAAAATTCCTTTTTAAATCAATTGTTTGGGGGGATTTCTAATGATGAAACAATTTATAAAATATTAATCTTAAAATATCTATTTTGAGAAATTACATCAATAAGCTCTATGATGAAAAACTTATTTTTCAATCTTGTCCTTTTAATAATGTATTTGATTTAATGATAAAGATTAATCTGTTATACAATGAAAATTCATCTTTGTATGAGGCGTATTGATCTGGAGAGCATCATCTCGCACTTCTTTTTGCCAGTCAGTGTGTTTATATCCTCTCTGTCACATTCGGTTATGAGAACCATTTTGAATGATTAACAATGTTTTTGAAGATGATTCAGTGCATGAAATAAAAATTATCTGTTGATAGGGTTTCATGTTCATGAAAGCATTTTGAAAATGTTCAATGTGTAGGGGGTTTTGACTCAAAAGAACTGTCTGAAGAGCATCCAGCAATTTTTGAATATACTGATTGTCAATTCTTCAGTCAGGTTTAGGGTTATTTATTTTTTATTTATGACAAAACATTGCATCACCAATGTTTGTCAGTCTATATTTGACTTTAATTAACTCCCTACCTCTCTCCTAATCTAAAATTATTGTAAAATAAATTTCAAATCATGTGCACGATTATAGAAAAATTCAATGAGATATCAGATGGCGATCTCAAAAAAGGTGTTTGCAGTCTATCTTGAAAAGTCAAAAGGATTTTGTGGTAAGTTTCCAAAGCTTTGAAAACGACTAAATTAGACTAAATCTTTACTATTCAATGACTGGACATTTTGTGCATATATGTATGAGTTTATTTTTTTACACATTTGGCTTATAAATTTGATGATTGAGAAAAATGCTTTTGAATTAGGTTAATCTTTTAAAATTTTTTCTTATTTGAGTGGGTGGGTTGTAAGGTCTCTTTTCTCTAATAGTGTTTTAGAAAGTGTCAATAATTATTATATGAATAATAGTACTGTTATTTTCTTTATTTTAAATGTTATATAAAGTTTTTTTTATATATTTTTTGAAGTTTGTAAGGAGCTTCTTGTGTCAATGCCATATATACACTTCCTTTCATGTGTAAATACTGGTGTTTTTCTTCAGTGTGGAAAGAACTTTTTATCTTATGAGCCTTTGATGTATATTGTAGATATTTGAACTGAATAAGGAAAGTTACGAGATAAGCAAATAAAAACAAAATTAAAAAAATAAGACTCAGTTTTACACTGCTGAGAATATTTTTTTCTCAGATTAAGGATTGCCAATCAAAATGTTATTTTTTGCAGCTTATTGAAACTTTTCCTAAATTCCTTGTTGAATTTGAGATGCTATTGAAAATCTTAAAATATGTTCTTGCTTTGATACTTAAAGTATTTGAGATCCAATCATACTCTCAAGGAGTTGATTTGCAAATGTAACCTGTACGTCTTCATTGGAAGGGTCTAGATTTATGCCTTCCAGCATAGCATCCAGTTTGGTCATGCTTTATCGAGCATCATTCATTGATTACAAAAATCACTCTTCTTTCAACATGGTACTGCTCTTTTCCAACAGAAATCTTACCACCAGCGGTCTTTCATTAAACCATACATTCGTTGTCCCCTCATTCATGCACCAATTTCCTTGGGCAAGATTATCACTCTAAGTTTCTACCATTATTTGTTTGAGGAATGTTGATTGTCTTATCCCAGCTTTTTGTATTTTCACTTAGTTGCATGACAACCAACATAATAAATCCATGTAGTTGGTTATGCTTTACAAGTTTCCTTCACAGGGAAACATTCTACTGCATAACCATATCTAGTACATCTGGAAGTGTGTTTGTGGCACCATAAATAATGAATTTAATCAGGAGGTAATTAAGAACACAAGGTCAACATAGCTTGATATTTACATTAACGAAGATTATATATCAGCAACATACATCCAGGCTAATTACCCTATTTGACTTGACAGGTAAAGAACTTGAATAGCTAGAGTACATGTACTTTTGTTTTGGGCATTGGTGTCTGTGTTATGAATTTGAAATTAGAAAGCACAGTGCTAGATGCTTGTGAATTTTATCAAAGCTGAAAAGTGAGGAATGGGCATTTCCAATCCAGACTCCATTTTTTATTTGTTCTGATTTTTTATAAAAGTAAAGTATCGTAGAAAGAGTTAGTTACTTTCTGCTGCTTTATTTTCAGACATGTCATAGTCTACTTATCACCACATTGTTCATTGTGGGCTCGGACAATGAAACATAAGCTATTTCAAGATTCAGAAAGAGTAAGATCAGCAACAAGCTTATGTATCTTATCTGGTTGTTTGTACAGACATTTGTGAATACGTACATATTGGGTTCCTTATAGTTCATCACTGGATGCACTTTTGCTTTTTGCTTTTTATGGCACTGCAGTCATCAGTAGAATCCGACCCTTGATGAGTTTAAACCTAAATTTTTCTTCAAACAATGGAATCAATACACATGGAACCTCTACTTGCATGCATCCCTCACTTCTCACATTATTTCCTCTTCACCTATATAATTTTGTAATTTGACTGATACTTTATTCTCTGCTTTTTTGCATGGCACAGTTCACTTGCCCTGCCACTGATTGAATTCTGTGCAGAAGTTTGGTTTGCCACATGTGGTACTTTGTCTTTAAGCATGCAGATACGGTTTGAGGACACTTTTTTTTTTTTTTTTTTTTTTTTTTTTTTTTTTTTTTTTTTTTTTGTTATAAAATAACAGGATAAAGACAAGCAGGAAATTAACTTCAGCTGAGTTACTGGTGTCTGTATGATTTTTGACTTCTCTGAATTGGGACAAACCAGATGTAGAACTGTTATACTCTGAGATTAACTTTAGATTGAATTTGCATTTTTAGCCAAAACAGTTTGTGGCTTATTCAGTTGCCTCCAATATTCACTATCATGCTACCACAGGATATTTGCCACTGGTGGTGACCTGTGATGCTTTAGGACAGTGTCTTGGTGGTTGAGGGTTTTAGGAGTTAAGTTATGCTTTTAAACTCCAACACACCACTTTGGCCCCTTTCTTCTTTTATGTGCCCTGTCCCTTCAGGATGTAGGTGATCATGGTTCTCCACGTCTCCCTATCCCTTGTGGCTCTTAGTATGTTTGCTTCTGTTGCTTCTGGCAGCCCCCGTTCCGTCATCCACCTGATCAGACCCTGCAAATATGTTATCTGCTGCCTTCCTCTGTCTCTCCTTCCTTCTATCTGACCAGTCAGTATCAGGTTCTCCAGGCTCTCCTTCCTTATTGCATGTCCCAGGAATTTCAGTTGTCTCTTCCTGATGCTCAGCATCAATTTCCTTTTTGTTGCCATTCTTTCCAACATCTCATTGTTGCTTGCATGCTCAGTCCACGATATCCGTAGCATCCTTCTGTAGAACCACATTTCGGCTGCTTCCAGTTTTGTCCTCATTTTCGATGATATTGTCCAGCATTCACTGCCGTATTGAAGAACTAACATCACGTAGCAGTCTAGCACTCTTTTCTTCATTTCTATTGAGATTTTCCTGTGTGTTAGTATTTTGCTCATCTTCTGGAACGCGTCCTTTGCCATGCCAATTCGCCTTTGGATCTCCGTGTCGCACTTTCCATCTTCTGTTAGAACACTTCCTAGGTACTTAAATTTTTGTACTTGCTTGATTCTGTTATCCCCCACCTGTATTTGGCATTTTGGGTTGTATCTTTTGCTGATGACCATGCACTCAGTTTTCTTAAAGTTTATTTGTAGTCCCTTCTTGTCACTCTCCTCTGCTACTTTCTGTATGAGGTCTTGTAGTTTCCTTTCCGTGTCTGCAATCAGCACTGTATCATCCGCATACCTTATGTTGTTCAGGTTGTGGCCTCCAATAATAAATCCTGGCGTGTCATCTAGGATCCTCAAAATATTCTCGCTGTATAGGTTGAACAAATCCGTTGAAAAGACTCATCCTTGTCTTGCGCCTTTTTCTGTCTTTGTGTATCTACTGAGATCGTTACCTGTTCGTATGCAGGCCGTTTGCTGCCAATAGAGATTCTTGATTATTCTTATGTCTTTTCCGAAAATCTACTTGAGCTATATGGGTGGTTTGAGAGGCTTGATCCCATCAACAGGCTGGTCACATCAAGTCAGATGAACAAAACAAACAAAAAGTGCTAACATTTATCATATCAAACATTAAACTGACTTAATAAGCAGTGGTTGTAAGGTCAATCAGATTGGGAATAAAGGAATCTGACATGGTTGTCTTAACCTCTGAGGAAAGCCCCTCCATGGGTAGATGATCCTGGATATAACAGATAACCCTCCCCATGTTTGAGTACACCAGTTATGATGTGGCCCTGGAGGAATGAGATGAATGGGATTTTCCCCTTCATCATCTCCTTCATATAAAGCTCTAAGTTGAGTGAGGAGCATAGCTAATGAAAAATAAAGTATGAGCACAAAATACTCAAGAGACTACACATTGATATAGACACAAAAAATCAAAGGAAATCTTTTTGAAATTCATAGTAATAGAACCAATAGAAGATAAACTAATCATGAAGTTGTCACTTTTTGTAATAAAAAAAAGTCTTAGCATCTCAGATAACTCCAAAAACAGTGAAAATAAACTAAAAGTAATGTTATTAATAGAAGTCTAAGGAAAACAAGACACTGAAACTCTACTAAGGATAATCGAATTTCCTGATATAAAAGTGTAAGGGTCTACCCACACCAATTTGTAAACTCCAAAGGTGTGGTGAGCGGTACTGAATTTTGACTGTATATATAAGAAGAAATTAAGAATAATTCTATCAAAAACAAAGCTTTACAGACATAAAAAGAATATACATTAAAAAAGTGATAGAATTATAGATACAAACACTTAATTGCTTTTGATGCACCAGAACTACCACAGGGAATAAAAATTGGATATACAGTTTCCAAAGTAGAAACATTTATTCCAAACCCATTAAGATGCTTCAACTGCCAAAGATATGGACATGGTAAGAATAAATGTACAAGGAAGTTGATATGTGAAAAATATGGAGAAAATGATTGTCACCACACACAGATCACTTGTCCGAATGAAATTGAATATCTGGTTTGAAAAAATTCATAGGGAAATCTCCAGGGACTGTGAAACCTGGAAAAAAGAAAAAGATATATTAAAATTTAAACACCAGAAACATTTCCCACGCAAGGAAAAGCATCAAAACACTTCAATACTCCATCATATGCAAAAATTACCCAAGTAACATCAAGATGATATACCTCTGATAATGTCAAACATATCAAGTAGCATCAAGATGATATACCTCGGATAATGTCAAACATATCAAGTAGCATCAAGATGATATACCTCGGATAATGTCAAACATATCAAGTAGCATCAAGATGATATACCTCGGATAATGTCAAACATATCAAGTAGCATCAAGATGATATACCTCGGATAATGTCAAACATATCAAGTAGCATCAAGATGATATACCTCGGATAATGTCAAACATATCAAGTAGCATCAAGATGATATACCTCGGATAATGTCAAACATATCAAGTAGCATCAAGATGATATACCTCGGATAATGTCAAACATATCAAGTAGCATCAAGATGATATACCTCGGATAATGTCAAACATATCAAGTAGCATCAAGATGATATACCTCGGATAATGTCAAACATATCAAGTAGCATCAAGATGATATACCTCGGATAATGTCAAACATATCAAGTAGCATCAAGATGATATACCTCGGATAATGTCAAACATATCAAGTAGCATCAAGATGATATACCTCGGATAATGTCAAACATATCAAGTAGCATCAAGATGATATACCTCGGATAATGTCAAACATATCAAGTAGCATCAAGATGATATACCTCGGATAATGTCAAACATATCAAGTAGCATCAAGATGATATACCTCGGATAATGTCAAACATATCAAGTAGCATCAAGATGATATACCTCGGATAATGTCAAACATATCAAGTAGCATCAAGATGATATACCTCGGATAATGTCAAACATATCAAGTAGCATCAAGATGATATACCTCGGATAATGTCAAACATATCAAGTAGCATCAAGATGATATACCTCGGATAATGTCAAACATATCAAGTAGCATCAAGATGATATACCTCGGATAATGTCAAACATATCAAGTAGCATCAAGATGATATACCTCGGATAATGTCAAACATATCAAGTAGCATCAAGATGATATACCTCGGATAATGTCAAACATATCAAGTAGCATCAAGATGATATACCTCGGATAATGTCATGTCAAACAAATTATATGAAAGACAAGAACTAACATTTTTAATTCAAGAATAAAAAAAAAACGCATAGTATACATTAAAACCAACCGTGAACTTAAAAACCAGCAAAATACTCTCATGGCTTCTGCTCCGATGAACTTAGATCACTGGTGCCCCTTAGGTACGAATTTGCATGAGATACTAGATTAGCAACCAGATCCCACCCTTTTACAGTGAAACTGATAAAATGCAACCACAATTTCTACGCCAAGTTTCTTTTCTCGCACTTCCTAACTGTGAAATTCACTTCCACATGATTGCTTCCCTGACGGCTACAATCTCCAGGAGTTTAAATGTAAGGTCAATAGACACCTCTTAACACACTAACTTGCATCCGTTCTTTCAAACACTCTTCCCATCTACCCAACCCTCAGCCTCGGTATTCTTACCAGTCTATCACCCTCCTTATGACATTTCCTATATCTAACCACTCTTTCTCTTTACCCTCCCCTATATAACCCCATGCACAATAGTGGCAGTGGAATGCCTTGCTTGGGGTGAAATGATTTAAAAAACCATTGAACCAAACCTATCCACAATGTAAATCCAACACTCACTAACAACAACCTCTCAACGACAAACACTCGAAACTTCTCCAATTAAAAATTCCACAAACAGAAAACTGACAGAACTAAAACCAATCAAACCTCAATACAAAACAAAACTGAAATTTAAAAAAACCCAGAAGAAACAGAATTAAAAGCAAATGACAACCCACATGAAGATTTAAAAAAAAAAAAATAGAAAGAACTCAATCAAGAAATTACAAAAACTTGATGAAGAACAAGTTCACAAACAAGAAAACAAATAGATTTGATTTTTTTTTTTTTTTTTTTTTTTTTTAATCATCCCGAGCAAGGCGGTAATGCCACTGATGTGCAGTCTTATGAAATTTTACTTCCAAATTCACTTTGTAATGCCTAACTCTTTAAATAATGAATGTCTGAAATGTGATTGATCCTTGATGAAATGACTAAAATATTTATGCTGAGTCATTTACTCATCTGATTTTGCATCTTTGAAGTACTACTTATTTTGATTCCAATAAAATTCTCTTAAGGAAAAGAACTTCAAATCTCTTTAAGTGATCACTTAGGAGTGATCAGAATATCAAAACATGTTTGTTTTTCAAATTTATAATATGTGAATGTTTTTTTACACATGTCCAGAATTTGCTATGTCATTTGATGTAACCATGAAATAGAGAAAAAAAAATTTCGATGGATTTGTTTAATAAACCCTACCTATGATATAACTGGTTATATAAACACCTGTCTTTATATATTCAGTCTCCTGCCCTTTTGAAAAAGATCTTTTTAACCCTATTCTGTCGAGACTAGAAGTTCACCTGTAGAAACCCCAGAGTCTAACCACAATCAGCCTGGTGACTTACCAGTAAGCTTTCATTTCTTGGGACACATTGCCTTGTGTTGTTTTTAAGTAGATATCAGCATTCAGACTCTGCTACATGAGTCGGATGCAAATAATTAAATGGTTAAAGAGGCAGAGAAAAAAAAAACAACAAAAGCAAAAAGCAGCAACTATTTTGAATGTTGTTTATAAATCAATATGATCTCAAGAGAATGGCACAAGGAGTTAATTTTTCAAAGGTTAAAAATGTATTGTAACTGAATAAAATCCTGTTCATCTTCAGGTTAAGTCTCACACACACACACACACACACACACACATTTTACATATTCAGCACTTTTCAGAGTATGCTAATCTGATTCATATGTAAATAATCCTGTCATTTTTAACAGACACTGTGCTAGTATATGTATATGATTTTATCTCTTAATCAGCTTTAAAATGCAATGTTGTATTTATAGCTAATTGGTCTATGATTAGTGTGTGTGTGTGTGTGTGTGTGTGTGTGATTGTTTTTTTTTTTGTCATATTTTGAGATGAATTCCTATCAAATGTAGTTGATTGGAGAATGTTAAAGGAATTATTAAATATTAACAAGATCCACTGAGCTTTGTTGATAATTATCAACATCAACGATTTAAAAATTTGCTTTTTTCACTGGTCTTACTCTCTTACCTCAAATATTGTAACTTTTCTTCATTTGTTTTCATAAGTGAATGTATTTTACAGAATTGATCTGTTGTGAAAGAAGAAAATTAGATTGAGATTCAGTTAAAAGTTCATGCCTGCAATTATTTGGTTCTTTTCTAAACAATCTTCAAAATTCCTGTGTATGTTTTTAAATTTTGAATTTATTAATTTCATTAGTACTTTAATATTTTTAACATCAAATCTCTTAAATCAGCCTGGTACTTTTGTTTATTTTTAATAATAATAACAATAATAAAGTACACAATACTTATTGCAGTTAACTCAGAGTTAGATTTCTGGCAGCTTTTTATATATATATATATATATATATATATATATATATATATATATACACACACACACACACACACAAACAAACACAAATATATATAGTGTAGAATATTTGATATTTAAATCATGTAAATTCCAATAGACGAACTCAAAAGAACTCAATGTTAAATTTATTTAATTTAACAGAGTAATATAATCTTGAAAAAAATTTTAGAAATTGTAGAATATCTAAAAAATTTTTCTAGTGTGTGTGTGTGTGTATATATATATATATATATATATATAGTCATCCACAGACAGATCTGTTTCGCTATATCACAGCTCATCAGTACGGTTAGACTCCGATTGCTTTTAACCTAGGATTGAAACCCAACCGAATTGGCATCGGTCGGCGATTTTTACCTCTTGGCTATGGGCGCTCGGTAGAAGAAGGCAGACTTTTTAGCGTGATATATTATCATTATGCATGCCTGATAGCCAGAGTGCTCTAATTCATTACAGAATGAGCGATACATTATATATATATATATATATATATATATATATAATGATTAAAATGTGTGCTACTTATAATATCTAGATTTAATAGGCCTATTAATGAAATTTGAGGAATAAAACAAAATCATAACATTATTGGAATAAGATTGATGATGTTTGTTTGTGTGTGTATATATATATATATATATATATATATAATGATGGTTATATATTAGGGCTTTTGACAAAATTGAAGCATGAGAACAATTCTAAAATCAGAACTTTTGAGTGTGTCTATGCCCTTTCTCAATGAGACTAAAAATTAACAAAGTGGGACTCTCTCTTCCTTGTAATATTGTTGTTGGTTAGAGGATTTCTACAGGGAACCTTCTAAATAACATTATTACCATGAGAGAGTTCTACTTTATTTCTAGTATTGTTGAAAAGTGAGAAGCCATACTTAAATTTGTTGTCTATTTACTCCTCAAATTTCATTAACAGGCCTATATATATAAAAAGTGAAAAAAGAATTACTTCAGGGAGTCGGTGAGCCAAACACTTTTCAGCAACCCCTCTGAAAATACCATAATGTAGGAAATTCTTTGATTATCATTGTTTCAGTCAATGCTATATTCCTTATCTGGTTGCAATGAATATAATCTGTAGGTCAGCAGGTGTTATGAACTCATTGATTTGGAGTGACCCTGACAGTTTGAAGTTGGGATAGGAATTCCTTATGTCAATGATATTCGTAGTTGCATATTATAAGCCAATATAACAACCACATAGATTTTTAGTTTTCACTTGTCACTCTCATGGCAACACTGATGACTAATATTTTTTTTATATAGAATTGTCTTTCATCCGCTTGTCTTTGTCATTCTGCTAACTTTTAAATGGTGTCGGCTTTTTTTTTCTTTCTCTAGAGATACCTGACCCCTCTCTCATGTATAACTTTTACGTCACATTTTTCTTCTACACAAATTGAAAATGCCTTGATGTTCAAAATTTCATTGTCATTGAAGTCACTGTCGTTTTATCAAAATGGAATTTGAAAACTTCTGGAATGTTGGGTGGGTGTAAGACAGAAAGTCAAAGAAAAGATTTTGTAGATAAATTATATCTGTATTAGTTTTAATATAGAAGGAATTACTGGAAGCTTTTGATGTTTTTTTTTTTTTTTTTTCATATATATAAATTATCACTTGCAAATAAACAGTTTCTGTCAATATAATCTTGGAAAATCTTTCTTTAGAAGAAGTATAGTTAGTTTTGTGTGTGACTGCATGTAAGGTGGTAATTGTTTATTTTTTCATGGCCTTATGCCACACTTAAATCTTATCACTTAAATCTTATCATATGTATTACTTATATATAGTTAACTAAATCCTGTTAATGAATAGACAATGAAAAATTAAGTACAAATATTCTTTGCTAAAATGATCACCACCTTGCTTCTGTTAAGCCTTGAGACATGCTACTGTCGCAAAGGGACTGGTATATTCCTGCCTTTTTCAAAGTCATTAAAGCTTTTCATGGGTTCAAATTGAACATACAATGTGCGATGGATAAATTGTTTAAATTATGCAGCCATTAAAATAACACTGACATCTCATTTTAACAGATATATTTACCAAAATTACATAAAAATATCTTGAAATACTAGAGTACATTTATTCAATAAAATCACCATTGGCTTCATCCATGGCCTCTAGGCGACTTTGGGATCTCCTGCATCTCTTCTGAACAGTCTCCTTGTTTATATTGGTGAATGCTGCCATAATATTTGCCTTCAGTTCATCTTTGGTTTTACAAGTAGTTTTGTTGGTCTCTTGCTCACCTGAACCCTACCATGTAATAATTGAGGGGATGCAGTCTGGGGAGCTAGGTGGCCAGATGTCAGACATAGGGACTTTCAGCAATAATTCTCTCGATTCAGAGCAGCACTACCTCCTAAAGTCAACTTGATGTAGGTCTCTGTGTTGGGTCTGTGGCCTTTTTTGAAGATGGAGGTATATTACCATTACTACTGATCACTCCAAACACCATGATGTTGACTGGATATTTGGTTATCATCACTCAGTATAGTATATCATTTGGAAACACAACAATCCAGTGGTTGTTTTGTGTGTTCACCATTTTATCCTGGTAGAAATTTTCCTCATCTGAGAAAAAAGCAAGCATATTTGGTTGGAGTGGATACATGAGTTTATTCAAAAGTTTTGTAGTGTGATCTTTCCTCTTCTCCTTTATGGTTTTAGATAAAAATTGGCCCTTTTTCTTTTTATATACAAAATACTGAATGTCTTTATGCTTGGACACTCCTGTGTCCCAGCGATGGACCTGATTAACATGGAGGGATCATTGTCAATCATGGCTTTGATCGCACTAACAAATTCAAGAGTTCTTCTCAGTATTATCAGAATGAGTTTTCCAAGCTGTTGAACCTTCGTAATCACCATTAGATTCAACCAACTTTCTGAATCCTCTGCACTGTCCTCTCATATTGATACCCAAACACTCTTAAATGTTAATATTGAAGCTTCTGGCCTGAATGCCAAGCAGTACAGTAGGCTGTTTCTAAATTTCTGGCAGAGTGAGGTATGTCATGGTGCTTTTTTTTCTCACAGACAGTGCCCAACTGAACTTACTTGTTTTTGCTGACTATACAGTATAGTATGTGTAAAATTAAAAATATAAAACAGCAATAACTTACCTATTGCCCCCTGTAGTTATTGTACAATCATCTTAATGTGGAAATTAACTGTATCTGAAAAACACTTTTTGCCTGTGATGGGTATCTGTGTGTGTGTGTTGTGCTCTCTCTCTCATATATATATATATATATATATATCTTATTATTTTTATTTTATTTTATTTTTTTCCAAATAGCTGATTTGGTCAAGACATAGGCAATCATGGTCCTCCACATCTTATTCCTTGTAGCTCCTCATAAGTTTTGTTTTATTTCTCTCAAACCCTTTTCTGCCATCAGTTGCTCAAGCCCATCAAGTATGTTCCCATGTCCCTTTATTCTCCCTGTGAGTATAAGATTCTCTAAGCTCTCCTTCCTCATGTGTCCCAGTAATTGCTCACATGTGCAGCCCATGGTATCCCCAGCATCCTTTTGTAGAACCATATTTTTGTTGCTTCAAGTTTCTCCTTCATATTTGAGGAAATTCTGCCATGTAGAATGAGATACCACATAAAAGCTCAGTACTCTTTTCTTTGTTTTCAACAAAATTTTCCTCTCTCTTAATACTCTGCTTAGCTTTTGGAACACATCTTTGGTCATCTTAATATGAATTTGGATCTGTGTCACACTTTCCATACTCTGTTAGAACACTTCCACGGTATTTAAATTTCTGTACCTGCTTGATTTTGGCATTCCTGGCCTGCAATTGTCATTTTGGGCCCCTCTTTTTGCTGATGACAATGCATTCTGTCTTGTATACTTAGACCTTTCTTCTCACTTTCCTTCACTACCTACTGTAGGAGGTTTTGTAATTTCCTTTCCATGTCTGCTATCAGTGGTGTATTATCTGCATTTCTACGTTGTTAAGATTGTGGCTGCCAATGATGAATCCTGGCAGGATTTCTAGTTCTGTTAGAATTGTCTTGGTGTACAAGTTGAATAAAGCCAGTGAGAAGCCATATCCTTGTCTTATGCCATTTTTATATATCTACTGGACTCATTTCCTGTTTGTATGTAGGCAGTTTGCTGCCAGTATAGATTATTCTAATATCTTTCCCAAATATGTCAAGGTTGCTGAGCAGCTCTAATAGATTTTTGTCGTGTCGTGTTGTGTTGCCAGTGTATACACAACTATAACAGATATGTTGAAGGGCTTTCTTTTCCGATAACTGGCAGTATTCCTGAACACAATCCTTCATGTCTTGATCCAGTATCAATTCAACTCCTTTTTTATTTTGTTCTCTGCCTGCATATATAATCTTTTGGTTGTCACCAACAAAATCTGTTTGGCCACCTAGTTTCATGTACATATAAAAGGTTGATATTTAACCTACTCATTTCCTATTCTACATTTTCCAGCTGGTCACAGTTGTTCAATGTTCTGATGTTCCATGTCCCAATATTTTTTTCTTAAATTTTAAAGAAAATTAAAAACAAAAAAAAAATTTTTTTTTATGCTAGTAGCTGCTGGGTAATAGTTCAATAACACTTGTTGCTTCTTTCCAGGTGAGGGATCAATTCTGAGGAATTTTATCCCCTGTACACTGTTTATGCTAACAGTTGCTAGATGACAGTCAGGTGATACCTGTTGTGCATGTCAGTCTTTACCAGGCAAGGAATTAATTCCTTTAGACTTAACACCTTTCATGCTGTTAGGTTGCATTTTTGATTGTTTACTGCCGTGATGTTTCTTGGGATTAATAGTGGAGTGGTTTCCTATTGTCTTATTCATGGTAGTTTATTGAGACACTACTGCTAGTTAGCTAGCTGTTGACTCATTGAGAGTTCTTCTGCCCTTTGGTAGGTCTTATTTTTCATCCTACCGGGTTGCAACCATCCCTTCTCATTTACAATAGCATGGAGCGTGGTAACCAGCTTAAAAGTCAACACACTATGAAATATATATATATATATATATATATTTTGTGTATTTGTGCAGCAATCTCTCTTATGCAGGGTTCATTGAAAATGACAGACAAGGTATTATTTTTTTTTATAATTTTTTGTGTTATGATTTTTTGTTTTCAGAAGTCAAATTATATAGTATGTTATGTTCTGAATATGATAAGCACCTTGTTGCAGTGTTCATAATTCAATTATGGACACAGCAACAATATTAGTTACACATAAAACAAAATTCACTCTTGATAATGGCTAAAAATATAGGCAAAAGCTCTAAAAAAAAAAAAAACAAACAATTAGACAATTCCTATATAATTTGAGTTCTGAAAAGAAAAAAATCATTACACAAAAAAATTATATAAAAAAAACAATGATAATACCTTGTCTGTTATATTCAATGAAACCTGCATAAAAGAGAAAATGCTACCCAAATACATCACAGATATATCAGTTAGTCGGGTGGGGGGGGAAAAAAAAAAAAAAAAAAGAGAATGAAATAATTATTTTCTTTTTAAGTCTAAACTTAGTCTAAGTCTGAATACCCACTCTTGTAACTACTGTTTCATAGACCATAGTCAGTCTCAACAAAGAAATATTAACTGCTCTGGCACCAATCAATTAACATTTATGTTCCTAAACTTACCAGTACTGACGTAAATACATACATACATACATACATACATACATACATGTATGTGTGTGTGTGTATATATATATATAGGTGTGTATATGTATATATATATATATATATATATATATATATATACACATTACAAGCAAAGGTGAAAATACATTGAAAAATCAAAATATTAAAATTCCTTAAAATATTCATAAATTAATACATTATATTTGAAAGTGAATGGTTCACAAAGGTTGCTATTTTATAATCAGTTATTGACTTTTTTAGCTGTTATATTAAACTTTTGAAATCTTGTCAAATTTAGCTTTTTGATGTCATTTCTCATGCTTTCCACAAAAAAAAAAAATGTCGAAGACCCAATTTGAATACTTGGAAGATGCTTAAGAAGAAAAAAAAAAAGATGATTTTGTTTGTCTTTCAGAAGACAGTAGATGGTTGGGATCTTCCCTTGCAATCTATAAAAAAAAAATGACCAAATTGGCTAATTTACTTATCAGTACAACCCTACTCTACAATATTAATTGAAAAATCCAGTAAATATATCGATAAAACAAACTTTTTCTTATTTTTTATTTATTTATTTTTTTTTATAAAGTAATTTGTATGAACAAAATCTGTTTGAAATATAGCCTACTAATCTTCATTTTAAGCTTCTTAGATATTATAAAATTGGGTATTTCTAGATTGTGTTCTTAAATTTCATGAGAAAGTGTTTTCCGGGTTTCAGGAAGAGATTTTCACAAATCACGTGAACTCTAGAATCAATTATTGAACTCTCAACCTATAGAGCAGTGCTTCAACCATTGACCCATCAGCTGTTGGGTGTGTTCTTTTGAGTTACCTGCTATCCAAAACCATGACCATCCACTTACTATAATCTATCATTATTCTATAATTAGTAAATCTGTTTTGGGATTAGCCTGCAGACTATGGATTGGTGGACTGGTATGTTTGTTTGATATCACCTTGCCCATTTTGGGGATTTACAGTGCTTCTCATTGTCATTACCTTTCAGTAAGTTTATTATGTATCCACTGTGGATGCTTTGCTTTTGAAAGGTGTGGATGACTTTCTTTTTATGCAGGGTGGAGCATCCATTAAGGTTACTGGAATGTGCTTACCTATGTTTTATTAGTGTTCATGGGAGATTGCAAATACAAAAAACTACTATAATCCAAATATGAGCTGTTGTGTGTCATCTCAAATGGCTGTCATTAACATGTATGGATGTGGGGTGTAAAAAAGAAAAAAAACAGTTGAACTTAATTTTTTTTTTGTTATTGTGGTATCTGCTTCAGTGTTAAAAAATGGCTTGAATGGTACTTGGAAGCAAGACAAAGAAAATAATTGTATAATTTTTTTTTCCTCACAGTTGAAATATGTATTTGCAAATATAGTTATTTGGATATCAGTTGTGACAAACAATAACAGTTATTAAAAGAAAAAGGAACCTAACTTCTTTCAAGAGTACCATTTTGATTTTTTTTTTTTTTGTGTCACTTTATCTGCCATCAGCTTTACACTGTTCCATTCACCTAAAATCTGCTAAACAAACTGAGGAAAAAAAAAAATTCTGAAGGGTACAGATTCTTCCATAACAAAAAAAAAAAAAGGCAAGCAGAAAACCCCAAGATGTGTGATGAATTTTACCATGAAATCATCATTGAAGATTACCAACCTGTGCTTATGCTTTATATCTTGCAGCCTCCATTAGTCCAAGCCTGTTTCCATAGAAACCCAGATGAAGTACGGAGTTTACTGCAACAAAAAGCAGAGGTCAATTTTCAGGTATTTAAATGTTTTTATTTATTTTATTATGGCAAATAATTTCTACAGTTTCTAATTTTCTTTTTTCTTTTTTTTCTTTTGTTTTTGTCTTTACTCCCTCTACCAGTCATTTCTCCCAATCACTTTAAGTTAAAATATACTTTTTTTGTATCTCATACCGATGGTTATTTTTAGTGTTTTAACTTTATTCTTTCTGTTTTCCTTCTCCCACTTATCGACAATCCAAGTTTTTATTTTTAAATGTTTTTTATTTCCTTTGATCTGAACATTTTTGTACCTACTTGGCATTTACTCAGTTGAGTTTATAACACAAAGGGAAATCATAACAAGAAAGACTGCGTTGCACCATTTATTCAAATTTTTCCTTTATTTAGCTTAAAACTTTCAACTCTGTCCATTCCATTCATCTTTATTTTAATTACTAAGTTTTTTTTTTTCTCAGTTGATTATTTGAAACTCCATATAAATCCATGAAAATTTAATAAATTTTGCTTGGTTGCGGTAAGTGGTTTTATCAGTTAAATGCAGAACTCATTGGAGAATATAAATCATCTAGTTTTTTTTTTTTTTTTTAAATTTGGCCTCTGTAACCAAAAATCTGCTTTGAAGAGTAAAATAAAAAATGTAATAAAACTCTGATATTATTTAATTTGATAAGCTTTTAATTGCTTGAATAAATAATAAAAATTAAGGACATTATAGTCTGAAGAAAAAGTTTTTTTTCGATTATTATTGAAATTTATAAAGTTTCAAAAAAATTTTAATACAAATTTTGAAAATAATTTAATTTTTTCTTTTTTGGTGTATTTGAATTTTTTTTGGCATGGTAATTTCTATGTGCAAATTAAAAGGTCAGTCCCCCCACCCTTACCTCAAAAAAAATTTGTACAATTTTGTCACTTGTGAATGCCATACACTTTTATCTTTAATCAATAACCTGTCAACAGATTTGATATATGCTGGGCAGGTCAAAAAGTACAAATCTGTGATTAAGAAATAGTTTTATTCTTGATTTCATGCTATAAATAAGTCATACTTGTGTAAATCAGATTAATTTAGCATAAAATTTGCTAATTTTCCAAAAATAATGTGTCACATATATTTTTATTTTTATACAATTTTTAAAACAGAATTAACTTTTATTTATAAATGTGTTGAGTGCTCAAAAATGGCAGCAAAATTCAAAAGTTGAAAAAAATTACATACTTTTATATTCCAATCAATATAATTTCTGTTTGAAATGCACCAGAGTATTTTGCTTACTGGAAATAGTAAATTTAATCATTCAGCTTTCAACTAAAACTAAAATAAAAGTTTCAAGAAAACTTTTTCATTTTTAAAAATTCAGTTTAAAAGTTAGATATCGAAAATGACTGGAGGTACCTACTTTATATAATCTGAGAATTTGTTTCTACAAGTTTTTTCCAGAGAAGCAAATGTTTCATTCAAAGAAACACTAATCCCAATTAAATGAACTGAAGACACTAATTGATAAGAAGCACTTGTAATTATTTGTAAAAAGAGAAAATATTCTCAAGATGATTGAAGACTAAATGTTTATTTGCTCAAAAGGTAAAAATGGTTTATCATTTAGCTGGAAATTTTATGCAAAACTGTTATATTCAGCAAATGTGTATATTTGATTTACTATTTGTTCCTGTTTTCACAAAATTCTTTCTATGAAAGAAAAAAAATTATTTCAATCCTCTTGAATATTGCAAATGTAGGACTCTTTGTTGCAGAAAATAAAATCCTCTCGGAGGATGAGATATGAGATTAAGTTGTTGAAAAGATTGCAGACATGGAACAAAACTGTAAATTTTGTTCTAATACTGAAAAAACAAAAGCGAAAATTAAAATCCTTAACAAAGAAGAAAGAAGAAAAATACTCTCAAACCAAAAGTTGAAACTTTTTTTAAAAAAATTTATCCAATTCTGGTTTGCCAGGCAATGTTAGAACAGTACCAGGTGTATATTTGAGGAACCAATCAATATGGATTGATATCATCTTGCCTAGTAGAGGGGAAAGAGATGAATTCATACCTTTCCCAAACCCATTAGTTTGAAACACAAACTGCTACAGCTATAAACATAAGGCCATCCACACTTTCCAAGTAAGGAAGAATCTGAATTATTACAAAAGAATGTTTACACTGTGCTCTCTTTTTATTTATATATATATATATATATATATATATATATATATATATATGTCATTCGTAGACAGATCTGTTTCGCCGTATCACAGCTCATCAGTACAGTTAGACTCCGATTGCTCTTTTACCCAGGATTGAAACCCAACCGAAATGGCGTCAGTCGCCAACTCTACCCCTGGGCTATGGGCGTTCGGTGGAAGTAGGCAGACTTTTTAGCGCATATCATTATACTCGCCCAATAGCTAGAGCGCTCTAATTCATTTCACTGAAAGAGTGATGCGTACACACCAGAGTAACTACTGTTTATCAAAGTCTACTATTTTTCCAGAGTGCGCAATCATATATATATATATATAACAATGTCACTAAGACACTACTGAGAATGAAAAGACTTTAGAAGAAAAGTGTTAACTGGACAAAAGGGAAACCGATCTAACCGATTTGGGAAGCCCTTGCCAAGAATTGTCATTCAATAATATAGATTAATACAGCATCAATATTTAGCATTTAAAGTCAAACATGTCTATTGACCCTGTTAACAAACGTACATCTGATGAATGATTGCAAACAAGGACAAACCTCAGAATTTGGGAGGTGCAGTTATTTCAATAGCTTTTATGATAGTTTATTATGTATAATATCTGTTTAAAACAGAACAGAAAAAAAATCATTTTGATGTTTACTAAACTTAGTTTGGCACAGGGCTATAGAGAAATATTGTGTTATGCCAATATTCTAAGTGGGTAGAGCTTGTTGTCAGCATAGAGAATTGGCCTTCAAAATGTTGGTTTTTAAACACCTTCAGGTTAACTCTTTCATCTACAAAGCAAACTTAGATATTGTTTATTGCTAGGAAGGTGTTTGTTTTACAGTTTTGTGTAAGAGGCTGAAAATTTTGAGTCATTTTATGAGAGTAAAAATGCATTTCAAACTCACTGATCAGAACAGTGACTGCAAATGTAACATCCTACATTTATATATATGTATATATTTTTTTATAATTATACATAGTTAAGAGATAATTTTGCTTTAAACATATTTTGCAACCCAGCTGTTAGGTTTAAAAAGATGGCTTGTACATGGAGTAGGGTCTTATTTTATATTATCAAGTCTGTAGCGTAATGATGAAAAAGTTTTTAGACCAAAAATAATTTCTTTCAACATAATCTTCTTCCTTCTGTTAATCATATAATTTGAACAGTCTTCAGTGAAAATTACAAATTAAAATACTTTTTATTGTTGAGCTGCAGCTTTATTGGTTCCTTTTTTTTCCTTGTGTGTGTGTAAGTGAGTTGGTATTGGCTCACTTGTCTAAAAGCTTTTCATCACACCTTTTTCATAATAAAGAAAGTAATTTATTATATATAATTAGTGGCTTATAACACCTTCCTTTTCATGCCAATGAGATTTTTGCAAGAGGCACTTGGTACTCTGTGTGTTGTCTCCCTTTATGGTGTAGACAATCATAGTTCTTCACAACTTCTCATCCCTTGGTAAAGTTTATCCATTTACTGTATCTCCTAATTTCTGTTCTGCCACCCATTTAAACAAACTTGTTAGGTAGGTGATATGGTACTCATGGATTAAAAAAAAAAGAAAAGGATTAGCTGAACCATATCTGGTTCCCCAGTGATCATGACTTTAATTCCTGGTTTGGGTAGAGTAAACAAATTACATATTTTGGTTCAGTGTAATAAATTAACAAAGTAGGGATAAACTAGGAAGTATTGACTGAAAAACAGAATTTGAGCAAAATCTACAAATAACATGACCCCTGGCTGTGTGCAGCCAACTGTCCTGACCTTTGGCTGATTCCACCCACTTGTGCTGTTCTCAGATTAGCCAAAGCAGGATTGCTTATTATCACTTGATGAGGCTGGTCCAGACATGCAAGGGATTGGTTTATAATGAAAACGAGATTTAAGACCACAACAACATGGTGTAGATTTATATGTATATTTGTATATATTGAATAAATACAAGATTACAAGTAAGTCAAAATAAGTGATGAAAAAGAAATATCAGTTGGCTGGCATTTCAGTTGCATGATAATATTCGTGTTATATTATTTGGTTTATTCAACTTTCAGTTGGTTGAATTTGGACTGACCATCTCTTTCAATATCTCTCTCTCGTCTTTCTAGTAGCAGGCCCAACCGTATTATTCAAATCGCCATTCACTAGTCCCAACTGATGATGACTACTGTCTCGTCCCAATCACCAGGCCCAACTAACTAATTTCGTCTGGCACCCTGGTTTTGTTAAACAGACACCCAGACTGGGGTGGTGAAGTGATGTATAGGGTTTCCATTTCCCTCACTGTATAACTCTTACCAGCTTGAAATGAAAACAATTACATTTAACAGTTTAACTTCCAGGGGAAAGGGGAGGAAAACCCACTTCCTATTATTGTCTGCCTGTTCATACCAGCTGTCCTGGTAATCAGTGTACAAGAAATTTTCACAAAGTATTTTGACCTAGGGTCATATATCGTCAAAACCCATTGACAAATATTTTGACTAGCATAGATTTGATAAATTCACTTTAAAAATAATTTTGCACTTGTATTTTCCACTTATTAACATTCTGGCTACTTTATCTTACAAAAATAATTGTATTCTCTAATTTTAGAGAAATCTTGAAAATTACTTAAAATTAATACGAGCCATCTGAAAATAGGGTTACATCTTCAGTTAAAAATTCTAATAAGGTTACCAACTAGAACAGACCTGAAGGCCAATGTACAATGTCTGAAACATTGGCAATTATTGTCTTTTATAGTTGGTAATTTTATAACTTTCAACATAAACTATTCCTTATGGTTTTCCATGTTGATAACCATTAGGCTTTTCAATAATCTTTAATTTTCTACAATTATGGAAAAAGTTCTGTCAATAAAAAGCCAAAATGAATTGTTTGCAATACATAAATGTAATATCTTGTTTATTTATGTCAAGAAAGTAACTGCTCAGTAGTCTTTCCTTAAAATGGCGTCTCTTCATAAATGAATCTTTTTTGTTTCTGACATCCTCTGTGTATGAACGTGCAGGTGATTCAGTAGAGGTAGTAACTAGGAATGAGAAATCAGTGAAGCAAAGTTTGAATTCTGATAGTTTTTTTTTATATTCACTTTTTGGAAAGTTATGAATCTATCCTTAGTAGGGGAAAGACTAGACTCTCTAACCATAGTTGGCAATCAGTGTCAAACCAATTTAAATTTAAAACTCTGTATAGACATGGAAAGTATTATTCAGTTCACAATTAAATGCAATCCAAAGTTGTGGATTATTTTGATGTTCTGAAGTTGGTTAGGTAAGTAGGTAGGTTATATATTACTATTTTTGCTTGGTGAGCAACAACTTGCAATGTTAATTTTTCTCATGACTATCTTGTATATGCAAGTTGTGGGTGATTATTTGTGGCAGGAATATTCCTCCTTTATTCTCTCAGCTTTTTAGTGGACAAAGATATCTGAAATTTAAATTTAATTATGTTCTAAAATCATCTTGATGATGCATTGTGTGAATTGAAAACTGACTTTCCATGTGTCATCAAGTGACTATTTTATTATACATGAGATTGTTTTCTCTAATATAACCCATTTCTCAAAATAGAAAATAGAGATTGTAAATGGAATAATAGAAATATAGATCATTACAATTTATCTTGAGTTCTGGGATGGATTTACACTATTTACATTGTTTGGACTGTTGTCCTTGTAAGGTTAACTCTTCATGCTATTGATTTATATCATTCTCTACTTCATTAAGATTTTGTACTTAATCATTTGGCTATGTAAAAATCTAGATATTCCTGTATTTAAAAAAAGCAACAGCAACAATTTATTGCACTGTACATCATCATGTAAAAAGAAATAATCGCGACAATTTATTAATCGCACAGTAGATTACCATATAAAAGAAATTGCGACAATTTATTAATCGCACAGTACGTTACCATGTAAGAAATAAATCTTGTGTAAAAAAAAAAAAAAAAAAAATCATTAACCAGGTGAAAACACCTCAGAAGTTTGATTAGCATTTCTGATGTAAATTATTTCTGGTAAATAATTCAATAGGTTTATCTAATCCTGATGAGTGGCTGGCATCTGGGTGAGGCTTTGAAGTCAGTCAAAAGATAAGTTGATTTACATGCCTTTAATTAAGTACATTATATACACAAACACGCACAAACACATCAGTTCCTCTAATTACTTTCTTACATCTCAGATACAAAAAATAAAATTAGTTATGTTTAAAAAAAAATCTTAGATATAATTTCCTTCCTAAATGTTATTGAAATTTCCTTCAGCCTGAAAGACTTATGTGCTACACATTTTCATTTATTCTAGATGGAAAATGTTTAATTGAAAAGAAGACTTTAAGTACCTCCTGAAGAAGAAAAAAAAACCAAAAAAACTGATCATGCTGAATTTCATTCTTTGGGGCTTTTGGTCTAATAGCAGAGCAGATGTTAAAATTAATGACTATTTAACATATGTGTAAGTGCATTTATGTATTGTCCTTATTTTTGTTTTTCTTGATAGGATGCTGAGAAACGAAGTCCCCTTCATGCTGCAGCATACTGTGGGGATCCGGAAATCACAGAATTACTGCTGATGAGTGGAGCTAGAGTTAATACAAAAGATAACCGTTGGCTGACACCACTACACAGGGCCTGCTGTTCTAAAAATGATGTAAGTTCTCTTTGATTTAAATCCTGGGATCTGACGACTTGTTTGAAAAAGAGGACGTAATTTTTATTTACTTGAAGGGTTCAATAAAGTATAAGACCAGTATTGAGGAAGATAAGAAAATTGTAAGCTTTTGACTTTTAAAAATTATTTTTTTTATTTTTTTGCAAGGATGGAGTTGATACCAATGTGAATTGTAGTGACTGCAAAAACTTGAAGGGTTCAATAAAGAATAAGACCAGTATTGAGGAAGATAAGAAAATTGTAAGCTTTTGACTTTTAAAAATTATTTTTATTTTTTTGCAAGGATGGAGTTGATACCAATGTGAATTGTAGTGACTGCAAAAACATCCTCCTCCCTAAATTTATAGTGGCCTGTTGGCTGGGGCTTCAGAATATGCCAACTACACCTCTGCAGAGAGGTAAAGATGCCCTCTCTCATGTGGGTCACTTGTTTGCTGTGGGTGGTGACCCATAATGTTTGGGAACAGGATTTTGGTAGTTGACAGTTTCAGTGGTCAGGGTTAGTACTTCCAGTTCCTACCACACCACTTTGGCTCTTACCTGGACTAGGCGGGTGGTCGGAGAGGCCTGATCTGATTAATTGGCTGGTCAGGTCAAGTCATAACGCTTGTAAAGATAGCAAATTCAATACTTTAGGGAAACTGTATCTAAATAAACTCATGGATGAATAAAAACTATAGGCTTTAGAAGGCACTGGCTAAGGGTCAGTCAGCTCATAAAGACATTTAGACCTGGACATGGCTGTTAACTAATCAAGTTCACTAAATATATTTTAATTTCCTTCCATTTACTCGCTTCCCCAACAGCTACAATCTCCAAGAATTTAAATGTAAAGTCAATAGTCATCACCTATCTCACTAACCTGCATCGTCTCTCTCATGCTCCCTTCTCCGTCCACTTCACTCTCATCAGTATTCTCATCCTTCTCTTACCCACTTCCTGACACCCCCTATAACCTGTCACTCTTTCTCATAACTTCCCTCCTATGTAACCCCCTGCAAAACAGTGGCAGTAAATATTTTAAATATAAAAGAAACGTTTCTTTTTTTTTTTTTTTTTTTTTGAAGGCCAAAAAAGTAGTTGAAGGGTACATGAGGGAGCTCTTTCTATGCAAGGATAGGACAAATCCAAATAATTTTGATCTCACTGACAAATATAAGGACTTTATTGAAAAATTTGTACACTTGGGGCAAATGAGTGGCACAATTTCCCAAAAAACGTAAAAGATTTGTATTACAAAGAATTTGGACAGGCTGAACCCGAAAACTGGCAATAAGCAAATAACATTATTTCACACAGACTTCTCCGCCTGAATATGTTAAGCCATCTGTAGAACAAAGGTCAGAGAGATCACCTATGCATCCATCAAAGTCCTTAAACAGTGCTTACGGCCATATTACGTTGAATACACCGGTTCTCGCTCGATCACCGAAGTTAAGCAACGTTGAGCCTGGTCAGTACTTAGGTGGGTGACCGCTTGGGAATACCAGGTGCTTTAAGCATTTAATGACGGATGTACGTTGTGGTGCAGTGGATCATCAGCTCGGAAAGAGAAATCGGTGAGCCGAGTTCGAATTCCAGTTGAATACCCTGCATTCACTTAAGCACTGGTACCCTTGGGAAAGGTATTAATCCATCCCTTCCTTCCAGTTATGGGTTAAATAACAGGGTAGGACTTGGGGACCCTGCCCTTAAAAACAAATCCCAATGAATTTTGGTACTTGAAAGGAAAAAAGTATTACTAGACACAAAACTTATATAAAAACAACAATAAATTGTTGAAAGAAAAAGGTATTACCAGCAATAAATAAATAAAATTTAGTTGGTGATAAATGACCTGCCGAGGTTAATATGCCATAAAACGAAAACAACCAACGAACCTTAAACAGTAGAATTCTCTTCCAAACAATTGCTTCCCCGACAGCTACAATCTCCAGGAGTTTAAATGTAAGGTCAATAGACACCTCCTAACACACTTACCTGCTCCCATTCTATCAAACACTCTTCCCATCTGCCCAACCCTCATCCTTGGTATCCTTACTCATCTGTCACCTTCCTCCTGACATTCCCTATGTCTAACCACTCCTTCTCTTTACCTTCCCCTATGTAGCCCCATGTGCAATAGTGGCAGTGGAATGCCTTGCTTGGGGTGAGATAATTAAAAAAAAAAAAAGTAGAATAAGTGTATCGCCAAAGAAAATGGAAATGACCAAGCAAAAATTGAAAGGTGTACTGAAAATTGTCTTGAAAATTTGGATGAGATGGAAGTAGATAGCCAAAACCCACAGATGGCTAAAACTTCCAAACTAAAACAAAAACAAATAAGCTGTAAATAAGAAAGTGCAAGTATGTATAAAATATTGCAATGGAACTATCATTGTTTGAAGGCAAATATTAATGTGCTGCTTCTCCTGATAACAGACCTGATTCTGGCAGTTATCTGCCTTAAGGAAACCTTTTTAAAGAGGGATGAAGATATAAATATAAAAGATTGAAAAGACAAAGTCAGATGAACTTGAGAACTAATTTACAGGCAATAGCTATAAAAGTGACACTGCACAGACCAATCAACATCTGCTTGGTGTACATTCCACCAAATTAAGAAAGAAATGAAAACAAATTGCAGGAAATTATAAAGCAGATCCTTGCTTCCTTTATGTTACTAGGGAATTTTAACTGTCTCAGCCCCTATGGGACTGTAAAGATACAAACCAGAAAGGAAAGAATATGGAATCGGTTATAAATAAAGGCTCATCCCTTGTTTCCTGTTTAGGATGTGGTTTCCGGTTTTTCTCTTTTCCAATCTTTTCACTCTTACATAGCCCCCTGCGCATCAGTGGCGTTTTTGCCTTGCTTGGGGTGATATGATTAACAAAAAAAAAAAAAAATTTGTGTATATATAACTATAAATCATCTACTTATATGCATCCAATCTCTGGCAGTTACTCTGCAATTGATTTATCTTTGTGTAATCCATCTATCTTTATGGACTTTTCCTGGAACCTACTGATGAACAAATGTGGTAGTGATCATTTTCTCATTTGCCTGCAAAACTTGGAGCAAAATGACAAAAATTCCCAATGCTGGAAATTGTCATGCAAACTGGGAGGAATTTCAAAACCTATGCTCTGAAAGACTAGAAGGACTTTGCATCAAGGACACAACAGTTTACAGAAATCCTGATCTCTATTGCAAAGAAATGCATCCCTAAGGGTAACATTAAAAGAAGGAAAATGTCATAGACCTTGGTTTAATGATAAATGCAAAAAGGCTATCAGGCTCAGAAGAAGAGCTTTAAGTGTTTTTCATAAAGATTCTGCAACAGATAACTTGCTGATATTTAAGCAACTTCGAGCAAAAGCTCGGAAAATAAGTTAACAAACAGGAATGCTGGAAAAATTACATCAGTAAACCTAGTTCAGAAACAAAGACTAAATCTGTTTGGGATATGATAAAGAAAATAGCTGGTAAATATCGTACTAATGCAATAAAATGCCTTTGCGTAAATAACAAGCAAAAAAGATATTGCTGATGAATTAGCAACAACCATCTTAAAAGAAATTCATCAGCCAAGAATGGCAGTCAACAATTGGGTAAGTTCAAACAAAAAGCCAAAAACGAAAACTGAACTTTAAATCCAATAATGCTGAGAACTACAAGCTTCCATTTACAATCGAGGAATTGAATGAATCCCATGATACATCTGTAGGATCAGATGATAATCAGTATCAATTCCTGAAGCAGCTGACAAACAAGTCATTGAAACTGCTGCTAAAACTTTAATAATATACGGACAAGTGGTCACTTCCAAGATTTATGGAGACAGTCTTTTATCATACCCATTGCAAAACCTGGGAAGAATGACTCAGAATCTGGAAATTACAGGCTGATAGCTTTTACCAGTTGTCTGTGTAAGACCATGGAAAGAATGATCAACAACAGACTGACTTGGTACTTGGAAATGAATGGCCTAATCAGAAAAAAAAAAGTACCATTGATGTTACGGAAACATTTCTTCGGAAGGAATATCACATGGCAGTCTTTTTGACTTAGAAAAAAGTCTTATAAAAATGCAGGCTATGAAAGATTAATGCTTCATACTGAAGTAAGATGGTTGTCAAAAAGTCAGTCAGTCAGTTAAGTGCCATATGTGAAACACGCTTGGGCGATCATGTCTCTTTCGAGACATGACTGACTGGGCAGAAGATTATCCCACAGTAGGTTGCCATTGCTTTCTGCAGTAGATTGGTTGCCAGCCAAGGCTATAGAACCCAATCTATCCTGCTATTTAACCCATAACTGGAGGGAAGAGATGGATTAATACCTTTCCCAAGGGTATTTGTGTGTAAGTGAATGCAATGGATTCAAAAAGTAATGACCATAAAAAATTCAAGCAATAATGAGTGAATTTTTAAAAACCAACCAGAAACGGATTTTTTTAAACAATTGATAGCAAAGCATTAGTCAGTTCTTTTGTCGGTATTTTTTGGGAAAAAAAAAACATTTCTTACACATTTTTAACTAACATTGTATGTAGAATCCTCTTCCTTTTGTTTTTTTTTTTGTTTTTTTTTCCTCAATAATATTATTTCTTATTAAAATAATGTTTAAAATCATCTTCTAAACAAATAAAATAAAACTGAATATGTCTAGTTTTAACAAGTAGTAAAACAAAAAAATATATATATATTCTTGGAGTAATATGTTTTCTTAAATGCAATTTTAGGAACCTTTTTAAAAATGTATTCATTTACTATATTTTCCTTTGTTATTAATTTTATGTGGTGGTTATTAATATTAGATAGGTTCACCTATTGTACAGGTTTATCCCTTGTTTCCTTTTTTGGATTGGGTTTCTTTTAAAGTTTGCTTCCACAGTGTACATCTAACATCTCTGAGCTCTGAAATTCTATTCACTAATTTTTTTTTTTTCCCTCTTCCAATAAAGAGTAGATCGGTTGGCTAGATGCTAGATTCGCAGCTAGGTCTCATCATTTTATAGTTAATATTATTAGATGTAACCTTAAATTTTATGCAAAATTTATTCTCTCTCGCTAATTTGTAGAACTCTCTTCTTGCTTCTTGATTTCCAGTCAACTTTGATCTTATAAAATTTAAATGTAATGTCAATAATCTTGTTTCCTTAATTAATCCTTGTTCTTTTATTGGTGGATTACGACCATGTCACATTGAAACACTGGTTCTTGTGCAATACCAAAGTTAAGGAATGTCAATCATGGTCAGTACATAGATAACCACTTGGGAATACCAGGTGCTTTATGCTTGGATCTGCATGTAGTGTAATGGATAATGACTCATAATTGTTAATTGGAGAGCTAAGTTTTAATTCCGGTTGGGTTTGTTTATATTCACTTAAATGCGAATAACTCTGGGAAAGGCATGTATCCAACTATTAGCTCCTGGCTTTAAATAACATATAAAGTTGTTCTCTTTAATGTTGTTTGTTCCCCCTCCCACCTGATTCTTTCACACTCAGTAGCCCCTTATGTCTTAGTGGCTTTATTGTTTTGCTTGGAGTGAATTGATTTAAAAATGTTGAATGTGGTTCCAGAGTTGTAATTTCCTTAAAAACCTTTTTGTGAAACAGAGAGACTTAAAACTGTAGTTTATTAAATTATAACCTGAAATCCGCACCATTTGGAATAAACATCTGGTTTGGGTCCTAGCAGATAACCAAGGCATTTGAATTTATTATATATAAGTTGTCTTAACATGTCAGATATAACAAAAACATTCTAAAATTTTATCAAAATATTTTTTTCCCATTGGAATTATTTTTCATTGATGTAATTTTTTTTTTTTTTTTTTTTTTCTTAAAACTAATTTTGGTAAATTTAACAATCTATTATGCCTTTGCAACAAAATTTGTTTTATGGGGGAATTTATCAAAGTGCAATATTTAGTTGATTGACAAAAATTTAATGATACATATACAAATTTTTTTTTTTTTTTATCACCTTAAATATTATTTTAGTAGTTGCCCATATTTGAGTTTAATTATTAGATAATATTGTTAAGACAGAATCTTGCTCAATAAACAATGGCAGCACTTCACCAGACAAATAGAAAAATGTTCACTGAGGAGAAATTTTATTAAACTTTAAGGTTAAACCACTTTGGCAAGAAGGGAGCCTGCTACAGCTTAGAATACATTAAATTGAGGAGTGAGTCTAATATCATCAGAGATTTAATAACCAAGGATAGTGAGATCAATTCTTGGTTACACCACAAGAATCAACATACTTCACAAGTATATTTATTTTCATTATGCTGTTTATTAAACGATCATCTACTCAAGTATGGCTATTCAATAAAATAATATTGAAAGTGATAAAATCTGTTAGATTAATAAACAAAATATACATTACTTCTTTAGGAATTTACAAATGTATGGATGGTACTTTGTGAGCTGCATTATTTGTATTTAAAGAATTTTTTTTAAATACTAATGGGGGAGATTGAATGAAAGCATTTTGGAACCATTGATTTAGATATTTTTGTAAAATTAAAAACAAAAAAGAACAATCAATATTTTGTTACTTTCATGAAACAATTTTTTTAATTTTTTTATCTTTATTACTTACTAAGATGACTTTTTTTTTTTTGTCTAGATTGTAATTTAAATTAACAATGTAGATATTTTGAAATTACCACTATTTGATAGTAGCCTCCTTCTCCCTTAGACTTTCTGGATAAATTTAAAAAACTTTTTGTCTAATAGTCTGAGGTGACAAAAGAAATGACTCCACAATGAAATGCTTGAGGTTTATTTACCCTCTTGGGCAAAGAATTTGACAGCTTGTCAGAACTTCATGTATTTAGGATTACTGCTTATATTTGGTGTTGGTCAATTGAAACTTTAGAAGTTTTTCCAAAACAAATATTTTTCCATTCTGTAAATTCCTCAACTCATGTGGGATTTTGAGTTATAAGAAATGTCTATTTATAATTAAGATGTGCGTAGTGGTGCAGTGGATATCAACTTGGAACGAGAAATCGGGGCGCAGAGTTTGAATTCCAGTTGAATACATTGCATTCACTTATGCGCAAATACCCTTGGGAAAGGTATTAATCTGTCTCTTCCTTCCAGTTATGGGTTAAATAACAGGACAGATTGGGTTCTATAGCCTTGGCTGGCAACCAGTCTACAGCAGAAAGCAATGGCAACATACTGCAGGGTAATCTTCTGCCCAGTCAGTCATGTCTCTTTCAAGACATGATCGCTCATGCGTGTTTCACGTATGGCACTTAACTGACTGACTATTTATAATTGCATTATGCATGACTAATTCAGTTGAAATGTTGCAAGCTGCAAAGACATTGGATCTTATTTTATGCTAAATTGGTAAGAATAATTTATAACAAAACAGTTATATTTTTAACATTTTTATGAATAATTCCAAATTTTTTGACTTGTGATTACTGTCATATTTTGGTGGTTGTTGTTCAAGTGCCCAGTCGAAAATGAAGATTGTATCTATAATTTTGTGAGATCAATATCATTCCAAGAATTGTTTTAGACTATTGAGCTCATTTGTGTTGCTTTAGTTATTTTTATTTCTGCCAATCCAGTCTACAATAAGGAAAGAAAAACATCTCATTTGTACAGAAGTAAGCAAAAATATTGACTAACCAACCAGCTTGATTCAATCCCATCAGCACAAGTCAAACAAATACAATTTTTATTAACCTGTGTGACATAAATGATTCCATATTTATGCACAGATTTATACAGTATTTTTTCCAAGTGTTGTATTAACATCCTGACATGATAATCCTGATCGCGTGTGTCTTCATTTTTGAAGGTTTGTTTTTAAAAAATGAATTCATTGGGTAATGATGAAAGAAAATGAAAAGGACAATAAGAAAACTTGAAACCCGAATGTAAAGATTATTCACATTCAAATGATCAAATTGAAATCAATAGGCAAGATGCCAAAATAATTTAAAATCTCTAACTTGTCTGATGAAGGAATACTTGCAGATAAACTTCTAGCAGCAAATCAGATACCAATTGTTATATTGGTGATAAACTTGGTATAATACAAAACTTGTACTATTTGTTCATCTGATGATATTTTAACATTGCCTGCAGTCTGGCATAAATCTTTACAAAATTCTAACCGCCTACTGTCAATGTATATATACATTTTCAAGAGATGCAAGAAATGCTGGGCCCTAGTGTTTATGTTGTAAACTCATTAGTGCTTAATACTATTTCCAAACCAGTGTAGACATATAGTAGCCTACAATATAATCTGTTTAGGATTTTTATTATGTTGTGTCGGTTGAGAGTATTGTTTTTTTTTTGTTGTTTTTTTTTTTGTTGTTTTTTTAAACTAATATTCGCTCAATACCAGGGCCAAGAGCCACTCAAAGTAGATAGCTATTGTTTGGCTTTATATGAGCATAGGAAAGGACAAACATTTGGAGTAAAGCTGAAGTAAACTATAAGAAGGAACTGGAAACCCAATCCTAAACAGGAAACAAAAGATAAACCTCTACTCCTGTTCAAGACTGGGGAGGAGTGTGAATCGGATAAGCAAACCTATCTACTCCTATTGAAGTCAGCTTATACACAAGTATCTAAACTTATTTATAAATGGAACTTTGTGTGTGTATCCGTTACCTATTACTCCAAAACGGCTGAACCGATTTTCTTGAAAATTTACACAGTTCTACTATAAGCGTCTGTGAGTGTTCTTAGATAGGTTTTATGTCGAGGTACCCCTGATAAATATTGATAATCGAAAAAATCAGGTTATAGAAGGAGTGGTCCGATTTTAATAAAATTTGATACATTCATAGACAAAGACATAAGAAATGATATTCAGACGTTTCAAGGTTGCAGTTCTTACAATAGTGCAGAAAATCGATTATATATAAAAGGCAAGATGTTTGTGTGTCTGTTTATCTGTCTGTATGTCCTTTATACAAATCCACAATTTTTATCCGATTCTCACCAAACTTCACACAAATATTCTTTACGCTGAGTCTGAGCTCTAGGATCATGGATTAGTTTTAAAGCTTTCATTACACCCGAGCAATGCTGGGCTATACTGCTAGTATATGATAACTATGATTTTATAGTTATATTTTTCATAATCTGTCTTTCTGAGATTAAATATTTTAACTTTTTACATTATTCAGACTGTTGTCCTCATCTTTACTGTTATATTCACAATATTTTGGCGGTTGCAGGCTCTAGCTTTCTTAAAGTTATTTGTTGGAATTTCGAACCAAACTTTTTATTTAGCTTAGTTTGTACTGCAGAGTATCTGATTGAAATCAAAATGTACCACCAATGATAAATTGTCAGCATCTTTAGAGTTATTTCCAGTAAATTGCAATTTCCTATTTTTCTCAAAACAGTGACCAGTACAGTCGGGCAACAATGCAGCAGTGAAAATGTTAAGGACTATTTTGGATATTTGTTTAGAATATCATCTATCATGCCAACCAGGAAATATTCTTATGGTCATTTTGAATATACATGCAATGCCTTGTACCAGACTTATGTTGAAAAGCAGATCAAAATTAAAATTATAAAGTAACTAATTTGTGTCCTGTTTTCCTCCACTTCTGACATGAATATTAGAGTATTTGAGCATTTTTGATTTGGGCACATTGACAATACTATTTAGGGAAAAATAAAACCATAAAATGATGTCATGTCCCTCCTTTCCTTGCTGTCTTTCATTTTTAACTTTTGTCTCTGCTTTGGGACAAAATGCCAAATACATGATGAAACGTGCCAAATTTTTTTTCTTTATTGCCACATTGACTTATTTTCTGGAAGTACTTCACTGTTTGTTTATCTATCTTTGATTTGAGAAAGAGGCCAGCTCTTGTTCATGTTACTATTCATCATCATGTCCCTCTGTGTACGAGTGATAAAGATTGTCTTGGCATAATTGGCAACATTTTTCTTGGAACCTGTTCAGAAAAATAGCGTTCCCATGTATTAATAGAAAGACACAACTCAAGTTTTGCTGTGGTCAAAGAAAATTTTATAATTAGCATTTGACGACTTCTCTCTCATTTTTTCTTTTTACAGTCACATTTGTTGGTTGTGAGCATGTTTTATTTTATTCACTAACATAATATCTATAAAAAAATGATGGTATTATTTATTTCTGTTAAAGATCATAGTATCTATACTCTCTTCTTCGGATCCCTTAACCTCTGATTAGGTACAGCATAGTATTTGTGCACTGAAAAAGGAGGTATAACCTGGATATAAGAGAAACTCGGATATAAGATAGCTTTTCTCTGGTCCCAAATTAGAGCCTGTGGTAATGTATACAAAATAGACCAAACCCGGATATAAGAGAACCTATATCCGGTCCCGACAACTCTCTTATATCAGGTTTTTAAAAAAAAAAAAAAAGTTCTTGGATTGATCTTCTCAAAATCAGTACTTCAAAGATCAAAATACACACACACACACACACACACACACACACATATATATATATGCTCTCACACCCTGATTGAGCACTCTGGAAGAATGGTAGACTTTGAAAAACAGTAGCTACTCTGGCATGTATGCATCGCTCATTCCGTAATGAATTAGAGCACTCTGGCTATTGGGCGTGTATAATGATAAAGTATACACTAAAAAGTCTGCCTTCTTCTACCAATCGCCCATAGCCTAGAGGTAGAATGGAGGTCAGGTTAAGTACCTCTACTTCCCAACACACCACTTTGGCCCTTGCCGGGGCTAGACGGGCGGTTGGAGGGGCCCATTCTGACCAATTGGCTGGTCAGGTCAAGCTCTAATATCTACTTCTGGAAATAAGACATCAACCTTACCAATCTTCCCCAACTAAACTAACCAGAAGAATGAAAACTACGGAAGGATACCCAAAACCTGTAGACATTAGAAGGCGTTGGCTGAGAGTCAATCATCTCATTGAGATTCAGGCCCAGACATGTCTGCAGACCCTCCAACCATGCACTGTCTTGGAGCAGAGCATTGGATAAGATGACAGGTGCTCTGGACCTCTTACCGAGGTGAGTATACTGCCTGTGTAGTCTCTGGTTCGTCAGGCCGATTGGGTTTTCCCCCTGGCAGACCCTAATTGCAGGCTCCGAACTGGTGGGTGGGGAGCACGGGCAATGAACCTATACCAAAATATTATGGCTTTCCCTAACCCCTCCAAGAGACCCCATCTGAGCTGTGCCAACCTGGCTTCACCAAATTCATTGTCCTTGAGTCCATTGAAGATACTCACTTATCAAAGTTATCTCCTTTCGTGATAGAAAAGATAATGTCCTCCAGGATAAGCCCCAAGAAAACAAAAAATGGAACACTGTTAGTAGAAGTCCACCAAAGGAAACAAGCAAATTCTCTGCTCAAAATGACATCCTTTCACAACCTAAAAATAAAAGCGTACCCCCATCAAACGCTAAACACATCTAAAGGAGTAGCTAAGAGCTGGGAACTCTCTCTCTGTGCTTCAGATGAAGTCAAAACAGGACTAAAAAGTCAAGGAGTCATAGATTATAAAAGAATCACCATTAAAAAAGAAGGCAATACCATTAATACAAACACATATATCTTGACCTTTAACTCCCACCAGCTCTCAAAAGAGATTATGGTCGGATACAATTTAATTAAAGTTGAGATCTACATCCCAAACCTGCTCAGGTGTTTCAAATGCTAGATGTTTGGACACCATGAGGAGCAGTGTAAAAGAAATCCTGTATGCAAGAAATGTGGAATGAGGGACTTGGATCACCTAGAAGATCAATGCAATCGGTCTATCAAATGTGCAAATTGTGAAGGTGATCACCTGGCATACTCGAAACTGCCTTATATGGAAAAAAGAGAAAAAAATACTCGAGGTAAAATATAACAGAAATATACCCTTTTGGGAAGCAAGGAAAATCGTCGAAATGTACTCAAAAAAGGTTTCATACTCCAACATCGCCCAAAGAACCCCTCCAACTACTGAAACAAAAGATAAGTACAAAGATCTCCTTGGAAAACTCATACAATTAGAGCCCAATGATTGGCCCAAATTCATCAATGAATTAAAAATTACCCTTGGTAAATCCGAATCCTCCTTCGCCAATGAAAACCCGAAACCAATTCTCAACAAAAACCAAAATGAAAATCAAAAACCCATACACAAGGACAAAAACCTCTTACCTAAATCAAATAAGCCAAACAACAAAAAACCCCATTTACCCAATAAGAAAACAGAAATTATCCCTAGCACAAACTCTACAAAAAAAATGAACCAAAATTAATCCCTCATCAGACAAACCAAAAAAATCCCGAGAAAAAAAGAACCAGCAAACAAGACATAGACCAACATCAAAATCAAGAACCTAAACCAGCTTGAGCTCAAGATGAAACAGATCTGAAAATCTCAAAGTAATGGGTCCTCAAACATGCCAAAATTTCAAACAAAAACCCTCTCAAAACTGAAACCCATATATGGCGAATAAAATTATTCAGTGGAATATTCGAGGCGTAAAAGCAAATTTCAGTGAACCCATAATAATTCTCAAAAACTTTCCCCCAGCAGTTGTTTGTTTGCAGACCACTGCTCATTAGCCCCTTTAAAAAAAAATTTTTTTCCCCTAAAAATTTGAAGATAATCAACTCTGAAAGGTCGAAAACAACCAACTTTGAAAGCAATTGAAAACTTGAAGATAACCAGCATTAAAATCAATTAAAAACTTAAAAACAACTCTTAAAACAATTATGCTTGAAGACAAACAACTCTGAAAGCGAAAACACCTATTGGCCTTAAATGACCCTTTGGAGGTTGATAGGCTGTTAAGCACAATCAATCAATCAACATACTCTCATGCAGCTCTCTTCACATAAGTGTTCTCGTCCTTCTCGTATCCATTCTCTGACACCCCCTGTAACTTGTTTCTCTTTTTCATCACTCACCTCTTATGTAACCCCCTGCGCACCAGTGGCAGCACTGCCTTCCTTGAGGTGAAATGATTATTAAAAAAAAAAACATGTCACTGAAAGTATTGTCCATTGCTAGCCACTATTTTTCCATCTTTCTGGCATCATTTAAATTCCTTGTCAAACAAAAAAAAAAAAAGTTTTTTGAGACTAACTATGAGTCGACCCATTTTTTGGCATCTTCATACAAATGAAAGTGCTGCTCAGCCAGGCCATGTGTCATTGATTGGAACAAGCAATGTCTGGTGAGTATGGCATGTGGGGTAGGACTTTCCATTTAATTGTTTCAAACTAGGTTTTTACCTGTTTTGCAACATGTGGCCTCATGTTGTAATGTAAAATCATTTTGTCATGTCTCTGCTCATTACTGCAACTGTTCTTTCATCAATGCTTGGCTTGAATGCATCAATTATAGTTGATAGTTACCGCCTGTGATGGTCTCGGTTGGTTTGAGTGACTTATTAACTACACTCAGCTGATCCGACCAAACGCAGAATAGAAGCTTTGAACCATGGATATTTGGCTTACTGCCAATGTTGATGCATAGCTGGCTTACCACACGATATTCTACACTTAATCGTAGTGTCTACTTTTTATTGCCAGTCACAATGCGATGCATAAAACATCTTTTGTGTCATTGAAGCAGCTGTTCACATATGACAAGATGCTATTTGATGTCTCTCAGCTTCAACTTGTACAGCACTTAATGTTCCTGCTTTTGAATCATAACGGTTCAAAGCTGTTGAGTGATAAACTCCAAATGATTCTGCAAGTTCTGACATGAGTCTTCATGAAGTAATGCCTCCAATTATTAGTCTTCAAATTCTTTTGGTGTGCCAGAGTGTTCTTTATCTTGAACATCACAATCATTATTTTTTAAGCATGCAAATCTCTGCATGTTGTTTCTGGCAAAATGTTCACAGTAAGTCTCAACAAGAATTCTGTGTTCTTCAGCTGCAGATTTCTTTTGAATAAAGTAGTACAGTAAAATTCCCTGCAAGTACACTTTCTTTGGCATGAAGTTTAATGCCATGACAAACTAAGTTGTTTACACTTCAGCAAAATGACATACACTGAATTTCTGGCTTGCTTACAGTATATCCTTATAAATGTGTTACCATCTGAAACTATATACAAACAGTTCTGGGAATTCCATCTGTTGGAAAACAGATTTTATTTATGTTTTTAACATTATTTTTAATCAATACTTGTATTTGAATAGATACTATTTTGAATTAAACTGTGTGTGTGTGTGTAGTCAAGCCTTATAAACTTCAATTAGACTGGAATCATTTGTGTTCAAGTGGTCAAAGACACACACTGGATCAATTGGTGGTTTCCCTTATGATGTTAAGAGTCAAATCCTGCTGAATGACACATTTTTGTGACAAAATTTCTTGTAAGTAATTAGGCTGGTTTTTATATATACATATAGGCTTAATTAAAAACAGGATATCTACTAATATACGAGTATAGATTAAAAAATAATGTTCAAACAAATAAATTAAATATGTCATTTGTTAATTCCATTTTGTCTATCTCTGGAATTTTTCCTTTTATATATATATAAATTATATACTTGTTTAAATCTATTATTGAACTAAGTTCACTCTAAAATTGACTTGTTCTAACAGATTTCAAAAAGTGCTCAATATCAACAGCTCGTATATATAAACTGGTAGAAAAGTATTTTCATTTTATCTTATGGCCTGAAAATAAGGTAGGCTAGATTTGTTTTACTTCAGTATCCTGTGTTCCAACAAAAATGTATAATAGAGGCTGAAGTAAACTTACGAGTTTGAATATCAATTTTGAGAGGTGAAGCAATGTTGATTTTTGGGGTGTGAATCTAGCCAAGATCTTTACAACCCTTCCCCATATAGATGTTAGTGATGTCTTTTGACTTTCATAAGAAAAATAGTGACTAGCACTAACAATGATACTTGTTATTAAGGTGTTCTCCCTACTTAAATAGTGTCAAACTACCAATTTTCAGAGGCACGAACGTATCTGTAAATTTACCATTTTGTACAGGCACAGTTTAGAAATTCAACTGCAATAAGTAGCATTAGTTTAGCTGCCTAGCATTGTCTGGTAGCTACAATGAATGCAGTTGTTATATCTCCATGATATTAGAGCATAACACAAGTGATCCTGCACTGATCAATGCTTGGCTGTGTTACTTGGATCACAAAGTTGGTTTGAACAATATAGTGGCTGTTTATTGAAGATTATTACAGTTACTACCTATTTAAGACCTTCAGAGAAAATTTGTTGCCATTTTGTCAATTGCTAAATGTGCTTGCATTCCATGAAAATGCAACAGTGATACTTCCTTGCAACTAACCACAGGGCTCTTAACCCCCAAAGACAGCTGCTCTTGTGATGATTTTGTATTTGTCTTGTCTGGTTTTCTAAGTAAAATAAATGTAAACTTTAACTCAAAATTCTGACAGTCTGCACGTCGAGAGCGCTTTTTTTCCAACTGATAAAAAGTTGGTGTTTTATATATATATATATAACCATAGTTATCTCGGTCCTAGACTAATGTTGACTGTTGGTTAATACCTGCCCAATATCATTTGTATGCAAATTTTGACAGTGACACCTGCTGTAAGTAGTGTCTTCTTTCAACAGCTTATTGTGGAAGAGTATGTAACTCCTGATGCTTACTGCCTCATATGCAACTAGCTCTAGGTCTCTTTTTGGTTGACCTGATTCCTTGTTACAAATTTGCCTGAATCCCAACAATTTGCTGGTAGAATTTTTACTCTTGAAAAGAATTTTACCTGAATATATGAATATATTATGAATTTCCTTAGACCTTTTGCATTGGGTCCTCATATTGTAAGCACTTTTAATCAACTGCTTTCTGAACTTCTTTGAACTGCATCATCTTGAACAAAAATAATAAAAAAAATAATACACTTTCTTTGAACTTTCTCTTTTTCAGATAGTCTTTATCTGAAATATGAATTTGTAAGGCAAAGATTTTACCACTAAAAATCTTTGAACATCAACTTTTTTTCTTCATATTTTCTGGAGTTTTACTGGTGATTATTTGTCTTGAAAGCCCATCTGAAAGTAACACTTGATTTTCCTTGAAAATGTCGTAAATCAAATGTTATAAAATCTTACATGGGGTATTGAATCCAAGTAGATAGAATAAATCTTGTCAGATGGCAGACTGACTCAATAGGGTATTGATGAAAGTTTGAAAGTTTGCAATTTGGTATTTAAGATTTTATTTTAGTAAGTTTGGGCTCTCAATTTGTATGCTGTGTATTAAAAATCCAGAAGAAAGGGATTGTCATTGGCGAGCAGGTTTGGAATTGTGAATATCACAATTTTTGGAAAGTAAAGTTGGTAATTTGTTTTAATTTGGCAAAATATCCTGTAGATGAAAATATAGTCATTGTATTGAATGAAACCATAAGCAATGGTAATTTTGTCTGTCAAAGCTAGAAATTACTCTCATGTGCATGTTTCTGACTTGGAGATTAAGTAATACCTTATTAATAAATGTTTGATGAAAATAAGATGAATTTAATTTTCAGAAAAGCAAAATTGTGAAAAATAATCTTCTTGTAACTTTCGTTTCTTTTTATGTAAAAAGCAAGAAAATGATTAGTGATATAACTAATCAATTTGGTCAATGTTCAAACTTGAGCTTTGGATCTGATGCCACTGTATAGCATGGATTTATGATTAAGACTGACTTTAGTGAAGACAATGGAAACCGAAAGATGGTTCTATTTAGCATTTGACAAGACAGAATAAGTTAAATATCACTGTTGTCAAGACCAGAAAATAAAGAATCAATAAATCACTGAGTTAAATTGTATTTTGTTTAAACATGAGTTGTACCAATATTTAAGAACAACACATGTACATAGCAAGGAAGAACAAAAAGGTTTTGTAAGGGTCAGTATTTTGAATAAAGTGTTTTGCTTTAAAAAAAAAAAAAAGACAATTTTTCAATCAAATAATCTTTTGAGTTTTTTTTTTTTTTTTTTTTTTATTCAATTTAAAGCAAAAACCTATTTTGCATTCAGATGAATTGAAAAGTTTTAAAATCCATATCAGCTTCATGGATATATCAACAGATTTTAGATTTTACAAAATTAATGGATATTATCTGAGCAGCTGTAGATGCCTGTGTTGCTCAAGGTATCATTTTGGAAGGAGAGAGGAATTGTGTCAAGTTGGCAGCTTTAAATACCTGTTGTGTTTCCTGTAACAGTAGTAGTAGTAGCAGTAGTAATCGCTAAATGAAAAGCAATTATTGAATGTTATTGATTTCTGTTACCAATGATATCTTGGTAACAGCAGTGACTGAGTGCATGTATTCGGTGTCACTGTTGACTCTATATGAATGAAGGTCTTTTATTTATATATTATTTTTGGCATATGACACCAATAAAAGTTGTCCAAATCCGATACAAACTGTGTGTATATATATATATATATATATATATATATATATAAAAAACAGCACTTACTGTGATCACTTTGCAACAGGATCGTTTAGTTAACAATAACTGGTTGACAACATTAAGTGAAAAATTTAGAACAACTTACATTCATTATTGTAAACAATTTATATATAAAAAAGAATACAGAATTTATTGACCTGAAATTATTTTTAGTTCATTTTTAATAAATTATTTGTGACTGATATTTGATATCAATAACCATTTGTTAACATTATTAAATTATAATTGTGATTAATCTCCTTTAACCACAACAGGAAAGCTTTCCTACCATCTGTTAATATGGATCACACTGCTTTCCCTAAAAGCAATACACTGCGCCTCTTCAGCCTCATTCTCTCAGCCAATCTCAAGTGGAATGATTACATTAAATCTATAGCTACATTTACTGCTAAGAAGGTTGGGACACTGCCCAGCCAGGAAGTTTTTCTCATTAGAATCCATCTGGCACATTTATAAATCTACCATTCATCTGTGCATTGAATACTGTTGCCATATCTGGCCAGGTGCTTCTGCTGTTCATTTAGAGATTCCTGACAAAATCCAAAGGAGGGTTTATAATGTAATTGGTTCCAATTTGGCTGTTTGCCATCAGCCAATTTTTCACTGATAGAATGTGACTTCCTTCTGTCTTTTCTACAAGTATTTTAACTGTTTCTGCTTTGACAAGCTTTATTTCCTGATGCCCGGCTCTCATCAATTTTCCTGTGTAACTAGATTGGCAACTAGGTCCCACACTTTTACTGTCAAAACAAGCAAATATAATTGCCAATTCTATCCCAGCAGTTTCTTTCCTTGCACTTCCCAACTGTGGAACTCCCTTTCCCATGCTTGTTTCCCTGATGGCTACAATCTCCAAAAGATTAAATGCAGCATTAATTGCCATTTTCTATCTTTGCGATTCTCACCTTTCTCTTATTCTTTCTATGACATCACCTATACTATTTTCTTTTCTGTCATCTGTCTCCTCTCATTGTAAGCTCCTGCACACCAATGACAGTATTGCCTTGCTTGGGGTGAAATGATATAATAATAATAATAATAATAATAATAATAAAAAAAAAAAAAGTGGCTTTCTCAGATTCTCTCTCATATATTGTGTGTATGTTTGATGATAGATAACAGATGTACTTACAAGAGTGTATAGATAGGCTTAATGAATGTATTGCTTGAATTTTTCTGATTTAGCTGCGTTTCTAGTTAGTATCAATGTCTCATTTCTGCAGACAAATATATCCTCCAAATATTTGAAGAGTTGTAAATTTGTCCTTTCAATCATTTTACATTATAATGACATTACACATTGGACAAGTTTCAAACAAACTTCTATACTAGGTTAAATGTATCATAAATTATTAAATACTTTTGAAACTGCTTTTTTCCAGATACTTGGTGTTGAAAACTCTAACCTTAAGATAAACACTGAAGAAGTTCTTGTTTAGAATTGGAACAGTTGTTCCTTAAACAATTCAAAATAGTATCGTTTATTTTTTCATATATATATATATATATATATAGCGTGATGGATAACCTGTCTAAATTATGCAAAAAGAAAATAACACTGGCATCTCTTTTTAAGATAAATTTACCAAAAATACATAAAATATCTTCAAATACTAAAGAGTAAATTTAGTCAAAACCATTGGCTTCAACTATGGCCTCCAGACAGCTTCAGAATCTGCTGGACAGTCTCCTTGATTAAATTGGTGACTGCTGCCATAATCTTTGCATTCAATTCATCATTGTTGTTACAAGGAGTTTTGTTGGTCTCTCACTCAACTGAGTCCCCAACATAATAATCAGAGGTGTTGCAGTCTGGGGAGTTAGGTGGCCAGATGTAAAGAGTGGTATGGTTGCAGAAATTGTCTGACTGCGATGACTGGGTTCTTCTGATTGTGTAGTATGGTGCAGAATCCTGTTGCCAGACCTAGGATCTTCCAGCAGCCACTCTCTTGACTCAGGGCAGCACTAACTCTTCAAGGCACTCGATGTAAGCATTTGTGTTGATTTTGAGGTCCTGTGGGCAGATGAATGAAGGTCTAGTATTGCCATTACTAGTGATCATGCCAAACCCCATGATGTTGACTCAATATTAGGTTTTCATCACTCTCGGTATATCTCTTGAGGACACAGCAAAGCCAATGGTCATTCTGTGTGTTCACCATCCTATCCTGGCAGAAATTTTTCTTGTCTGAAAAAAAAATAAAAGCCTGTTTGGTTGAAAGCAGAGATACATGATTTTATACAAAAACTTAAAAAATTTGCATGAATTGGGACTAAGAGGTAGACTGATAGAATTTGTAGGAAACTTCGTAAAAAATTGAAATTTTCAAGTCTGAGTAAGAAGTACACTATTGGAAGTACATGTACAAGAACAAGGAGGAGTTTCACAAGGAAGCATTTTATCAATAATACTTTTTTTCATTAAAATCAGCTCCATAGTGAAATCCCTAAGCCCAGGAGTTAGATGCTTCCTCTATGTTGATGGTTTCTTAATCCTGTACAAATCTCGGCATATTAATGAACACAATAGAAAGGCAACTTCAACAATGCTTAAATAAAATGAGCCATGGAAAATTCTATCTATCTATCTATCTATCTATCTATCTATCTATCTATCTATCTATCTATCTATCTATCTATCTATCTATCTATCTATCTATCTATCTATCTATCGATGTCTGTTCATATCTATCTATGTCTGTTCATATCTATCTATGTCTGTTCATATCTATCTATGTCTGTTCATATCTATCTATGTGTCTGTTCATATCTATCTATGTCTGTTCATATCTATCTATGTCTGTTCATATCTATCTATGTCTGTTCACTTATCTATCTATGTCTGTTCATATCTATCTATGTCTGTTCATATCTATCTATGTCTGTTCATATCTATCTATGTCTGTTTCTATCTATCTATGTCTGTTCATATCTATCTATGTCTGTTCATATCTATCTATGTCTGTTCATATCTATCTATGTCTGTTCATATCTATCTATGTCTGTTCATATCTATCTATGTCTGTTCATATCTATCTATGTCTGTTCATATCTATCTATGTCTGTTCATATCTATCTATGTCTGTTCATATCTATCTATGTCTGTTCATATCTATCTATGTCTGTTCACTTATCTATCTATGTCTGTTTCTATCTATCTGTCTGTTCATATCTATCTATGTCTGTTCATATCTATCTATGTCCATTCATATCTATCTATGTCTGTTCATATCTATCTATGTCTGTTCATATCTATCTGTCTCTGTTCCTGTATCTATCTATGTCTGTTCATATCTATCTATGTCTGTTCATATCTATCTATGTCTGTTCATATCTATCTATGTCTGTTCATATCTATCTATGTCTGTTCATATCTATCTATGTCTGTTCATATCTATCTATGTCTGTTCACTTATCTATCTATGTCTGTTCATATCTATCTATGTCTGTTCACTTATCTATCTATGTCTGTTCATATCTATCTATGTCTGTTCATATCTATCTATGTCTGTTCATATCTATGTCTGTTCATATCTATCTATGTCTGTTCATATCTATCTATGTCTGTTCATATCTATCTATGTCTGTTCATATCTATCTATGTCTGTTCATATCTATCTATGTCTGTTCATATCTATCTATGTCTGTTCATATCTATCTATGTCTGTTCATATCTATCTATGTCTGTTCATATCTATCTATGTCTGTTCATATCTATCTATGTCTGTTCATATCTATCTATGTCTGTTCATATCTATCTATGTCTGTTCATATCTATCTATGTCTGTTCATATCTATCTATGTCTGTTCATATCTATCTATGTCTGTTCATATCTATCTATCTATTTATCTATCTATGTCTGTTCATATCTATCTATGTCTGTTCATATCTATCTATGTCTGTTCATATCTATCTATGTCTGTTCATATCTATCTATGTCTGTTCATATCTATCTATGTCTGTTCATATCTATCTATGTCTGTTCCTTATCTATCTATGTCTGTTTCTATCTATCTATGTCTGTTCATATCTATCTATGTCTGTTCATATCTATCTATGTCTGTTCATATCTATCTATGTCTGTTCATATCTATCTATGTCTGTTCATATCTATCTATGTCTGTTCATATCTATCTATGTCTGTTCATATCTATCTATGTCTGTTCATATCTATCTATGTCTGTTCACTTATCTATCTATGTCTGTTCATATCTATCTATGTCTGTTCATATCTATCTATGTCTGTTCTATCTATCTATGTCTGTTCACTTATCTATCTATCTATCTATCTATCTATCTATCTATCTATCTATCTATCTATCTATCTATCTATCTATCTATCTATCTATGTCTGTTCATATCTATCTATCTATCTATCTATCTATCTATCTATCTATGTCTGTTCACTTATCTATCTATCTATCTATCTATCTATGTCTGTTCATATCTATCTATCTATCTATCTATCTATCTATGTCTGTTCATATCTATCTATCTATCTATCTATCTATGTCTGTTCACTTATCTATCTATCTATCTATCTATCTATCTATGTCTGTTCATATCTATCTATCTATCTATCTATCTATCTATCTATGTCTGTTCACTTATCTATCTATCTATCTATCTATCTATGTCTGTTCATATCTATCTATCTATCTATCTATCTATCTATGTCTGTTCATATCTATCTATCTATCTATCTATCTATCTGTCTGTTCATATCTATCTATCTATCTATCTATCTATCTATGTCTGTTCATATCTATCTATCTATCTATCTATCTATCTATCTATGTCTGTTCATATCTATCTATCTATCTATCTATCTATCTATCTATGTCTGTTCATATCTATCTATCTATCTATCTATCTATCTATGTCTGTTCATATCTATCTATCTATCTATCTATCTATCTATGTCTGTTCATATCTATCTATCTATCTATCTATCTATCTATCTATGTCATTCATATCTATCTATCTATCTATCTATCTATGTCTGTTCATATCTATCTATCTATCTATCTATCTATCTATCTATGTCTGTTCATATCTATCTATCTATCTATCTATCTATGTCTGTTCATATCTATCTATCTATCTATCTATCTATCTATCTATGTCCATTCATATCTATCTATCTATCTATCTATCTATCTATCTATCTATCTATGTCTGTTCATATCTATCTATCTATCTATCTATCTATCTATCTATCTATGTCTGTTCATATCTATCTATCTATCTATCTATCTATCTATGTCTGTTCATATCTATCTATCTATCTATCTATCTATCTATCTATGTCTGTTCATATCTATCTATCTATCTATCTATCTATCTATGTCTGTTCATATCTATCTATCTATCTATCTATCTATCTATGTCTGTTCATATCTATCTATCTATCTATCTATCTATCTATCTATGTCTGTTCACTTATCTATCTATCTATCTATCTATCTATCTATGTCTGTTCATATCTATCTATCTATCTATCTATCTATCTATCTATGTCTGTTCATATCTATCTATCTATCTATGTCATTTTACTGCCACTGTTGTGCACAGGGTTAAATAAAAGGAAAGTTATGAAAAAGTGACAGTTTACAGGGGGTGTCAGGAAGTGGATCAGAGAAGGATGAGAATACTGATGAAAGTGGAGTGGATGGAGAAAGGAGCATATGAGAGAGATAGGTTGCAAGTTAGTTTGATAGGTGACTATTGACTTTACATTTAAATTCTAGGAGATTGAAGTTGTTGTGAAAGCAAGTAAACAGAAGGAAATTCTACAAGCAGGAAGTGCAAGAAAAGAAGCTCCCGGAGTAGAATTTGCATTTAAACTTTGATTTTACAGTAAAAGGGTCGGACCTAGTTGCTAATCTTGTGGCTTGATTAAATTCATATATAGGGGACACCAGTGAGCTAAGTTTATTGGAGCAGAAGCCATGAAAGTATTTGTAGAAGAGACACAGGGAAGCCACATTGCGCCAGTGAGAAAGTGACTATCTGAGCTGCCAAGTCGGGATCGATCACATTACAGATTCTCCATTGGATTTTGTCAAGGACCCCTAGGTGGATAGCAGGAGCCCCCGAGCAGATATGGCAGCAGTATTTTTTAAAACAAAATCTAAATGCATGTTTTCTGCAAATTAAGAAAACCACATAATGATCAATGTTTGAAATTAGATGAAACAAATTTTAGCAGTGGAAAAGCACAAACTTTGACAGGAAACTAACATTCATCCCTCATCTGAAGGTTTTGAAAATGAAATGTAGCAGTGTCCTACAATTTCTGCATGTAGTGGCTCATACTGAATAGAAAGCATTTTGGTATACTTGATTAAACTATACAAATCACTACTCTGTTCCAAACTGGATTATGTTAGTTTTATATATGGGGCAGCCAGAAAGTCATACATAAAGATCCTCAATGTAACTTATTATCAAGGTTTCATACAATTGCTTGAGGCTTTTAGAACATCCCTGGTGGAAAGCTTATTATATACAGAAGCTGGTGAAACCCCTCCGCATCTATGACATATTAAACTGGCAATGCAGTATTATGTAAAACTTAAATCATGCCCAACTAATCCAGCTTATGGAACTACCTCTAACCCAAATTATTGTGATCAATTGTCATGCAGAAAATGCTATACAACCACATGGACTTATGATAAAACCCATTGTTGAAGAATTAGGTATTTCATTAACAAATATAGAAGAAACAATGGTATTCAGTATTCCACTATGGACAATTAAACATCCTGAAGTCATTCTTGATATGCATAATTTTCCAAAGAAAAAACCCACCCTCTCACATTTCTGGACACATTCCACGAAATACTGGAAAACTTCCACAATTATACAACAATCTATACAGATGAGTCAAGAATAGGATGTACAACAGTAAGCCAAAAAAAAAAAAAAATCCCCCCCCCCCTAAAAATGCCTCTCCAAGGGAAGTTCGATTTTCACTGCAGAGGCTTATTCCATCGAGTTGGTTCTAGACATAAGTGAGAACAAACTAAAGAAATTATTCTTTCAGACTCACTCTCCGTCCTATCAGCTTTGGAGGTGAACAAATCTAATGATTATTAAAATATCACAGAAAATCAATGCAATGAACAAAAAGAGAAATATATTAAGTTTGATCCCTAGCCACATTAAAATAAGTCAACTGTAGAGCAGACCAGGCTGCTAAATCTGCTTGGTATATGAATGTGGATACAGAGATCAAGTTCCTATATACAGACTTTAAAGAGGAGATAAGTATATTTAAAAAAAAAAGAAAATGGCAATAATATTGGGACGATTATCCACATAATAAACTCTATGCAATCCAGTCCAAGCTGGGAGGAAGTAATGAAAAGAGGAGGTTGTAATGGCTTCCTTGTGCATCAACCATATGAGAATGACACATTCTTACCTACTAAGAAAGTTCAGAGTTCTAAGCATGTTAAACAGTATTATCCATTAAACATATTTTGACAGTGTGTCCAGAACTAACTATTCTAGACAGCAATTTTACAATACTGATAGCATGTTCAAGAAGGTAAACGGGATGATCTAAAAGTGGTCGGCCTCTACAAGAAAATATAAAACTGGAGAGAATAACAATAAAACAGTTTTAAAAAAAAGTGTGTGTGTGTGTGTATATATATATATATATATATATATATATATATATATATTTATTTTGATTGTTTAATTACTTAAGTTTTGGTCATAATAAAATTAGACCAGTACACATTTGTATTAAAAAGTGTTCAATACAATTATATTGTAGAACTTTTGAATATTCTTCATTTGTAAACGAGATATTACGTGGTAGAAACCTAGGTCATGTAATAAATCGTTTACAAATAAAGTATATATATATGAAACCACACGCTTGATAAAAAACAAAGCCTATTTGCAGAAGTAAAATAAGGAAACCAGACATGTAGAGAATAAATACCTGTAATTCTTTAAGACAGAGAATAATGCCAGCAATTAAATTGTCTTTCAATGGTGGTCCTCTTTGCAGGAGTTTTAGTAAAACTTGATTTACAATGTGACTTTGTTACAAGGAATATATTTTTGTTTTATTTCTGTAGGTTAATATGCCATTACCAAAAAAAAATTTAAAAAATAACCCATTGAGGCTTATATGCTGTCAAACAGAACAAACCAAAATCCTAATGTGAAACTTGATTTCTTACAAAGAATATATATTCTATTCATACGAACTTATCGTAAAAGTCCTATCAGCATTAAATAATCCATTGAGGCTTATATGCTGTAAACAAACCAAATCAAATGTTTCATAGCACAGTTTTTCTTCTTGTTCTTTATGGTTTGGAATAAAAAATGGCCCTTTTCTTATATTGTATAAGAAATACCAAAATTTTTCATGCACTACTTGCCTGATAAGAAACTCTGTCACTCTTGTGTCTTTACCTATGGACTTGATTTTTTTTTTTTAATAGTTGTTAATCATAGCCCAGATCTCTCCAATAAATTCAGGTGTTTTTTTTTTATCAGAACAATCAGTGAGTTTTCCAAGTTACACACATTTCATTAAAGACAACTGCCAAAGTACTGTTTAAGCGTTTTATTTAATTTCTCTTGTGTTCATATAAGTTTTTTTTTTCTGGACAGAAGGTGTATCAAAAAAAAATTTAAATGTTTTGTATGTCTAAGTGCTTTGGCTATTTCTTTAGCCATTATTAAGAATGTTTTTTTATTTTTATTTCTCATGGAATGTGTTGATTTTTATGTAAGTATTTAAAGTTATGAGGAAAAATCTACACATTCAGTTAGAATTGGAAAAAAAATCATTCTTGATGATGGCTAAAGAAAAAGCTGAAAGTACTCATACATTAAAAAAAAAATCAGACAATTTTTACACATCTTACATTCAGAAAAGAAAAAATATACAGACACAATAGAAATTAAATAAAAAGCTAAAATGCAGTACCTTGTCAGTTGTCTTTAATGATAAAACAGAAGGGATTGTTGCTGAAATTCACAACTTACACACACAGTCATATGAATGAAATCCTCTTGCCTGATGGTTGATGAGGAAGAAATTGGTGAGAGTGCTGCAAGCTCATTAGCATGTTCTTTTTTTGTACAACTAACTCTGCTGGTAGAGTTCATTGCTTGGTTTGAAAATCTTGTACAAGGTAGGTATGGAGGTATAAGTTCTGAAAGTTCTGACTCATTTCCGGTTGATGGAAAACTCCAGGATAATTCATTTTTGTCGTATTTATTTTCGTATATAATTCCTTAACATTTCACTTTCTTTCACTCTTTTTTTCTTTTCTTTGTGATATTCAGAAGTCAGTCCATTTGTATGCTTGATTGAAAAACTTTTCTTTGTGCATCTCTTGATAACCATTTGCTATTAAATTATTTTTTTATTTCTCCCTACCCACCAACACTTTTATGTTGCTTCTACCGGTTGCTCTTATATATAAATTGTTTAATGCTGAGTTTTTGATCCTAATAGGGTTAGACCAGTACTAAAAAGTGTTCTATACAATTATATTGTAGAACTTTTGAATATTTTTCATTTATAAACAAGTTATTTCGCTACCTTGGTTTCCACCACGAGCAGTTTCTTCAGGCAATTTTTAAAAATCACCTGAAGAAACCACTCGTAGTGGAAACAAAGGTAGTGAAATAACTTGTTTATAAATGAAAAAAAAAAATATATATATATATTCAGCTGTTCAGTAATGGGTGTGGCTTTCTTTTCAGTCATTTTTTCCATTCTGGTTTTGCTTTTAATTTGGAAAATGTTTGTGTGCACCCTTAAAAAATCAGCCTATAAAAGTGGCTCATTTCTTGGGTAAATAAGTGCAAGAGATGGTTAAAATATGATGCCTTCTGGCAATCGTTCAAAGATTATGGCAAAGTTCTTGCCAACAAAGATTTTTTTTTTAACCAAGGAAGTATAGTATTATTTAATGTAATGTTTAGCTGAGCCAAAAATATGAATTCTTGGATCACTATTCATAAATATTCCTGATGTTTAGTTATTTTAAAGTTGTTGCAGTCTGTCTTGGTTAATATAAAAAAAAAAATGTGCAGGTCTAGGTTTGTGATAGAGGCCAGGAAAATCAACTGATTTACATAATTATACATTGTCATAATGAATTACTCTTTGAATTGATATTAGTTTATTATTATAATAATACAAATTCATCAAGTAAAGCATTTGTAGGATTTCAATGAAGGTAGTCTTTTCCAAAGTGGTTACTTTGGTGTTTGTCTAGTGCTATAAATTTCCTGACTTCTCTTGAGAAACACAAAGAGAGACAAACATTTTTTTAAAAATCCTGTCTGATGCACAATTAGTCTTTTAATATTAAAAAGAAATTTTTTTTTTTTTTACTTACAAGTGTAAAACTGAATTTGATGGAAAATGTAAATATTGAGGAGACAAATAAGAACTAGTGTGAAACACTGCACCCCTACCCGTCTCACCTGTTGATGGAGAGAAATCAAAGAATAAATCTATGTACACTCCTGATTAAAAAAAAAAAATCAACTCTTCTAAAATGATACAAAAGACTTAATGTTGCTAATTTCAGGCAATTTAAAACCCCCACTACCAAGCAAGGTGATAAAAGCCAATAATATGCAAGGAATTACTGAAAGTTGATTAAAAAAAAAAACCCAAGAGGGCAACAAAAGAACAGTCTTCAAAAAGACAGAAGACAACATTTGAAGATCATAGTTGGCAGGAAAGCAAGAAGTCAGAAGAGAATTCAACAAGTGACAAGTATGAGAGAAGAAACTATTACAATAGAATTTATGGTTACATCTATCAATTTCACTAGTAAAATGGTGAGACCTAACTGCCAATCTAGTGCTATGCCTAAATTTATAAAGTCAGGGTATCAAAGAGTAAAGCTTATCAGAGTAGCTGCCATGAAAATAATTATGGAAAAGGCACAGGGAAGCTATGTTATTGCAGTAGGAAGGTCACTGAAACTGAAATGACTGATAATATTATAGGTTCTCCTTTGGATTTTATCAGTAATCTCAAGATACGTAAAAAAAGGATCAGGCTAGATGTAGCAACAATATTCGATGATATAGACTTATAAATAGGTAAGGCTTAAAGTATAGCCCGGCGTTGCTCGGGCGTAATGAAAGCTTTAAAACTAATCCCTAGTCCTGGAGCTCACTCTTTGGACGTTGGTATGAAAGACTAAAAAGCAATAGTTGTTTCCAGTTAAAGTGAAACAGTAGACTGAAAGAAAAATGAATGAATGTAAGTCAAATTTTGATTTCCTGGTATCGATATCAAATTTTCTGCACTATTGTAAGAACTGCAGCCTTGAAACTTCTGAATATCATTTCTTACAGATTCTGCACTTTTGTGATTTCAATTACAAAGTTACTGTTAAATCTAAACAAATTTAAGCCAGTTTTTGTTGAAATATTTTTTGCAAGCTTTACTTAATCTTTGTACAAATATTTTACAGTTACAAATTTTCAATGTCATTAAGTGATTTTACTTTTGTATAATATACATACATATTTGAAATTCATTTCAGGGTTGGGGTATGATTTTTGTACTATATGTTTGTTTAAGAAAAACCAAAAGAAAAACCTTTTCTAACAATTGTCTTTTCTTATATTTCAGGATACGGTGGAATGTTTATTGCGGCACCAGGCTGATGTAAATGCTCGTGATAAAAACTGGCAAACTCCATTGCATGTTGCTGCAGCAAACAATGCAGTTAAATGTGCAGAGTACCTCATCCCCATGTTGACTAATGTCAATGTATCCGACCGTGCTGGACGTACTAGTCTTCACCATGCAGCATTCAACGGACACGTTGATGTATATTTTCTTAGCATTATTATTATTTTGGCATTTGTACCAGATAGTGTTGATTTTTTTTTTTTTTTTTTAGATACGATATTGTTGTGTGTCCCTATTGACTATAAACCTAGAAACAGATTTTCTTGTACTTTTAGTGTGTGTGTGTGTGTATATATATAATGATTTGTTTGAACATTGCTTTTTGATCAATACTCATATTTAATTAGATATTCTGTTTTTAATTAAACAGTATTATATATTTATATCTACTGGCCTGATTATTTACGATAAATTTTTATTATGAAATGTGTGTCATTTGGCAGGATTCAAACCTGCGACCCCTATCTACATAGGGGAAGCTATCATGTGATCTAGCATGTCTTAGAACTCTCAACCATGAATGACCATCAGTATATATATATATATATATATATATATATGAGAAAGAGAACTTAATACATAATTAAATGGTTATGAATCCAGAATTTATTTCGGCAGTTGTAAAATAACATTTATGTGTTAAGTTTTCTTTTCAGTATATTTGCTCTGTGTAACATCCATCAAACTCTCTATTTTTATCTATTTAATATTTTATATTAATTAGATAAAATGTTTTGGATTATTCTCTCCATTTTTACGGGTTTGTCATTATTTTCGATATACAGAGCATGATGGATAAATGGTCTAAATTATAAAAAAATGAAAATAACACTAACAGATAACAGATAAATTCACCAAAATTTATGCAAGACTATCTCTAAATAGTAAAGAGTAAATTTATTCAATGAAACTGCCATTGGTTTCAACTATGGCCTCTAAATAACTTCAGAATCTCTTACGACACTTCTGGATGGTCTCCTTGTTTAAGCTGGTGAGTGTGGCCATAATCCTTGCCTTCAGTTCAGCTTCGGTGCTGCAAGGAGTTTTGTTGTTCTTTCACTGAACTGTGCCTTACATATAATCAAGGGGATTGCAGTCTAGGGAGTTAGGTGGCCAGGTGTAAGGGGTGATGTGGTTGCAAAAATTGTTTGATGCCATGACATTGTGTGGCATGGTAGAGTCCTGTTGACAGATATCGGGTCTACCTATAGTCACTGTTTTGGCCAAGGGTGGCACTACCCCCTCAAGGTAGCTGATTTAGGCCTCCAATTTTGGCAGCTCTTTTCTTATCAGAACAATCAGTGAGTTTTCTGAGTGTGTCTTTGTAATCACCCTTAGATTCCTCCAACTCTTCCCAAGTCCTCTGCATTATCCTCAAGTTGACACCCATGCACTCTGAAAATGGAGCTTCTGACATGAATGACAAGCAGTACAACCTGCCATTTCCAAATTTCTGGTGAAGTGAATTGCATCATTGTGCTCTTTTTCTTGCAGATGGTGCTCAACTGACCCTACTATACAGTGCAGTTGACAAAACCAAATACAAGAGAAGTTCTTAAAATACTTTATGCCTTTACCTCAAACTCAATCTGACCTATAACAATGCCACTTGTTGTTTTTTAGTAGTTTTTGTTTGCATAATTTCTATTGTTTATAAATGTAATTCTGAGCTATAAAACATCTTTTCTTTCAGACGTTGTGTTCATGTGTGTGTGTATATATATATATTTTCTAAACATATGCTGTTAAATATAAGAGACAATGAATGTCTATGTTTAATCATGAGCCGTTCTAAACGTCGTATTTTGTCTTCAATTTCAGTTGAAAATAGACAAAAATTCTCCAACATTTGGATAATTATTTATTGATTTGCTTCTAAGCTTTCAGCTCACATGAGCCATCTTCAGAGAGGTTATTTAGACTGAAATATAATAATATCCACCATCACCGATGATTTTATTTTGTGTTGACATAAAACTCTGCTTGGCAACAGCAATAAACATGTAGGTAACATCAGACAGATTTTGGTCAACAATACGGTGATCCTTACTCATACACACAGTAAGAGGAGCCTGCAGATATTGGAGGCCATGTACATCAAATCTAAACAACCAACACTCAATAAAATCACCTTTAAATCCGGACATAACATATTACATTGCATTTGACTATATGGTTTTGTTGTCATTTCGCGCTTTCACGTAGTGTGATGTCATAAAACCGCATTGCAAATTTGAGAACTGCGTTTATTATTTTTGGTAACTATTGCCGTTGCCAAGTGGAGTTTTATGTCAACATAAAATAAAATCGTCGGTGATGGTGGATGTGAGTTGAAAGCTTAGAAGCAAATCAATAAATAATTATCCAAATGTTGGAGAATTTTTGTCTTTATTTTCAACTGAAATTATAGCCAAAATACGACATTTAGAACGGCTCATGATTAAACATAATAGACATTCATTGTCTCTTATATTTAACAGCATATGTTTAGAAAAATTATTTGTTGCCTCGATATACTAAATATATACATACACACACACACACACACACAGTATGTTTGAGTAAAAGTGCTTAATATCAGATTAGACACAGGTCAACTAGTCTGTTTCATGCTTGAATGAATGTAATTTTCAGGCCATCTTTTTCTCTGAGTGTGTGTGTATAATGATAAAAGTAAAACTTAGCCTATGTGTTTTGTCCTCTGGGACTTTAAGGCAAATGCAAGGATCTTTATTTTGCAACAAGTATTTATGGACAAGAGCAGAAATGTTATTGGTTTTTCAAAAGTTTAGGACCATTCATAAATATTTATCAGGTTAGCTGAAAAGTCAGACAAACTATAGAGGACATTAGACACAATTCAATATTTAAACATAAATCAGTAAGGGATATTTTTGAATTTTCTCACTTTTTTTTTTTTTTTTTTTACCCTTTACAGAATGGACACAGAGCAAGAAGGGTGTTTTGTGCTTGAATGAATGCAATCTTCAGGCTAAATCTTTGTGTTTTATATATATATATATATATATATATCAAATGTGTGTGTGTGTCTGCACACCTCTTGCTGCAAAGAATAGCGTCTCCAATAAAGTGTTGTCATAATATGACCCCTGGGATCAGAGGTTTAAGCAATATTGCAGTTAACTCCATTCATTTTAGTAATGTTACATGATAATACCAGGTATTGTTTTCTATATTCCAATCCAAACCTATCGAATTTAGTACTGGGAGGTGGGGATTTTGAAGCTGACTTTTATAAATTTCATGTTAATAACAAATATCTTAATATCCAGATCTCCTCCAACTATATCTATAGTTTTAAGGTATGCTATATTTGAGTTAAAGCACTCAACATCACGGATAAAAAATATATAAATATAAATGTGGACATTGAAGTCAATGCCTGCAGGTGACAGTATGTTTCATGCTAAAATCAATTGTCAGGCCATCAATTAGCACACATTAACCCACCTAACTTCCCAAAATATGACCAAATTATTATTATTATTTATTTATTTTTTTTTTTAGTCTTCTTGGTTAAGCCCCAAACTTTCCAACATATCCATCCATAGAAGAATAACAAAAAGCAGGTAGCTTCCCCCCATTCCCAACAACAATCTTTGGTGCTATTGGAAGAAAATTTTGTTGTGTTAAGTTTAATTTCAATATAATTTACAAAGACTCAAATAATAAAATCTGAGTATTTAAAAATGTTATTTGATGCTGGCATGAACTGCATGCAACCCCCCCCCCCCCCCATTTGTGAGCGTTTCAAACAGATTTTTATTTTCCTCCTCTTTGTAAGTAGTTCAGTACATAAGCACTTGTTTTGTTTCTTGTGTTAAACAGTCATGTCTTTGGGATTCTACCACCACTCTCCATCAGTACGGCTTATGCTATCAAACCACGTTTATCTTCTCACGTTTTGGCTGAGTGTTCATCAATTATTATTGGGAATTTGATGGATTTTAATCTGGGATTGATTAGTCTCTCATCTTATCAATACGGCTTACAGAGATTATATTTTTGGGAGATGAGAGTTAATCTAAAATGAGCACGCAGTTAAATATCTTTTAGATGGCATTGCATCAATCATTAAACATAAACAAGCCTTAATGCAATATATTTACAGGCCAGATTTTTGGGAAAGACAAAAAGCAAGTAACACTATAATTTGCATTCTTTGTTATAAACAAAACATTATAAAAAAATTGATATGAGATTATTATTTTTTAAATTCCTTAATTTATTTTGAAAATTTTGAAATTTTCAGCATGTGACTCCTTTAATGTTTGATAACATTAAAGGATGTGTACGTATTGCAATGGATATCAGCAAGCAGAGCTCAAATTTTGGGATAGTCTATTGCGTTCACTTTCACACAAATACTCTTGGTAAAACCATGAATCCATTTCTTCCTCTACAAACTATGAGTTGAATAGCAGAGTAAACTTGGCTCTCTAGCATTTGGCATCAACCACTCTAAGAAAGGGAAAACTATAAATTCCAAACCATGGATAAAGCAATGGGGAAACTGCTTCTTTATCTTTCCTAAGAATAAATAGCAATTCACAGATAATAAAGATTAAAAAATCTGGAGTTATCATATTCTTAAATTTTACAATGAAAAGTTTTCTGTATCATAAAAGATACAGTATTTATTAGTTATGTACCATGCAATCTTTACTTTTTATATTTAAAACATTTTATTTTTGTGCATATTCCAATTCCCAGTTTGTCTGAAAAGGAAGACATTTTAAAGCAAAAAGAAAAGGATACATGATTCAAATCGGATGCTTTAACATTGTTTGACAGTAGAAACTTAGTGTATTTATTGATGTTCAGTGCTATCTTATCTTGGATGTAATGTCATGTTTTTCTAGCTTAAAAACATCAGCATATTTTATTTTGACATATAATGTGGTCTCCACTGGATTTGATGTTGAAGTGTGAAACTATTAGTTTCCAATTTACTGAGCATGTTGACTTTTCATTCAGATGATTTTTAGAAGCTCTTGCAGAATTCACTCACTTGGATAACTTATGTGCATTGTGGAGCAGTGGATATTGGCTCAGAACGAGAAATTGGGGAGCTGAGTTCGAATTCCAGTTGAATTCATTGCATTCACTTACGCGCAAATACCCTTGGGAAAGGTATTAATCTGTCTCTTCCCTCAAGTTATGGGTTAAATAACAGGACAGATTGGGTTCTATAGCCTTGGTTGGTAACCAGTCTACCACAGAAATCAACGGCAACCTACTGCGGGATAATCATATACCCAGTCAGTCATGTCTCTTTCGAGAAATGATCGCCCAAGCATGTTTCACATATGGCACTTAACTGACTGACTGAAGGGTGGGAAAGATGAAAATTTGTTACCCCATCCCACAGAAAAATAGAAAGCATCCATTGATTACTCATCAGAAGACAGTTGTCAGTCAATGAAAATCTCTCCCACCAAAAAATGCATTAATTTATTTTAACAGTTTTATCTCTGTGCATCGCAAATGTTTTGTTGCTAAAAGTTGACAAACTTGCTAAACATGATTATTTATTTAATGGGATCCCCATTGATTGGAAAATTATATTTATTTTTGCAACCTATAAAATGAATATTGATAAAAAATTTTTATTTAAGGAAAAGAAATGATCAATTATCTTTTATTTTTTATTTTTATCACAGTGCTTGTTTAATGGGCATTACAATAAAAATCTTCAAGAATGGGATGAAAAAGAAAAAAAAATACCAAAAATTGATAATGACAATATTTCATCTATGAAATTCAGATAGCTGAAGACATTTCAACTAAAAAATACGGCATTGAGTAAATAAGATTGACTAAGTTTTAAAAGTAGTTGTTGATAAACAGAAAATGACTCATTGGTGTGATGCTGTCCATGTTAGACTGGTGTCCATTATCTGAGATTAAAGTTGAAATCTTGCCAGAATTTTATTTGCATTGTTTGGACTGTTGTCCTCATCTTTGTTGCCATATTCCCAATGTTTTGCCGATTGTACCCTTTGGCCTTCTTCAAGTGATTGGAATTTTTAACTGAACCCTTTATTTCAATCACTGAGTTAGATTGATCTTGTTCCCTAAGTAATGCCACATCAGGATGTCTTAGTTACCTCTATTTGATTCAATGCTTTTTTGTTCAGCGAGGTATTGAACTCGTAACTCTTTGGGTCAAATCACTGGATCAACCAATGATTCTAACCATGTGTCCCTGAGGAACAGAAATGAGGACAACAATGTAAATAATTACAATACCTCACCTCAGAAATATAGACAAATATTGCCAGAAGTCTGTTTAATTTTCTCTCTCTCCTGTTGGGTCATAATGTTTTTGTTTTTTTTCCGAAGCAAAAAAAAGCATGGTCATAAAAATCAGCAAAAATAATAAAAGGAAAATAAGTAATGACAATTATCAAAGGTATTGATTATAATAAAGAACATTAAAGATCATCATAGTTGTTTACTGTTTTATCTTCTGTTTGGACTTGCCTGTATGAATTGTACTCTCTCTTCAATAAACCATCTATGTAAAAATATATCAGAATTGCTGTTGTCATTATAGATGATGCTGTTACTGCTGGCCAAAGGTGCTACAATTAACGCTTTTGATAAGAAGGACCGACGTGCCATCCATTGGGCTGCCTACATGGGCCATGTTGAAATGGTGCAGCTTTTGGTGGAACATAATGCTGAGATCAACTGCCGTGATAAATTAGTAAGTAAACTACCTTCTCATATGAGTATATATGAGGCTCTCATTTGCTACAATTAATACTTTTGATAAGGACAAGTAGGCAGAGGGGAGTACTGGGCTAAAGTACTGTGATGAACTAACCAGTAAACTACCTTCAAATGTGGGGGTAGATACTTGGGGGTTTCATTTGTCAGGGTCATCCTCTGAGTCAATATAATATCATGCATTTTTTTTTTTTTTTTTTTTTTTTTTGGTTCTCACTAGGTGAAGAGGCTCATCCCTTGTTCCCTGTTTAGGATGTAGTTTCTGGCTTTCTCTTTTCCAATCTTTTCTTCTTGTTTTTCTTTTTCAATTGGAGTAGATAGACTAAACTATCGCCCGGTTCACGCTCCTCCCACATCTATTGAACAGGTGAAGAGGCTTATTCCCTTGTTCCCTGTTTAGGATGTAGTTTCTGGCTTTCTCTTTTCCAATCTTTTTTCCAATCTTTTCTTCTTGTTTTTCTTTTTCTTTTTCAATTGGAGTAGATAGACTAAACTATCGCCCGGTTCACACTCCTCCCACATCTATTGAACAGGTGAAGAGGCTTATTCCCTTGTTCCCTGTTTAGGATGTAGTTTCTGGCTTTTTCTTTTTCAATCTTTTCTTGTTTTTCTTTTTCAATTGGAGTAGATAGACTAAACTATCGCCCGGTTCACACTCCTCCCACATCTATTGAACAGGTGAAGAGGCTTATTCCCTTGTTCCCTGTTTAGGATGTAGTTTCTGGCTTTTTCTTTTTCAATCTTTTCTTGTTTTTCTTTTTCAATTGGAGTAGATAGACTAAACTATCGCCCGGTTCACACTCCTCCCACATCTATTGAACAGGTGAAGAGGCTTATTCCCTTGTTCCCTGTTTAGGATGTGGTTTCCGGCTTTCTCTTTACCAATCTTTTCACTCTTATGTAGCCCCCTGCGGATCAGTGGCGTTACCGCCTTGCTCGGGGTGATATGATTTTAAAAAAAGGTGCACAGTGTTTTAGCTTTGTGCCAAACCAAATTAAGTCTAATGTCAAGACACTGAGCCGTAATTGGTATAAGCCTAATGGGATAGGGAGTGTATCACAACAATCATCCAAATGGCTTTTGATCGGACACAGTCATCAACCTTGAGCAAACTGGAAAAATATATGACTAATGTAGCCTTATAGATGTTCAAATTACACTATGATCTGCGATCTCATCAGGCTTTAAATTTTATTTACAATTGACATTATTTAAATTAAGTTTTTTTTGAATGCTGGGATGTTTTAACTTCCTTGGATGATGTAGCTTAATTTTAAGGAAATTAAAATTTTTAGTTAATCATATAATGCAATATGAAAATATTTTTTTTATACTAAAATTCTCCTGATACAAGGCTTTAGTGCTACTCAAAATAGGGAGTTACTTTTAAAATGGTAATGATAAATGAGGTGTGTGATATGCATGAAAGTGGTGGGGTACAAATTAAAAATTATGAGGATAAGGAGGATAGATAACAAGAGACTTTTTACTTGAAGATTCTGTACCATAAAGGACCAGTTTTTTTGGGGGGGAAAATGAATGGGAAGTGATTTGACTGTGAAAGAATAGTGTGTTCTAGCTGTTAAGGTCTGAATTGATGAAACTAAAGAATGGAGTGTTTATTGGAACATTTCTTTTTTTCTTCTTTTAATCAGTTCACTTTGAGCAACACAAAAAAGCCACTGAGACAGACAAGGGGCTACTGAATGTGAAAAAAGCCAAAGAAAAAGAAAAACATTAAGAAGTAAGAAAAAGAAAAAATGTCAAATAATGATTGACATTGCATTTAAACTTTTGAAGATCACAACTGAAAAGAAAAAAGCTGGAAAAATTTTGCCTTTTGAAATCGTGTTTGTGAGGAAAGAGATTAGCAGAGGGGAAAATAAGTCTCTTCTAAGAGAGACTGTAAATGATTTTGAACTGTATCTAGGCTGGAATGTGGATGCGTGTTGTGGTGCAGTCTTGACTCGAATGACAATTCAGGGAGCCAAGTTCGAATTCAAGTTGAATTCCTTGCATTCACTTACACACAAATACCCTTGGGAAAAGTATTAATCCATCTTTCCTCCAGTTATGGGTTAAATAATAGGATAGATTGGGTTCTATAGCCTTTGCTGGGAACCAGTCTACCGCAGAAAGCAATGGCAACCTACTGCAGGATGATCTGCCCAGTCAGTCATGTCTCTTTCGAGACATGATCGCCCAAATATGTATCATGTATGGCACAACTGACTGACTGACTAGACTGGAAAGTGAAGATTGTGCAGCTCCAGCTTAGACATAATAGTAATAGTTCATTTCCGTTTCAATCTATCTCTTGTAAATTTGAAATCGTGACAAAAGGAGTCTGGTACTTCCATCAACAGTCAAATGAGGTGGCCATTTTTTCAGTATCTTCAGCAATGAATCTTGTAGGAGTTTTATTTGAGACCCAGTTGCCATTCGAAGTCTCATTGAGAGTTCAAATGTTCATCATGCATAAAGAAAAAAAAGTTTTCTCAACTGAATTTTTTTTTTTTCTTAGTTTAATTGCAATAAATGTGGTGCAATAGTTATCAACTTTGTTTTGCTATAACAATTATGACTGAATAGCCAGTTCAATCCTTACTGGGTACCCTATGATTTTAGCTCTTGCTTCAGTTAGTTGTGCCATACTTGATACACGCTTTGGCGATCATGTCTTTTTTGAGACATGACTGACTGGGCAGAAGATTATCCCACAGTAGGTTGCCATTACTTTTTGTGGTAGACTGGTTGCAAGTGAAGACTATAGAACCCAATATGTCTTGTTATTTAACCCATAACTGAAGGGAAGAGGCAGATCAATACCTTTCCCACTTGTATTTGAGTGTAAGTGATTGCAAGGAATTCGAACTCAGCTATCTGATTTCTCATTCTGAGTCGATATCCACTGCAAATCACCTACAACTTCTAAGATGTAAACCAACAAAACTCTCTTTGATAATTCTACTTGTTTCAATAAATTTTATTTTGTTTTTCATTTTCTTAGATGTACACGCCACTCCATGCAAGTTGTGCCACTGGTCAAGAAAACGTAGTAAAGCTCCTCCTGGAATTAGGTGTTGAAGTGGATGCTGTTAACATGTATGGCAACACACCACTTCATATTGCTTGTCTTAATGGACAAGACTTAGCAGTGCGTGAACTGCTCCTCTACAATGCTAATATCAACTCGATTAACCACAAAGGCATGGTAAGTAAAACCACCAAAAAGGCTAAGGCAGGTCATGGTGGTTACTTTTCCTTCCTTTTTCTTCTTTACATTGATTTGTAATGTAGCTAAACTTTTTGCATTTGGAAGGCAATTTCATATCAGCCTTTCATATAATGATGTTTAAAATGGCCACCTCCAACTCTATGCCCTTTTCTTTTTTTTTTGTTTCTTTTTTCATTTTTTCTTTTCTTTTTTTTTATTTTATCTCTCTCTTTCCTTTTTTCTCTGTGTCTGCTTTTCTAAGCAACTTAGTAAAAATTCTATCGCACTATTTAAAGTTTTATGTCAGATGTAGATTTGGGCTTACATCCGCATCATGTTGAAATACCAGTACCTGTATGATCACTGAAGTTAAGCAATGTCGAGACTTGTCATTAACAAGATGGATGACCACTTGGGAATATCGGGTGTTGTAAGCTAGGATGTGCCGATGGCTTGGAATTGTTAGTTTTAATTCCAGTTGGGTTTGTCATATTCATTTATGCACAAATATCTTTGCAAAAGGTATGAATCCACCCTTTCTCCTGCATACAGTGTTAGGTCAAGACTTGTACCACTAAAATTTATTTAAAAAAAAAATTCTTAAAATCTAAAAATATTTTCTGATTTTAAATAAATAACTTGTAAAGGGTTAATAAACCATAGAAAACTTATTTTTTTGCAAGCGTAATTATTAGAGTAATTAAGATTATTTTAAATGTAGATGCATTTAATTTACAAACTTAACGAATTACATAAGACTTAATGTGTTTAATTCATTTGAAGTGTGTTAATCTGATGAAAAGATTTGGTGGCATGATTGCTTTATGACATGATACCAAAATTCTTTTCTTTTTTTTTTTCCAGTCTCCGTTACACTACGCTGCTGCCTCAACTCATGGAGGGATGTGTCTGGAAATCCTTATCAAAGAAGGAGCTGATCCTAAAATTCAGGTGAGCAAGAAAATTCAATTAAGAAAAAAGATTTTTTTTTTCTTTCATTTCATTCCATTGCATTTTTAATTTCTCTTCAAATATCTTCAATTTTTGGCTCTGTCTGCTTCTTCACTTCCCTCACTTTTATCACTGCTCCCTTCCCCCATCCCCCCATCATTCTGTCCTTTTCTAAACAGTTAAAGATAATCACAACCAAAAAAAAAAACCATTTCATGCCTTTGAAATCAGGTTTTGAAAGTTGTATTTTGATGCTGTGATGTATTTAAAAAAAATTCTTCCAGGAATTCAATATAAATTTTATAAATGTTGAAATTGAAGGAATGTTAATTTAAATGTTCTACAATAAATCAAACATAAGTAATGTAAGCCTTCTTGATAGCATTGTTGTCTTATAACCAACATATATAAAAGATTAATTAATTTTGTTAAATCAGCATTATCTGCATGATCTGTAGCTATACTTTTGATGATAGTGTCCAATGCTGATCATTTCACAAAATGCAACATTTATGGAATTGAGACTTTGCTAGGCTGGTCATGTTGCAAGGATGTGAGACAACGAAATACCTAAGGTCCTCATGTATAGATATCTTGACAGTGGACTGTTGTGGCTCAGGTATGAAGACAAGTTAAAGGGTAACCACTCAGCTGTTAATGTGCTTTATACTAACTTCAAAGGAAATATTTGTGCCAGTCATATTAAAAATTTTGAAATCAGTCATATTGACCGGCTAAGAGACAAAAGACAACATTGAAAAGTATCGGCAAATATTCTTGTGCCTATGTCCTGAGATCCTCGCTGTTGTGCAATATGTAGATTTATATGCAAGTCACTAGTGGGACTGAATTATCGTATATGGCACAAACATAAAAACTGATTGAGGTTGTCGAATCCCCATACATCAAAACTGACAGGAAAGCCCCTTATAGGATTAGCACAAATAAAATGTGTTACTTTGCTGAGTAATGTTATATTTAACACTTTGACTTCAGAGTTTTGTTGATAAACCTTTTTGTAATTGTTTGGTTCACTTGTCAGGTTTCAGCAATTGACTGTCGTTTTTCTCATTTTTTGTTATTTTTATATATAATCCTGTTTTGTAAGTGACACTTTCATTAATTGCTGACCAGTGACAATTTTGATTTATCAATATTTTCCTCCTCCTTGGTATAATTTGACAACCTTATTGGGGAATAGTGCCACAGACTCACTATGATAGGTGTTGCTGCTACAGTGCTTTTTTTAACAAGTACAGTTTTGAATTCAGTTACCATTTCCTTAATTGCCAATCAAGGCTAGAAAGCTCAGTTTATTCTTTAGTCCATAGCTTTGTGTGTGTTTGTGGGAGGGGGAGTATGTGCAATGGCCTTAACCAGAATTTGAAATTAGAAGAATGATCCAAGTTACCATATGTATAATCTCTATGCTCTTGTGGTTAATGTGGGATACACATGCCAATTTAAAAAAAATAGTTGCTATCCCTACACCAAATGCACAAGGATTTATTTAATAATTTAGTCTAATTATTAGGAAATTATCAGATACAACAGGGAGGAAGAGTATGGAAATGTTCTTGGTCAAATTCACTTTGCAAAATATGACCACATACCAAATAGCATTTGTTTTATATACAGATCTTCTTTGCTTCAGTAGTGTCTAATTTTGGGGATTTGTGAATGCACAAAATGCACAAAAAAGTAGACCCTGCCAATAGCACGTCTAACATCAACAACACAAAATTCATAATTCTGCCCTTTAACACTATCTGCAAAATTAAAAAATAAATTGGTTATCTTTAATACTAGGATCTTTACCACCACTTCCCAGACAATCGGAGATATTAGGAAGAAAAACAAATCCAACACCAATTCAGACAATATTATTTATCTAATAAATTCCTTGCAATGTAAAATTACATTGGTGAGACATTTTGGAATCTAGAAGCCTGTATATATGTATGAGCATAAAAGGAATCTTTTAAACCCTTTAAACTAGCTTATAATATATAGGAACAAAACTGGCCATAAATTTGATTTTACAAATGCAACTCTAATTAAAACAACACAATTCTTTGTTGAAAATACGTTGATAGAATACTGATAAATATTTTATCAACTATATACACATGTTGAAAATATTACATTACTAACCTTTATTAAATCTATTCTTAAAGAATCTAATGTATGTTTATCTACCACAACCAATGTTTATTTAAAAATGTCCACAAATCAACATGGACAACTACCAAACATAAATGACCACAACACACACACACACACACACACACACACACACACATATATGAATCCCATATAGACAAACTAGAATTGTGATACACTTACATGCATAAACCAATATTTACATTTTTCCAGTTAGGCCTGGAATCTGTTCATTTTTTGAAGATTCAAAAAGACATGTCTCTCCTTTAGTTCAGAATGACATTAGTTATACTAACGTTGCTTAACTAGTCAAATGCACGTGAAGCCTGATTAACCAGTGAAAATCAAATAACACAAAAATAAAAATACCAGAATTTCTTTTTATCTCGTTCTCTGATAAAGCTTTAATAAAAGTCAAACATGTTAGATTGATAATGTTCTCTATTCTATCATTCTCTCTCTCAAACACACACACACACACACACACATATTTGTTTACATTAAGATACGCTTTCAGAGCAGAGATGGATATTACAAAAAAATTGAAAATTTGTGTTTATAAGGCTTGATTTGATTTCATTTTGGACTGTGAAATCATTTGTGGTCGAGTAGTCTGACGCATCAGATTATTTGATGGCTTCCCCTGTTACAAGTCTGAATCCTGCCAAATGACACATACTTTTCTGACAAAATGTTTCAACAAATATTTAGGCCAGTAGAAAAAAAAACTTTGAAAACTACATGTATCGTATGATCCTTTCTGTGAAGTATGTTCATCTTGTCAGCTATATATATATATATATATGCTGTTTAATTAAAAACAGTATCTACTAAAAATAACGTTGAAACTTATAAATTAGTGTGTGTATATATATATATATATATATATATATATATATATATATATAGTAAAAGAACAGGTAGAAAAAAGTGTCTTTAATCTATTTCTTTAATTATTCTATTCATCTTGCCAGATTTTGATCCATATATTCAGCTCATATCAAAATGAATAAGAACAAAGAAAATAATTGCAGCATTCAAAACATTAATTTAAAACAGTGCTCAATATAAAAATAGATCAATGAATATATATTATCAATTATTATGTTAGAACATGTGCAAACTACAACAAAATTGCACATTTTGTTTTGACATTGAAAGAACAATGTCTCATCAGGTAGCTAACAATGATGGTAATAAATGTTTTTATTTAAAAAAATTTTTCTTTTAAGAATAGCACTTCCCTTTATTTTTGAATTTTTTTTTTCTGTACAAGATAAAAAGATGTACAAGGGCAAAGAAAGGGGGAAGAAAATATTAGAAAATAAGATGAAAAATCAAGACATAGGAAAAGAAAATATACAGAAGAAATAGAAAGTGAAGAGGAAAATAAGTGAGAAAATGTATCGAGAGAAGAGCCAATGGAAATGGCTAAGAGAGAAATTTTAAATTTTGGTCAAAATGGATTGCAGACAGCTATTAACATCAGTTACAATGTTTCATCTCAAATCTTTCTGGCATTTAAAAAAAATTGATGAAATCACATACAGACAGAAAAATTATTGATAAAAATGTAAAATAAAGGATATTTAAAAACCCAACAAGAAGACTAGATTATTAGACCTGATATATTAAATTAGAAATAGATCACAAATTGTAATAGAAAATAAAGATGAAATTACAAAGATTATATAGAGTAAATTATCAAGATAGTACGGTTAATACTATAAAATATTTACAATTGTTATAGTTTCATACCTTTAGATTTAGTAATGCTTGTAGGATTGTAAGGTTAATTATTTAATGTTTACGATTTACTGTAGTTTCATGCCTTTGACTTAGTAATATATCACTTTTCATGTACTTTATAATTTCCATTTTCTCTTGCAGACAGATGAAACATGGATATAGAGATTCTAGCTTGTTTGAGAATTTTCCATTTAACATTAGGTGTTTTATTATCCTCTTAACTTCCAAAAAATATTTAGAAAGTGTGGTCAAATTAGTAAAAGATGAGATGATTGTAAAAACGTTTTTTAAAATGGTGTTTTGTATTACCAATAAATTTTTGTAACTCTTGTATTTTCTACTGATGATATAGAGCACATATAGACAAGGGTTTTAGTTAGAAGTTTAGATAATCTTTCTTCTTATGTTACTTTATTTTCTATTACAATTTGTGATCTACTTATTGCCTTAAGTATTTTTATTGCATTCGATAATTACTGTTAGTATGTTTAGCCATGAATTAGCTTATTATATTTTTTATATGTATTATTATTTTAATAATATTTTTCTTATTTTATTTTAACTCAATTTTAGTTTATTTTATTTTTTTCTAATTTATTATATCAGGTCTAATAATCAGGTCTTCTTGTTGGTTTTTTGAATAAACTTTATTTTATGTTTTATGAATATTTTCTTTCTGTATGTGATTTCATCATTTTTTTTTTTTTAAATGCCAAAAAGATTTGAGCTGAAACATTGTAACTGATGTCAATATCTATCTGCAATCCATTCCGGCCAAAATTCAAAATTTCTCTCTCCTAGCTGTTTCCATTGGTGCTTCTCTCTCTACATTTTCTCACTTATTTTTCTCTTCAATTTCTACTCTGTATCTTTTCTTTTCTTATTTCTTTTCCGTTTCTTGATTTTTCATCTTATTTTCTGATAATTTTTCCCCTTTCTTTGCCCTTGTACATCTTTTTATCTTGTACAGAAAAAAAAATTCTAAAAATAAAGGGAAGTGTTATTCTTAAAAGAAAAATCTTTTTAAATAAAAATGTTTCCTATCGTTATTAACTATCTGATGAGACATTGTTCTTTCAATGTCAAAACAAAATGTACAATTTTGTAGTAGTTTGTAGGTCTTGCATGTTCTAATGTAATAATTAATAATAAATATGTTTGTGTGTGTGTGTCATCTGCAGACAGTCTTGTTTCAGAGTATCACATTTCATCAGTACAGTTAGACATGCAATTGCTACCAGTCAGAGATTCTATTTCTAAGTTATCAGCACATGGTGGTGGAAGGCAGATTTTAGCATGTTATATACATGATGTAAACACACACCAAGTGTGTTCAATTCATTACTGAAGAACAATATTATTTGTACTCAAGGATATCTGACCCAGTGGCTAAATGCATTGGTTGAATTTAGTGACGTGTCCCAAAGAGTTGTGAGTTCAATACCTGGCTACAGCAAAAGTTAACAAAAACTTGAAGTTAAAGGGAGATAACTGATACTGAGAGCCCTCTATCCTGAAGAGCAAAATAAAGGCTTTGATTCAAAATGCAAATCACCTGAAGAAGGTCGGAGAGTACAACAGTCGAAACATTGTTAATATGTCAGCAAAGATGAGGACAACAGTCCAAACAATGTAAATAGTGTAAGTAATTACAATAATTCATCTTATAGATAGACACACACAGGGTAGTCTAAAAGTAGATGGACAGTAAAAAACGTCATGCACACACACACACACACACTTCTCCATCTCCACGCACACAATGATTAGAAAAAGATGTGTAGTTGATAGCATAAGTATTGCAAGCTATTGATCATGGACTAATCTAATAAACATCTATTTGTTTAGTTTATGAAGTAAATTTTTTTCTTAATCAAAAAAGAACTTTTTTTTTTCTATTTCAGAGTGTCAAAAAATATTCATCCTTAATAGATATGCCTTCTGAATATGTCTGTGCTTTATATCCATGTATCCTACTCCCACTCATTCTGCCTCCTCTCTCTCTCTTTCTCTCTGCCTCCTCTCCCTTCATCACATGTCACCATTTTTCTCAATAGGCCCACAAATTCGTCAAATTTAAATGGTGGTATAGGTTTCAGAGTGAAGTTCACATGGACCAGTGACAATTTATCAAATAATATCAAATGAAGATATTTTTTTTATATATTCCCATCATTTTTCATCTTTGCTATTATTCATGTTGAGTTAAAATTGTACTTTTATTTGAAATATATAAATAGAATAGAAATTGTTTGAATTTCTTTCTATTTCATATTTTTTTTCATATTATTAAAATGCCTTTCAGGAAAATTATTAACATGATCTTTCCAATGCTGTAAAAGCAAATGATTAAAAAATGACTAAAATGAAAAATCTGCTTCAAATCCAGATGTTGGCTTGATAAATGAAGTTTTCAATGTCACAATCTGTCTTCATTTGAGGCTTAATTTTCAAATCGGAATTGTCAGTGTTGTTTCTATAAGGTTGATGCAAAAAGTTTACAACTTTTTTAACACATTATCCTCTATTTAAACCTTTCTCTCAAATGTCCATATATCATCTTTCAGCTAAATTGTGTATTATAAAATAATGATTCTGATTTTGATTCAATTCTTTTTAATGAATTGTTCTTATCCTGAATTTTTGGGGCTCACTGACCAGAGTTGTGCATTGTGGTGCAGTGGATATCAGCACAGCATGAGAAATCAGAGAGCCAGGTTCGAATTCCAGTTGAATTTGTTACATTCATTTATATACAAATACCCTTGGGAAAGGTATGCATTCATCTCTTCTCCCTCCAGCTAAGGATTAGATAGCAAGACAGATTGGGTTCTCTCGTGTTGGTTGGCGGCCAGTTTACCGCAGAAAGTAATGGCAACTTACTGCAGAAAAATATTCTGCTTAGTCAGTCATTTCTCTTTAAAAGTGTATCACGTATGACACTTAATTTACTAGGGTTGTTGCAGAAGTGCCACAAGTTAGTCCAATGTTAACAGATTCTCAAAGGCAACAACTTATCACAATTTCATGATTGTTGCATGTTTTGCATTTGCAATTTGACAGCAATTTTTGTTGTTCAACTATAAAATCATTAAATGACGTCTTGAGAAAAAAAAAGTTTTTCTATCCAAGACAAACTCATACATTCAGACAAAGCATTAAGGAGTGTTTTCAAGATTCCAACAATTTGTAAGAAAAACTTTTTTGTCTCTTACAAAACAAATCTTTTTTTTTTTTTTTTCTCCACTAGCTTCTGTTGTGGATTTTCGTTATTCAAAGGAGATAAGTTTAAATATTTGCCAGTGTTTTTTCTGGTAGAACCATTTTTCCGAAAATTTGTGGCTGATCTGATTATAGTTGAATGTTTGCATAAGCAATAAAAATGCTAAAAAAATTGAGACACTTCAAAGATTTTCTTAACATTTTGTCATTAAGAATTTTTGCATCAACCTAATTTAATTTTGTTTGCTGCCAATTTAAGAAAAAATTCAGTCTTGGAATGACCATGAATATTTTTATAAATTTTGGAAAAAAGGTGTTTTAATAGTAAAATTCTTTTTTGTTAGAATTTTTTTTTTTCATTATTTAAATTAAATTGTAAATGAATTGTTAAAGTTGATATTAAGATTTTATTTATAAATTAAAACATTTAAAATATTTTATTATTTCTGTATTTTATCAAATTCTTAATATTTTCAAGAAATGTTTTTCAATAACAAAAGTATAACTTGTAATGTTTTAGGGGTTATTTTTTTTCTTTTTTTTTAATAATATATGTGGACAAAATCTGAATTTACAAGTTTTCTTTTTTTACTTGCAAACGTAATTTTGTTAAATATGATTTTTCTTTTGAGACAAAAACTAAAATCACAACAAAAATCAAACAAATTTCTACCTTGGCATCCTCCTCACCACAGGAACGTAATCGTAAAGGCAGAGTTCTGAATGGGAAGCGCTGTGCGAGTAGGTCCAACTGCTTACTAGTTTTGTCTGCCTGCGGGATTCCATTTGCATGTTACCGATTTTTTTTTTTTTTTTTTTTTTTTTTTTTTTTTACCCTTTCTTGTTTGCTTGCCAAATATGGATGCCATCCTTCCTGCTTGTCAGATTCATTCATTCATTTTTTCTCCCTTTTGGGCAGAAATTGTGTGTCTTTAAATGATATTCATGCTGATGATAAATAACCACACAGTAAAATTTAATGTGCGTGTTTGCTTCTTTAAAATTTTCAAATTTAACAAAACTTGATCTATAAATTATTTGGGTTTCTCAGATATGGAATTTTTATGAATATTCAGTTTTTGTTGGGGAAACTAGATAATTTGAATAACAACTTATAAAATTTAAAATCTTATTTTTCAAATTTTAATTTCATTTTTGTAGCTAGAAAGCTTAAATTACTTCAAGTGGAACCTGAATCTTAATAGAAAAAAAAATGAGTTTAACATTTCCTTGGTTGATTTTTGAAATCTTCCTAACACTAATCCTTGATTTTGGTTATTACTGAATATGGTCAGATATTTTAATTTATATGTTGACAACTTTTAGCAAGGTACAATTCATATTCAGCATTTTAAAGCTAAGAAAAGCATAGATTATAAAACAAAATAAAATCGACAAAATTCTCACTGAAAGAAGAAACAAAATGAATATAAAATTTCAACTTTGCAAAATAGTCCAATTTTAACTTTTAAGTGACACAAGATTGTTTTCTACTGATTAAGGTAGATTTTTATAAACAGTAGCTACTTATGACTTTATGTGAAGTTGTTTAGCTACCGAGTTGAATGTTCTTGGTACAGCTACCGAATCAAACACACTTGGCTGTTGACGATTGTTTACATTCTGTAAATAATATGCTATGAAATTTGTCCTTCTCTGGTGTGCGTCAATAGCTTAGAAGTAGGATCTCCAACTGATAACATATCAGTCGAGTTTCAATCCCAGCTTGAAGCAAACAGTTAATCTATCCACACTGATGAGCTGTGATACAGTGAAACAGGCCTGTATACAGATGAGATATATATATATATACATATATATATATATATATATATACACACACACACGCACACGCACACACACACACACACACACACACGCAAACAATTCCAAAGAAGTAATGAATTTTTTATTCATTAATCTGACATTTTTTACACTATTTACATCATTTAGACTATTGTCCTGATCTTGGTTGCCATTTGTACAATGTTTTGGTCGTTGTTAGCTCTGGCCTTCTTCAAGTGCTAGGAATTTTGAACTGAACACTTATTACAATCCCTGGAGTATATCATTCTCATTCCTTAAGCAAAACCTCTTTTGGCAGTCTAACCCAACTCTCTGAGCTACTTGTTCACCACTGCTGTAGCCTGGTATTGATCTCACAGCTGTTTGGGTCAAGTCACTGGAACTAACCAACATCTATATCTACTGGGCCATGAGTGCTGGAGAAAATTATTAGTGTTAAAAATTGGAATATGAGCTCTGGTAAAAAATATTAGAGAAAACCATTAACATAAAAAAAATACTAGAAAAAAGCCACTAACATCAAAAATTGCAATATAAACTCTGGTAATAAATGGTAAGTGAACATTAGATTTATAAGTCCTAGAAATTCAGTTGTTGTTGTCCTTAAGTTGGTTAGTTCTAGTGACTTGACCAAAAGTGTTCAATACCAGACTACAGCAATGGTGGACAAGTAACTTGTAACTCGGTATAAAGGGAGATAACTCATGCCTGCCAAATGAGAATGAGAATAAAGGGTTTGGTTCGAAATTCCTAGCACCTGAAGAAGGCCGCAATGTGATACAAATGGCAACCAATATGAGGACAAGAGTCCAAATAATGTAAATAGTGTAAATACTACCTCATCTCAAAAATATAGACAAATATTGACATTTTTTTTTTTTTCATTTTAAACATTGTTTTTAGTGGATACCTATATTTGAGTAAATGCTTTGTTTTATCAAAAATATTCTTATTTTCATCTACCAGCCTGAATATTTGAAAAATAAAATTTGTAGGAGAAACTGACATTAGATCTGACCTGCTATTAACCAACTGGGTTTTGCTTGATTGGCAACATCTTTCATGGTTGAGTCAGTTAAAAGGTCAGATCTAATGACAGTTTCTCTTCCAAAGAAGGTCATAGGTTAGAATCTTACCAGAGAATGCATCTTTTTCTTTAAAAAGTTTTCTCAATTATTCAGGCTGGTAGATGAAAATAAATATACACTATTTATAAAATATATGGGTACCCACTAAATACAGCATTTAAAGTGAGATCTGGTGTCAATAAAATAGGGCTTGATGTAAAATAACAGAGCTATAATTTAGATATTAAAAATAATTATACATTTTTTTTTATGTTCCCTGACATTAGTTATAAGATGCGACAATCTGCCAAGCATTTTTTTTTTTTGGTAACTGAAACAACATTGCCATACCGCCATCTCTTGCAAAGCAGTGTGGTCAGCCTTTGTAGTTTTTTTTTTTTTTTTTTTTTTTTTTTTTTTGGTGGGGTGGGGGGCACATTGAGCACTTCTTTTATCCTATCAAGAATGTTCTCATCACTAACTGCATCACTCACTTGTGTAGCTTTGTTCTCAAAGCTATCACAATGACTTCCTCTTCCTTTCCACTTATGGAATAAGCATAATTGATACTGTCACACATGTTTAATGACAGTTGAATATCCTTGATATAGTTTGATACTCCATCAATCTCAATTAATTGCAGCCTTATGATTACATTGACCCTCTGCAATCCAATGTGCACTAATTTTGTGGTGATTTTTACTTACATAGTAATCTCACTTAACGTCTCATTTCAATGAAGTTACTGTATCAATGTCTTTCGTCCTATTCTCATATTTGTGGATCACATTGGCAGGTGTTGCTGAGGCATCGTCCTTTGGGGTTACGTTGTATTAAAACTGCAGTTATTTTATCACACTGATGATGTCTTTCCATTTCGCCATTTTCCAGTGAGCATATGCACATATAAGACGTATTAATGTCTTATGCAGCGTCTATAAAAAAAAAAAATTTCTGCAAAATGCCATGCAAGATTGATTCCAATTAGTGTTTGACACTTTCAAGTCACACTGCCAAAATAAAGGTTACCAGAAATGGGCCTTGAACTTTGCCCTCTTTTTGTATCTTTACAGCATAAGATTGGTCAGTAGCCCAGTCATTGATGAACTCGTTCAGTTCTCTCAGAGAGACAGTAATGTCTTATTCTCTTTGAGTTTATCTTCATTTCCATAACACCTTTTGCCAATCATTGTCAAACAATTCCTCAAGATCATTTTTCTAAAATAGACGCTTGTTTAAACACTGTTTCTATATTCTTACTTTTATTCACAATTCTTATATTCTCCTCCATCTTGTCAAGGATATGTTTACTTTATTGCGTCTGATACGCATTTCCCTTTGTAGTGACAGTGAACTTCTTTCTTTCATCTTTCTATGATAATACAGAAACACTACTTAGACTTAGTAATTGGAAGGAAGAAAAATTACTCTTTTAAAAAAAAAAGCCAAACTCATTTTCTGGCTGTCATTTTTAAAACTTTAGAAAGAAAATACAAATTACTACATGGTAGATGAATTGGACAAGAATTCTCTCTATTTAAGAATAATTTAATATTTTAATAATTTAATAATTTAAATATTTAAGTTCTATGGAACTTTAAGAAGTTTTATTTGGATAACATCACAGCAAATATTATGAACTACTGTCAATTCTTCAGCTTCTGTGAACCTATTGTAAATCTAAAAAGTCAATTGTCAGTTCTGCCTAGTTTATTTATTTCCTACTTATGTTAGCCAGTTATTATTTATCCGTTGTTTCACTTGTGTGATGTTTTGCGATAGATGTTGAATAGTTTAGGAATTATTGTACTGAAATTACTTTGCCACATCAGTTTTTTACTTAGCCTCATACAAAACTTATAAAATTGAGAGACCACTTAACTGTTGTTCAATTTGTCTAAAATTTTGAATACAAGCCACATGCAAGAATAGCAAGAAGGGTTTGAATAAGTGAGACAAAAAAATAGAGCAATTTTGGAAATTTGAACAAGCCTTTCTTTTTTGACAAATGGTACAGTATAACCAATACACAACCTGTGTGATATATATATATATATATATATATATATATATATATATATATACACACACTATTTCTCTTTAAAACATAAATGCTGGTAAGAAGCATTATCTTAGGTCTCCATTCACTTCAAATCAGATTTTTATCTGATATATCATTAAATCAAATCTCTCTCTTTTATATATATTTTATGTAAAATATACCCTTTTTTCTTGTAACACCTCCATGTTATATATAATATGGTGATGTTGTAGTTGTTTGAACGAGACAAAAATGTATATTTTAAATAAAATATATATATATATATCTCCGAGTGAATAAGGAATGAAGAAAAATTTACAACGTCCAAAACATTAATTCAAAATAGTGCTTGATATGTAATATATAGAGCTGTGAATATTTATTATAAATTATATTTTAGAACATGTACAATTTTTTTTTTATCCACTATAAAGTGTACACACACACACACACACACGCTTCCTCTTAATTCTTAAATACAAAATATGTGGATTAATTTTATTGGCAGAAATAGATTTGGGGTTCCTTTTCTTTGAACAACTTAATTTTTTCTTTTATAAGCTTACTTTACAATTTTGTTATATGACTTAATAAATGTTGCATTTATGATTGAGAGGTGCTGAAAAGTTCTTAATCTGACTAAATGACTGAAGACAGAGATTTTTTTTTTATTCAATCTTGGTCAGGCTGATAATTCTTCACTTCCCTCTTGTGGCTTCCTACTGTAAAAGAGTTATAATCAAAACTTCTTCTTTAATGAAATAAATAATTTTTTCTTTCTTTTGCAATAATTTCCCTCTATTTATCTCCCTCTCACCATTTTTTTTTTGTTTTTTAAATCAAAAGCAGTTTAAAAAACATTTTATAGAGCATAATTATAAAAACAAATCAAAATCAATTTTTAAATTGGTTTCCAAATTTTATCTAAAACACATTTTTTTACCCCCACAAAAAAAAAAAAAAATTGCCTTTTATGAATTTTTGCATGATTTTTTTTTTTAATTGCTTAAAATTGTTTTCTTTATCATTTGATAACATACAAATTTGGATTTCTTGATTTTCTACTTACTGCATGGTTCAAATATTGTTTGAAAAAATTAAGACTGACTTAATTTTTATATTTTCTACTCAAACTATAATCATTGAAGTTTTAAAAAAAAATAAATCAGAATTTTGATGGATTGGCTTTGATCTCAATTGGGCACCACCTACCTATCTACTTATAATGTAGACAAAAATTTGAACTCCGAGGATTTTCAAAAGAATGAGGACATCTCTGCTGGTTAAAAAACATTGTCTTTATATATTTAACAGCTTAGAAAAAAACGTCATTTCCAAATTTTTAATTTAAATAAAATATTTGTTAAGGAGGAAAACAATACTTAGTTGGTCTGACTTTTACCAATTTAAAAAAAATAAATTTTTCATATTTTAACCACCTTCCCCAATAGTAAATGTTGTATACAGACTAGGCAAAGAAGTATTTTATTTTATTTATTTTTTTTTTTAAGTAGTGTTCATTCAAGGCTCAAGGGCCACTCAAGATGGTGGAGTTACTAAGTGGGGTAATACTCAAGAATCAAGGCACTACTTTTTTGGTCAGAAACAGCATGTCTCACAGGTGGCCCAGGCACTGAAACAAACTTGCTTGATTGTAAGAACTAAGGGATACACTAGGAGATGGGTAATTAATGCAAAGTAACCTCCCCCACCTCAGCTGAGTTTGTTTTAAAACCTTTAGTCAAAAAGGAATAGTGGCAAATCAGTCAGGTTTTGCCTCTATTTTTCATGAGATACACTTTTTTTTTTTTTTTTCTTAACATATATTTCACCTCTTGAGTCATTAAATACCCTCTCTCACAAATTTCTTTTTTTGCTTGTGTAAGTCGACAAATAATTTATTTAAAAAAAAAAACCCAAAAAAAAAACTGGAGCTACCGTTTTTTTCTAATTTTTGAAGCCATCTCCATCACATGATTAAAGAATAGTTAGGCATGACAAAAAACAGAAAAACCTATCAATATTGGCATTTGTAGGACAAAGCAAACATTTATTCAAATCAAAATAGAAATATATGTTTTTAAGTAAATGCTCCACTATCCCCACCAAAAGGACTGTAAATTAGTGGTAGTGAGACTAAAGTCCTTGCAATATCTCACTTCATTTTTTATCCCAATTTCTCTTGGCTTGGGGGAGAAAAAAAAATTAAGAAATAAAAATATCAGCTGGATTATCTATTTTGTGGATGTGTGTGTGTTGTTTTTTTTTTTCCATTTTTTTTTTTTTTTCCATTTTTTTTTTTTCTCCACTGAATGCGTTTGATGTGAGCTGTGTTGTTGTTGCTTTCCATTGCAGTGCCAAGATGGACGAACACCTCTACATATGACAGCCCTGCATGGTAGATTTACAAGAGCACAGACGCTAATTGAGCATGGTGAGCAGAAATAATAATAATAATATGTTCTTAGTTCTAGCCCTTCCACCATTTTCACCACTTTGCATATAATATATATCTACTCATTATTGATAAATGAATTAACAAGCATATACACGTCTATATAAAAAAAAAAGAAAAAAAAAAGACCTACAGGGAGTCAGCTGATATAAAAGCAAACTGATCCCAATGACTCTAATATATATATATATATATATATATATATATATATATATATAAAAAACTAAACACAAAGAAGTACACAAAGCAGGTGACCCATAATATCAGAGCAAAATAGCACACCCAACGAACTAAAAAAAAAAAAAAGAAAGGCTCAAATATATATTGTATATATAAGGGGCACGTATACCTGTGTGTGTGTGTAAAAATATACTCAGTTATGACCTGAGTTTAAGGACAGGATGGTTAAATAAAATAAAGATGAGGAAAACTGTATTTTAAGTTGCCTACGCGTTTCGTCCTGTGATGGACTTTATCAAGGCAAAAAGACGAAATGAGCTTGATTCTAAATTACGTATCTATAAACAGTGTTGGCAACCACAAAGACGTACACAAATGAAATATTAAAAATATTAAAATAAAGGGAATTCAACCATTTTCTTTGAAAAGAAAACAGTCGAATTCTCTTCATTTTAATATTTTTAATATTTCTGAAATGCATCGTAATGTCAACAAACATAAACATTTGTTGACATTACGATACATTTCAGAGCAGATATGTTTGTTTACGATGGATCGAAAATTGTGTTATATAGGCTTGATAAAAACCTCGTTTAGACTGGAGGCTATTCGTGGTCGAGAGGTGTAAGACGTTACCAGATCAAATGGTAGCTTCTCCTATATAGATAGGGGTCACAGGTTCGAATCCTGCCGAATGGCACGCATTTTTGTAATAAAAATTTATCGTAAATAATCAGGCCGGTAGATATAAATATATAACACTGTTTCATTAAAAACAGAATATCTACTTAAATATGAGTATTGATAAAAAAATAATGTTCAAACAATTCATTTCATATATATATATATATATATACATACATACATATACATACACACCAAAAGTATGACTACACGTAGTAGGTATGCACTTCAGATTTTTAGAAAAAACTTTATTACATTTATATTTATTTGTTACAATCAAATTTGTTCAAAACTGCATTTGTTTAACACATCTTGAAGCACAGTTTAATCTCTTAAATGTTCAAAATGTCCTCTTTCAACATAGCAACATTCCTCAAACCTCTCCTTAACACTATGACTATAACACAACACAAATCCTGATCTGCATCAATTTCAATAAATACTTCTTAGATGTACACTTCTAATTCGTCCACTGTGTGGGAATTTCTCTTATAAACCTTGTTCTTTACTACAACACCTCCTGAGCTAAAAAGAAATCCATTGGTATTAGGTAAATGTGGTGGCCATTTGATACCTGTTCTTCTGAACCAATGCTGTGGAAAGGTTTGGTTAAGGTTGTTCCTTACTGCCAAAGCATAATGGAGAGGTGTGCACTATCTTTTTGAAATGAACAATAATGATCTGGATAAATTAGATCTAAAAATCAAAATTAGCTCTAAACAGAGAGGGAAACAAGACTAAGCCTACTTTTGGGCCCCTACGCTCATCACACTTAACTGCGATTTCACTTTGTACCTTTCATAACCAATGGGCAAAAGCTGTAAATATTTGTAAGTTTTACTTAATCGTTCTAAAGCACAATAGTACTGATGCTAACAATTCAGGTGTGTGAAAGAGAAATTCTAAAATGCTTTCTTTTAAAAGTTAAGTTCTTAACTTGATAAGGAAAAAAAATCCCATATACTGAGGTTGAGTCTGTATCTGTCACAGATCTTTCATTAGCCTATATTAATATAATTGTTTTAATTTATCATTAATTGCTAATTTTATTGTAGCTAATAACATCTCTGATAAGAATGACATTTTTTCCTATGTCTATCAAACTGGCTAACTTTCTGGGAATTTTTAACTGAGACATCACATCTATTTAGCCTTGTGCAATAGATTGTTCTCATTCCACTGTCCATGTCTAAGAATATCTTGTTTTGTTCTTGTTCCACTGTTCTTGCTTAGATATATTTTTTGTTCTTATTTAGTACTGCTCAGTTATTGCTTTCCCTGTTCTCACTGAGTCTGTCTATTACCCAGACTGGAATTGAACTCCTTACTACAAAAGTGTGTAAAGTCATCTTTCAGGATAGGTTTCTCATTGTATTCTCTTTAATCTTTGCATTAGTTGTAAAGAATCTATTGACAGAAAATCATTATAAATGATACACAAACTCTGTTACTGGTATGTCACGGCTGACTGAATAACCTCAGGAGAGACGTGTGTGTGTGTGTATATATGTGTGTGTGTGTGTATATGTGTGTATATACAAGTGTTAGTGTGTGTGTGTATATATATATGACAGACACACATGTATGTGTGTGTGTCTGTCTGTACATATGTGTGTGTCTGTCATGCATATGTGTGTGTGTGTCTGTCATACATATGTGTGTGTGTGTCTGTATCATACATATGTGTGTGTGTGTGTGTATGTACATATGTGTGTGTGTGTCTGTCTTACATATGTGTGTGTCTGTCATACATATGTGTGTGTGTGTCTGTCATACATATGTGTGTGTGTGTCTGTCATACATATGTGTGTGTGTGTCTGTCATACATATGTGTGTGTGTGTATGTAAACATACATATGTGTGTGTGTCTGTGTCATACATATGTGTGTGTGTGTCTGTCATACATATGTGTGTGTGTGTCTGTCATACATATGTGTGTGTGTGTCTGTCATACATATATGTGTGTGTGTGTGTCTGTCATACATATATGTGTGTGTGTGTGTCTGTCTTTGTGTGTGTGTGTGTGTGTCTGTATACATATATGTGTGTGTGTGTGTGTCTGTCATACATATGTGTGTGTGTGTCTGTGTACATATATGTGTGTGTGTGTGTCTGTCATACATATATGTGTGTGTGTCATACATATATGTGTGTGTGTGTGTGTCTGTCATACATATGTGTGTGTGTGTGTGTCTGTGTATATATATGTGTGTGTGTGTGTATGCGCACATATATGTGTGTGTGTCTGTCATACATATATGTGTGTGTGTGTCTGTCATATGTGTGTGTGTGTGTCTGTCATACACATATGTGTGTGTGTATCTGTGCATACATATATGTGTGTGTGTGTGTACATATATGTGTGTGTGTGTCTGTCATACATATGTGTGTGTGTCTGTCATATATATGTGTGTGTGTCTGTCATACATATATGTGTGTGTGTGTGTGTGTGTATACATATATGTGTGTGTGTGTGTCTGTCATACATATATGTGTGTGTGTGTCTGTCTGTCATATATATGTGTGTGTGTGTCTGTCTGTCTGTACATATATGTGTGTGTGTGTCTGTCTGTCATACATATATATGTGTGTGTGTCTGTCTGTCTGTGTGTGTGTGTGTCTGTCTGTCATACATATATATGTGTGTGTGTGTCTGTGTCATATATATATGTGTGTGTGTCTGTGTGTACATATATATGTGTGTGTGTGTCTGTCTGTCTTACTATGTGTGTGTGTCTGTCTGTCTGTATATATGTGTGTGTGTCTGTCTGTCCATACATATATATGTGTGTGTGTGTCTGTCTGTGTGTATATATGTGTGTGTGTGTCTGTCTGTCATACATATATGTGTGTGTGTGTCTGTCTGTCATACATATATATGTGTGTGTCTGTCTGTCATACATATGTATGTGTGTGTGTGTCTGTCTGTCATACATATATATGTGTGTGTGTGTCTGTCTGTCATACATATATATGTGTGTGTGTCTGTCTGTGTGTGTGTGTGTGTGTGTCTGTCTGTCTTTATATGTGTGTGTGTGTGTGTCTGTCTGTCCTTGTATATGTGTGTGTGTGTCTGTCTGTCTGTATATGTGTGTGTGTATTATTGACTCTGTCTGTCTTACATATATGTGTGTGTGTGTGTGTCTGTGTCCTTGCTTATGTGTGTGTGTGTGTGTCTATATGCATACATATATGTGTGTGTGTGTGTGTGTCTGTGTGTACATATATGTGTGTGTGTGTGTCTGTCTGTCATACATATATGTGTGTGTGTGTGTCTGTCTGTCATACATATATGTGTGTGTGTCTGTCATTTTTTTTTTTTAATCATCTCACCCCAAGCAAGGCATTCCACTGCCACTATTGCGCATGGGGCTACATAGGGGAAGGTAAAGAGAAGGAGTGGATAGACATAGGGAATGTCAGGAGAAAGGTGACAGATGAGTAAGGATAGCGAGGATGAGGGTCGGGCAGATGGGAAGAGTGCTTGATAGAATGGGAGCAGGTTAGTGTGTTAGGAGGTGTGTATTGACCTTACATTTAAACTCCTGGAGATTGTAGCCGTCGGGGAAGCAATCGTTTGGAAGAGAATTCCACAGTCGGGAAGTGCGAGGAAAGAAACTGTTGGAGTAGAAGTTACGGCTGCATTTTATCGGTTTCACTGTAAAAGGGTGGGATCTAGTTGCTAATCTAGTATCTCGTGCAAATTCGTATTTAGGGGGCACCAGTGATCTAAGTTCATCGGAGCAGAAGCCGTGAAAGTATTTATAGAAGAGACACAGGGAAGCCACGTCTCGCCGGTGGGAGAGAGACTGCAGGCAGTCTGCCAAGTCGGTATCTATCACATTACAGACCCTCCTCTGAACCTTATCAAAGACGACCAAAAGATGAAAAAAAAAATAAATAAATAAAATAATTTCCAAGAAATTTCACAAAAACAGACTGAAAAATGGACTGAATCCCAGTTGACTTACCACAAGCAGCTAACACTGTAAAGTTGATTTAATTCAATTTCTGAAGACAAAAATAGAAATTAAACCGTTTTTTACAGAATATAGTCGAGTTATGTTGCTTGCGTTCGCTTGCCAAACCGTTAAGAATTCAATCTCTCGAAGACAGAAATTTAAATCTTCTACAAGACAAAACTAATGGAAATAATTGAACCGTGATGCTATTTATCATTAGTCAAAAATACCCTTGAATAGCAAAATTATTTACACAAATTAAGTGACGAAAAAAAAAAATCAAAGACGACCAAAAGACGAAAAAAATAAAAAATAATAAATAAATAAAATAATTTCCAAGAAATTTCACAAAAACAGACTGAAAAATGGACTGAATCCCGGTTGACTTACCACAAGCAGCTAACACTGTAAAGTTGATTTAATTCAATTTCTGTCATACATATATATGTGTGTGTGTGTCTGTCATACATATATATATATGTGTGTGTGTGTGTGTCTGTCATACATATATATATGTGTGTGTGTGTGTGTCTGTCATACATATGTGTGTGTGTCTGTCATACATATGTGTGTGTGTGTGTGTCTGTCATACATATGTGTGTGTGTCTGTCATACATATGTGTGTGTGTCTGTCATACATATGTGTGTGTGTGTCTGTCATACATATGTGTGTGTGTGTCTGTCATACATATATATGTGTGTGTGTCTGTCATACATATATATGTGTGTGTGTCTGTCATACATATATATGTGTGTGTGTCTGTCATACATATATATGTGTGTGTGTCTGTCATACATATATATGTGTGTGTGTCTGTCATACATATATATGTGTGTGTGTCTGTCATACATATATGTGTGTGTGTCTGTCATACATGTGTGTGTGTGTCTGTCATACATGTGTGTGTGTGTCTGTCATACATATATATGTGTGTGTGTCATACATATATATGTGTGTGTGTGTGTCATACACATATATATGTGTGTGTGTCATACATATATATGTGTGTGTGTGTCATACATATATATGTGTGTGTGTGTCATACATATACGTGTGTGTGTGTGTCTGTCATACATATACGTGTGTGTGTGTGTCTGTCATACATACGTGTGTGTCTGTCATATATATATATTTATATATGTGTGTGTGTGTCTGTAATATATATATATATATATTTATATATGTGTGTGTGTGTCTGTATATATATATATATATATATATATATATATGGTTGACTTACCACAAGCAGCTAACACTGTAAAGTTGATTTAATTCAATTTCTGTCATACATATATATGTGTGTGTGTGTCTGTCATACATATATATATATGTGTGTGTGTGTGTGTCTGTCATACATATATATATGTGTGTGTGTGTGTGTCTGTCATACATATGTGTGTGTGTCTGTCATACATATGTGTGTGTGTGTGTGTCTGTCATACATATGTGTGTGTGTCTGTCATACATATGTGTGTGTGTCTGTCATACATATGTGTGTGTGTGTCTGTCATACATATGTGTGTGTGTGTCTGTCATACATATATATGTGTGTGTGTCTGTCATACATATATATGTGTGTGTGTCTGTCATACATATATATGTGTGTGTGTCTGTCATACATATATATGTGTGTGTGTCTGTCATACATATATATGTGTGTGTGTCTGTCATACATATATATGTGTGTGTGTCTGTCATACATGTGTGTGTGTGTCTGTCATACATGTGTGTGTGTGTCTGTCATACATGTGTGTGTGTGTCTGTCATACATATATATGTGTGTGTGTCATACATATATATGTGTGTGTGTGTGTCATACACATATATATGTGTGTGTGTGTCATACATATATATGTGTGTGTGTGTCATACATATATATGTGTGTGTGTGTCATACATATACGTGTGTGTGTGTGTCTGTCATACATATACGTGTGTGTGTGTGTCTGTCATACATACGTGTGTGTCTGTCATATATATATATTTATATATGTGTGTGTGTGTCTGTAATATATATATATATATATTTATATATGTGTGTGTGTGTCTGTAATATATATATATATATATATATTTATATATATGTGTGTGTGTGTCTGTAATATATATATATATATATATATATTTATATATATGTGTGTGTGTGTCTGTAATAATATATATATATATATATATTTATATATATGTGTGTGTGTGTCTGTAATATATATATATATATATTTATATATATGTGTGTGTGTGTGTCTGTAATATATGTGTGTGTGTGTGTGTCTGTCATATATATATATATATATATATAATGTTTGTGTGTATGCTGTCCTTGGCTTAAATTTAAAAGGAAAAAATTAAAGATTAAAAGCATAATTAATTTGGCCTCAAAAAGCACTAATTTGGCAGAGCTTTAGTGCCATCACCCTGTTAATAAGAGAGTACAAAATATTATTTACATTTGAATCTTTGAATTGCCCATCCATATTAAATAGTTTTAATGAAACAAAAACTGTATCAGATCTATATATTCTGGAACAATGATATGACAAAGTAAAATTAACGTGACAATAATTTTATTTTATTGTTTAAAAACAGAGTAACTATTGTTATGCTGACTTGTTGTCATAAATATACTTTTTTATGACTATAGAAATATCTAAAGAAAAAAACGTAAAAATATTGAATTAAATTAATTTACTTTAATTATGACATTACATTCTTAAATGATTTTTCCTTAATTTTGAAGTCTAAAATATCACATTTACTCTTTTTTTTTTAACAGTAAACACTAAAATTCAACATTTATAAAAATAGTTTTTAGAAAGAAAAAGAAAAATTATTCAGAAAAAATTAATTTTTATCATCAATACATAACATCAGAAAAATATCAACTTTGTGAGAAATTACATCTTAAAATTTAAATTTTACGGTGTAAAAACAGAATTGAAGGAAAAAGCTTTAGGTTGAAAAGTTTGTTAAAAATTAAACCTAAAACTGTATTAAAATTAGGAGAAACTTTGTAACATTGGTCATAAGAAAAAGTAGAAAAATCTAATTAATATTTCTTGAAGTAAAATTAAGATTTTACATTTTACTACAAGAAGCCAAGTAAAAATTCAACATAATTTTTAATTTGTTAGAAACAGAAATACAGATTCCACAAAAATAAAGTTGTTAGTATATTTGACTTTATGAATAAAAATGTCAAAGAGAAGAATATAAAATGGAAGCAAAAAATGTTAAATTGACTTACAAATTCAGTCAGTTAAGTGCCATACGTGATACACGCTTGGTCAATCACGTCTCAAAAGAGACATGACTGACTGGGCAGAAGATTATCTCGCAGTAGATTGTCATTGCTTTCTGCGGTAGACTGGTTGCCAGCCAAGGCTATAGAACCCAATCTGTCCTGTTATTTAACACATGACTAGAGGGAAGAGATGGATTAATACCCTTTCCAAGGATATTTGAGCATAAGTGAATGCAAGGAATTCAACTGGAATTTGAACTCGGCTCCCTGCTTTCTCATTCCAAGCTGATATCTGCACCACAATGCACATCCTTACTTAAATCATATTTTTTAGCGAATTTTGCACAAAAAAGTTTTACACTGTAAACATAAAATAATATAGCAAGTCCAAAGGAAATAAATAAATTTTATACTTTCTTCAATTAAAATAGGTTAATTATTCCAAATATACAAAGCAAACATTTTTTTTTAAGCCATTACAGCAGTGAACTACCCAAAATCTTCATTCCCAGTGAAATGACAAAATTTGATATTGACCTCCAGTTCTGGTTGAGACTTGTACTATGTCATGACCTTAAATAAAGTTTACCATGATCACATGACTAAAAATGGACAACAATGATTGTAGACTAGAAATTTCTTAAAGATACATTTCATTTGCTCCACCTTTGTATAAGAAGCGTGATAACTTTTTGGAATGAAGAAATTGTTTCATTGTCATTATATTCAGTCGCAATCAAAGTTTTGGCATAGACAGGTACTTCAGCTAGTTGATAAAGTTGTCTTTCTGTCTACTTTGTGTTTCCCTTATGTGGTTTTCAAGTATCCAGTCTTCATACATTGCATTAAGCTTTGTCAAGTATTAGTTTTATTCAGTTACTAACAGTATAGCCCGGTGTTGCTTGTGTGTAATGAAAGATTTAAAACTAATCCATGGTTCTGGAGCTCAGACTCTTTGGACGTTGGCACAAAAGACTAAAAAGTTTCCAGTTAAAGCGAAACCGTAGACTGAAAGAAAAAATGAATGGATGTAAGTCAAATTTTGATTTCCTGGTATCGATTTATATATATATATATATATATATTATCAACTTTCTGCACTATTTTAAGAACTGCAACCTTTGAACTTCTGAATATTGTTTCTTATGTCTTTGTCTATGAGTGTATCAAATTTGATTAAAATTGGACCACTCCTTCTATAACCCGAATTTTTTCGATTTTTTGGTGATATTTATCGGGGGTACCTCAACACAAAACCTAGCTAAGAACGCTCGCAGACGCTTATAGTACAACTGTGTAAATTTTCAAGAAAATCGGTTTAGCCGTTTCAAAGTCTATAGGTAACGGATACACACACAGACAAAGTTCCATTTATAAATAAGTTTAGATTAGATAGTGTCTTGCCATTTGTTTTTTTTTTTGTTTTTTTTGTTAATATTTACTTTTTGTTCCTAAATTGAATTAATTCTTATTGATACTGTTTTTATTTTCTTCCTGGTTAAGTTTTGCCATTTGTAGTCACATTTTTGTGTTATTAAAAGTATTTGTCAGATTTGTTGTGATGTGATTTATTGGAACTGTTATCGGGTAAATGGCAAGTTAATAGATGAGATAATGTAGTGATTTTGTAATCAACATATGTGTTTGACTTATTAACAAGCAAATTTGTGGGCAACATTAGTTTGTTGAACATTTTGAGATATATATTGTTAGTTGTTGATCAGGGAGGTCTTTAGGTTAGTAATTTTGCTGTTGATATGTGCTACCTATATCTGTAATCAGTGGTTTGTAATTTTTACCTTTATTTGACTCTTATTGTTTAATGGTGTCTTTAAAATATTTTGATTTATTTGTTTTCTAAGGTTTAATCGGCTTATCTATTTTGTGATTAGCAAAATTATTGTTAATGTTTTTTTATTATATTTCAGTTCTTTATGGAATATTGAGGACATAGAAGATATTAAATGTGCTCGATTTATTAAATTACGCATTATTATGGTTGTTTTGTACCTGTAGGCATTTGTTATTATGGATAAGTAGATATGAATTTGTGTAAAAGAATCCCAGCTTATTAGTTTTTTATTTCAGCTCTGACTTAAGATGCTTTTTGCCTTACTCTAGGAACAAATGAACAAAATAGTCAATTTAAACCAACTTCTTCTCAATGGACATCTCTTTAAAATGGCACTTTTTTTTCCTCAAGATTTTGAGAAGTGTTAGCTGATTGAAAATGCATAGACTGTAACACACAAGAATATAAATTAGCCCTAAATGCTTGAATCCTTATGGTTGTGTTGACACAGTCTGTGTGCTTGTGTATCAATAATGTTTCCCTTTTTAAGTTTTGTTTTTTGCTAAAATATTGAAAAAAGAATGAGAAGACATTGTGTGTGAGAGAGAGAGAGAGACACACTGTTTCCCTGCTTGCGTGCATTTGAGAGAGAGAGGGACTGCCTCTTTGCCCGTGTGTGTAAGAAAGAAAGAGATTCTGTCTCTTTGCTTGTGTGAGAAAGAGAGAGACACACTGTCTTTGCTTGTGTGAGCGAGAGAGACACACTGTCTTTGCTTGTGTGAGCAAGAGAGAGACACACTGTCTTTGCTTGTGTGAGCAAGAGAGAGAGAGACACTGTCTTTGCTTGTGTGAGCGAAAGAGAGAGAGAGACACAGTCTTTGCTTGTGTGAGCGAGAGAGAGAGAGAGACAGACATTGTCTTTGCTTGTGTGAGCGAGAGAGAGAGAGAGAGACACTGTCTTTGCTTGTGTGAGCGAGAGAGAGACACTGTCTTTGCTTGTGTGAGCGAGAGAGAGAGAGACACTGTCTTTGCTTGTGTGAGCGAGAGAGAGAGAGACACTGTCTTTGCTTGTGTGAGCGAGAGAGAGAGAGACACTGTCTTTGCTTGTGTGAGCGAGAGAGAGAGAGACACTGTCTTTGCTTGTGTGAGCGAGAGAGAGAGAGACACTGTCTTTGCTTGTGTGAGCGAGAGAGAGAGAGACACTGTCTTTGCTTGTGTGAGCGAGAGAGAGAGAGAGACACAGTGTCTTTGCTTGTGTGAGCGAAAGAGAGAGAGAGAGACAGTGTCTTTGCTCGCGTGTGTGGGAAAGAGAGAGACAGTGTCTTTGCTCGCGTGTGTGGGAAAGGGAGAGACAGTGCCTTTGGTCGTGTGCGTGTGTGTGCGAGAGAGAGAGAGACTCCGCCTTTGGTCGTGTGCGTGTGTGTGCGAGAGAGAGAGAGACACCGCCTTTGGTCGTGTGCGTGTGTGTGCGAGAGAGAGAGACACCGCCTTTGGTCGTGTGCGTGTGTGTGCGAGAGAGAGAGACACCGCCTTTGGTCGTGTGCGTGTGTGTGCGAGAGAGAGAGACACCGCCTTTGGTCGTGTGCGTGTGTGTGCGAGAGAGAGAGACACCGCCTTTGGTCGTGTGCGTGTGTGTGCGAGAGAGAGAGACACCGCCTTTGGTCGTGTGCGTGTGTGTGCGAGAGAGTGAGACACATCCTTTGGTCGTGTGCGTGTGTGTGTGTGAGAGAGAGAGACAGACACCCGCTTGGTCGTGTGTGTGTGTGTGTGCGAGAGAGAGAGACACCGCCTTGGTCGGTGTGTGTGTGTGTGTAGAGAGAGACACCGCCTTTGGGTCGGGGCGAGAGAGAGAGACACCGCCTATCGGCAAGAGAGAGAGAGACACTGCGCTTTTGGTCGTGTGCGAGAGAGAGAGACACCGCCTTGGTCGGTGCGAGACACCGCTTGGCTTTCTGTGCGAGAGAGAGAGACACCGCCCTTGGTCACAAAAGTAGAGAGAGAGACACCGCTCGGTCGGTGCGGAGAGAGAGACACCGCCTTTGGTCGTGTGCGAGAGAGAGAGAGACACCGCCTTGGTCGTGTGCGAGAGAGAGAGACACCGCCAGTCGTGGGTGGGCACAGAGAGAGAGACACCGCCTTGGTCGGTGCGAGAGAGAGAGACACCGCCTTTGGTCGGTGCGAGAGAGAGAGACACCGCCTTTGGTCGTGTGCGAGAGAGAGAGACCGCCTTTGGTCGTGTGCGAGAGAGAGAGACAATGCGCTCAGTCGTGTGCGAGAGAGAGAGACACCGCCTTGGTCGTGTGCGAGAGAGAGAGACACCGTCTTTTTGGTCGGTGCGAGAGAGAGACACCGCTCGGTCGTGCGCAGAGAGAGAGACACCGCTTGGTCGAAACAGAGAGAGACACCGCCTTGGTCGGTGCGAGAGAGAGAGACACCCGCTTGGTCGTGTGTGTGTGCGCGCAGAGAGAGAGACACCGCCTTGGTCGTAAAGAGAGAGAGAGACACCGTCTTTTGGTCGTGTGCGGAGAGAGACACCGCCTTGGTCGTGTGCGAGAGAGAGAGACACCGCTTGGTCGGGTGCAGAGAGAGAGACACCGCCTTGGTCGCAGAGAGAGAGAGACACCCCGCCGGGTCGTGTGCGAGAGAGAGAGACACCCGCCTTGGTCGGTGCGAGAGAGAGACACCGCCGTGTCGTGTGCGAGAGAGAGAGAGACACCGCCTTGGTCGGTAAAGTAGAGAGAGAGACACCGCCTTTGGTCGTGTGCGAGAGAGAGAGAAACACCGCCTTTGGTCGTGTGCGAGAGAGAGAGACACCGCCTTGGTCGTGCGCAGAGAGAGAGACACCGCCCTTGGTCGCAAACAGAGAGAGAGACACCGCCTTTGGTCGCGAGAGAGAGAGACACCGCCTGTCGCGGCGAGAGAGAGAGACACCGCCCTTGGTCGTGTGCGAGAGAGAGAGACACCCTGCCTTTTGGTCGTGTGCGAGAGAGAGAGACACCGCTCTTGGTCGTGTGCGAGAGAGAGAGACACCGCCTTGGTCGTGTGCGAGAGAGAGAGACACCGCTCGGGTCGAAAGTAGAGAGAGACACCGCTTGGTCGTGTGCGAGAGAGAGAGAGACACCGCCTTTTGTCGCAAGAGAGAGAGAGACACCGCCTTGGTCGTGTGCGCAGAGAGAGAGACACGCTTGGTCGTGTGCGCAGAGAGAGAGACACCGCCGGGTCGGGGCGAGAGAGAGAGACACCGCCTTTGGTCGTGTGCGAGAGAGAGAGACACACTTTGGTCGTGTGTGCGAGAGAGAGAGACACCGCCTTTGGTCGTGTGCGTGTGTGTGCGAGAGAGAGAGACACCGCCTTTGGTCGTGTGCTTGTGAGAGAGAGAGAGACACTCTCTCTTTGCCTTTGTGTGTTAGAGAGAGAGACTCTTTGCCTGTGTGTGTGTGAGAAAGAGAGAGACTCTCTCTTTGTCTGTGTGTGTGTGTGTGTGTGTGAGAGAGTGAGACACTCTCTTCGCCTGTGTGTGAGAGTGAGACACTCTCTTCGCCTGTGTGTGTGAGTGAGAGACACACACACACACACACTCTCTTTGCTTGTGTGTGAGCGATTGAGAGACACGCACTGTCTTTGCTTGTGTGTGTGAGAGAGGGAGACACTGTTTCTTTGCTTGTGTGTGTGAGAGAGGGAGACACTGTTTCTTTGCTTGTGTGTGAGAGAGAGAGACACTGTTTCTTTGCTTGTGTGTGAGAGAGAGAGACACTGTTTCTTTGCTTGTGTGTGTGAGAGAAAGAGACACTGTTTCTTTGCTTGTGTGTGAGAGAGATAGACACTGTTTCTTTGCTTGTGTGTGTGTGAGAGAGAGAGAGACACTGTTTCTTTGCTTGTGTGTGTGAGAGAGAGAGAGAGAGACACTGTTTCTTTGCTTGTGTGTGAGAGAGAGAGACACTGTTTCTTTGCTTGTGTGTGAGAGAGATAGACACTGTTTCTTTGCTTGTGTGTGAGAGAGAGAGACACTGTTTCTTTGCTTGCGTGAGAGAGAGAGAGACACTGTCTCTCTGCTTGAGTGTGAGAGAGAGAGAGACACTGTCTCTCTGCTTGAGTGTGAGAGTGAGAGACACTGTCTCTCTGCTCGCGTGTGAGAGTGAGAGAGACACTCTCTTTGCTTGTGTGTGTGTGAGAGAGAGAGCACACTCTTTGCTTTGCTTGTGTGTGTGTGAGAGAGAGAGACACTCTCTTTGCTTGTGTGTGTGTGTGAGAGAGACACACTCTCTTTGCTGTGTGTGTGTGTGAGAGAGAGAGACACACTCTCTTTGCTTGTGTGTGTGTGAGAGAGAGAGACACACTCTCTTTGCTTGTGTGTGTGTGAGAGAGAGAGACACACTCTCTTTGCTTGTGTGTGTGTGAGAAAGAGAGAGAGACACTCTCTTTGCTTGTCTGTGAGATAGACAGTGTCTCTTTGCTTGAGTGTTAGGGAGAGAGAGAGACAGTGTCTCTTTGCTTGAGTGTTAGGGAGAGAGAGAGACAGTGTCTCTTTGCTTGAGTGTTAGGGAGAGAGAGAGACAGTGTCTCTTTGCTTGAGTGTTAGGGAGAGAGAGAGACAGTGTCTCTTTGCTTGAGTGTTAGGGAGAGAGAGAGACAGTGTCTCTTTGCTTGAGTGTTAGGGAGAGAGAGAGACAGTGTCTCTTTGCTTGGGTGTTAGGGAGAGAGAGAGAGACAGTGTCTCTTTGCTTGAGTGTTAGGGAGAGAGAGAGACAGTGTCTCTTTGCTTGAGTGTTAGGGAGAGAGAGAGACAGTGTCTCTTTGCTTGAGTGTTAGGGAGAGAGAGAGACAGTGTCTCTTTGCTTGGGTGTTAGGGAGAGACAGAGAGACAGTGTCTCTTTGCTTGAGTGTTAGGGAGAGAGAGAGACAGTGTCTCTTTGCTTGTGTGTTAGAGCAGAAAGAGACAGTGTCTCTTTGCTGGCTTGCTTGTGTGTGTGTATATGAGAGAGATACTGTCTCTTTGCTTGCTTGTGTGAGAGTGGGAGACACTGTCTCCTTGTTTGCGTGTGTGGACATAGCATGTGTGTGTGAACAACACTTTGTGTACATGTTTACATTCTCTGTGTGTGTGTATGTATATATATATATATATTGAGAGATAGTGTGTGTATGTTCTATTCTCTTTGTGTATGTATGTATTTATATATATACATACACACCCGTGTATACAAGCCATTAAGCACTTCTGGTGACATTCTAATTTTTCTTGATAGCTACTTCCTCTATTTTATATTCTTTCCTGTTCTGCAAAATTGGCTTCCCCATTGGTTTCCTCCTCCTCCTTCAGAATGGTTATCATCATTCTTATTTTAATTATTTATTTGCCTTCAATCCTTTCTCTCCCCCTCTCTGCTACTTATCCCTAAATTAACATAACAACTTCAGCTGAGAGCCTGGCTCCTTTATCTTCCAATTAAACCTCTGAAACCAACTTTATTTTAATTTAAAAATACAACAAATAAAAAAATATATATACCTCTTTCAACTTATTTACCTGTTTGTCCCAAAATCTGTCCAAATATTTCTTTTGTAACACAATTGTAAAGTAGCAATGAGTATTTCTTGTTTGCTATAATTCTGTTACTTTTCTTTTTAACCTTGTCCTCTTTATTTTTAAAAAGGGAGCTTGTCTGCTTTTTTTTTTTTTTTTGTAGATTAGTATTAATCAAACCTTCTACAAGGTGCAACATTTATCAAAATCAAAAACAATGTAAATAGCCCTGCTCCCAATTCGTAATTTGTTAAATAGTTGTTTCTACTTTATATCCAAATATCATGTATTAAATCTCTTACATCATTGATATTTGCAGATGTAAAACTTTAAGATTTCTAAATAAAGAACAAATGGATACACACATTTTAATCTAGAAATTGTTTGTTAGGTGAAATTCATTTTTTTAAAAATAGGTATTTATTTGTTCCTTAATTAAAAGGAATCTTCTGTTAAAAAAACAAATTATAATCATCTAACCAACAATTCATATTTTGAAATATGGACATATTTATTTGTCATTTTAATATTTTAAAGGATTTCACACGAATCCTTTGTAAAATAAAGATGGAAGCTGATGATGGTTTGCCTGAAATAGGCCTATACTTCTGATTTACCAAGAAATAAGGTGTCTGCCTTAATTTTTCTTATTTGCTCTATATGTATTTATATACATATATATTTAGAGCTCTCTTAGAGAGTTATCATACCACTGTATGTACAGGATACTCCTTTGGATTCTTCTGTACCCACACTGCATGCTGAGATATATATATATATATATATATATATATATACACACACACACACACACACACGCGCGCATTTTCTAATAACAAATCATCTGTAAAAAAATTTTGTCACATTTGCATCCTTAAAATATTTTCTTAATAAAATGTATACAGATTTGGTTATCTGTTCTTTATTTAAAAGAAATATTTTGTTAAGAAAAATATCTGCTTTGATTTGGGGATATTGATAACAAATCATTAAGTTATTGATTGATTTTACATGATGGGCATTATGAACAGGACTTCACTGCTAAAATGATAAAGGAATTTTTTCATTTTGGCAAATATCGCACCTTGAGGAGTGCTAATCTTCTAAAATAATTTGTTAAAAACAAATTTATCAATATTTTTTCTGAGTGGATCAGTATATTTAAATAGTTCTTGACGAGAAATGAATTTCTTTAAATTTGATGCCAGTTTCATTATTTCATCTGTTCTAAATTGTTTTTCTAAAGAGTCGGACACATAACTGCTCAATAAATCCTCGTAATTTTGCAGAGAAATTCATTTTAATATCAGTTTCATTTTTCTATCTGGTTTGAAAGTTGTTTTGTATGATTCAAAACCTACCTAAATTATGTCAACCATCTTAATTTTGAAGAAAAATAGGTTTCCTTCATTTTCAAGAGAACATTTATTTTCTTAGGTATAAATCATTTTCTATTGAATTGGACACCTTACTTAAATCAACCTCTATAAATATATGAAAAAATTACTCTTGTTTCTACAATTCTTAAGTAAAATTTTAGACAAGAATAGATACTCATAACAACGTAATTCTGTTGAATATTTAAAATTTATTATCCCTGTCTTCAATATTTTGTAATTCTTAACTTAAACAGTATTAAAATAAGCACTGAGGTTTGATTTTGTATTCATCTGTCCATAGGAAATTTTCTTGATATCAATGACACCTTAGCAATGAGATCACAAAGACCCATCAGCAACTGAAATTCTAATTTAATCATGTTCATTCTTTCTTATTCATTTTTCTCAATTCTCTATTATTTATTTATACCTTGTAGTCAGATAAGGAAGAATGTGTTTATAGGATTTAATTGAACTTTCCCCTCTGTAATGGAATTGATAAGATATCATCCATTGATGGAGGGATGCGTGACATGAATTGAAATCTTGTTAGAGGCTGCTACTTTATTTCTGATCGATGCTGCTTAAGCAGATTGTACAATGTAAAAGAAAAACTAGAAACAACTGAGTATTGCAATAAAAGAAAAATTATCCAAAATTAATAAGACAACTGGTTAAAAAAAAATCTAAACTTATTTATAAATGGAACTTTCTGTGTGTGTGTATCTGTGTGTGTGTGTGTGTCTGTATCCATTACCTATAGACTTTGAAATGGCTGAACCGATTTTCTTGAAAATTTACACAGTTGTACTATAAGCATCTGCGAGTGTTCTTAGCTAGGTTTTGTGTCGAGGTACCTCCGATAAATATCAAAAATCGATAATCGAAAAAATTGGGTTATAGAAGGAGTGGTCCGATTTTAATCAAATTTGATACACTCATAGACAAAGACGTAAGAAACAATATTCAGAAGTTTCAAGGTTGCAGTTCTTACAATAGTGCAGAAAATCGAATATATATATATATAAAAGGCAAGATGTTTGTGTGTGTCTGTCTGTTTATCTGTCTGTATGTCTGTATTTTTTCAGCCCTTCTATTTTAGTTTTTGCTTTGGGTTTGGCTCTAAGTAGGTATAATTGCAGTTCTTAGTCTCAGCCATGATACCATTTACTCAGAGGACTTATTTAGCCTTCAAAATTCAGTTTACGACAAAAAGAATTATTTGATATTGATACCAGGAAATCAAAATTTCACTTACATTCATTCATTCATTCATTCATTCTTCTTTCAGTGTATGGTTTCGCTTTAACTGGAAACAATTACTGCTTTTTAGTCTTTCGTGCCAACGTCCAAAGAGTCTAAGCTCCAGGACCATGGATTAGTTTTAAAGCTTTCATTACACCCGAGCAACGCCGGGCTATACTGCTAGTGAATAATAAAAACATTGTATTTTTACATTATTCAGCACACAGGGCCACATTGGGGAGGGAAGTTGCCATGAAATCTTTTTTTTTTCCGCCTCTTTTTGTTGATGGGTTGTGCTAATAATCAATATGCAATAATCCTATTTTATATTTACATGCGTAAAGACTCTTAAACTGAATATTCATTCTATTGGATTTATATAAAATATTTACAGAAAAGGAGAAGCTACTCTGTAATTAGCCAAACTACATTTAAAATTTAAAGTTAACTTTATTTGTATTCTCTAATCAGAAGAGGTATTTACATTGTTTTTGATCAGTGTTGCACCTTGTGGAAGGTCTGGTAAATGTTAATCTACAAAAAAAAAAAAAGCAGGCAAGTTCCCTTTTTATAAATAAAGAGGACAAGATTAAAAAGCAAAGTATTGTTAGATAATTTTTTTAACATACATGCGACTAATTTTTAAAAATTGCTTTTTTTGTTTTAGTGTGAGAATATTCAAGAAGGAAGAAAAATAAATCCAAATATTAATAACTTTAGCTCTGTTTATTATATATAGGCATCCTTCAATTAATGTGCATTCAATTAATGCATTTTTGATTTGTGCATACAGAATATTTGATTAGTGCTGTAAAACATTCTTCGGTATAATAATTGAAAATGTATCTTTTTTTTATAGTTACTGGTGTACACATTAGTCACTCCAATGGAGGGATTCCTGTGGGTGGGTGTGTGTGTGTGTGTGTGTATACATACATACATACACACACACACACACACACACACACACACACACATACTGTTCAATGAATAAATTAAATTGTTTAAATTATGCAAAAATTAAAATAACACTGACATTTTCCAACAGTTTATTTTCTCGCACTTCCCGACTGTGGAATTCCCTTCCGCATGACTGCTTCCTCGATGGCTGCAATCTCCAGGAGTTTAAATGTAAGGTCAATATGCACCTCCCAACACACTAACTTGCTTCCATTCTTTCAAACACTCTTCCCATTCACCCAACCTCCACCCTCAGTATCCATACCTATCTATCACCCCACTTCTGTCATTTCCTATATCTAACCACTCTTTCTCTTTACCTTCCCCTATGTAGCCCCAAGCGCAATAGTGGCAGTGGAATGCCTTGCTTGGGGTGAAATGATTTTAAAAAAAAAAAGATATATTTAACAAAATTACACAAAAATATCTTGAAATACTAAAGTGTTAATTTATTCGGTAAAATCGCCATTGACTTCAACCATGACCTCTAGACGACTTAGGAATTTCCTTCGACTCTTTTGGACAGTCTCCTTGTTTAAGTTGGTGAATGCTGTCATAATCCTTGCCTTCAGTTCATTTTTGGTGTTACAAGGAGTTTTGTTAGTCTCTTGCTTGACTGTGCCTCACTCATAATAAACAAGGGGTTGCAGTCTGGAGAGTTAGTTGGCCAGATGTTAGAGGTGATGTGGTTGCCGAAATTGTTTGACAGTCATGACTGGGTTCTTCTGCTTGTGTGGCATAGGGAAGAGTCCTGTTGCTAGATATAGGGTCTTGACCCAGAGCAGCATTACCTCCCCAAGGCACTTGATGTTGGCTTTTGTGTTGAGTCTGAGGCTCCGTGGAAAGATGAATGGAGGCATAATGCTGTCATCACTCATGATTACTCTAAACACCTTTGTAATCACCGTTAGACTGAGCCAACTCTTTCTGAATCCTCTGCACTGATCTCAGTTTGACACCCAAACATTGAAAAATGTTCTTATTGGAGCGTCCAGCATGAATGCCAAGCATTACAGCAAGCTGTTTCTAAATTTCTAACAGAGAGACTGGTGCTTTTTTTCCTGGGACATGCAATAAGGAAGGAGAGCTTGGAGAACCTGATACTGACAGGCCAGATAGAAGGTAAAAGAGACAGAGGAAAGCAGCGGATAACATATTTTTCAGGGCCTGATCAGGTGGATGACAGAAGGGGGGTTGCGAGATGTAGCAGGAGCAAACATACTAAGAGCCACAAGAGATAGGGAGACGTGGAGAACCATGATCGCCTATGTCCTGAATGGACAGGGCACATAGAAAAAGAAGGTGTCCAACTGACCCTCTACACTGTGCAGTCAACAAAATCAAAAGCAAGCAATGTTCATACATGAAATTAAAAATATAATATGACAATAATTTACCCATTGCACTCTGTATATAAGTGGACATTGAAGGCAACACCCAAAGGTGACAGTCTGTTTCATCCTAAACGCATGACCTGACAGTTGCATTTAGCATGGAACAGACTCACCTCAAGTTGTAACAAAAGAAGAAAAATGATTGACCAAAACACAGTTAAATCACAGACAAATATATTTAATGTACAAAAACGCAAAATATTTTACAATTAAACAATTTTTTACATTCAAATAGAAAAAAAAACAATTTACTACTGGCAGAGTGATAGGTAAGTGTTACGAAGGGGAAGGAAGGTGTCAAGTATCTTTACCCAGTTAAGCTAGCAAGTAGTCTAAGTGCTATACATTTGGAAATCATCAAATGTGTAAATAAAGAATAATTATTAGTTTGGTCAATGAAAGAGTCAAAATTTCTACTTACCCATTTAATTCCATGAGGTTCTCTTTCAGGTTTTAGTTGGTCGGCAACTTTTAGTAGAGATTCTTTTGGCTGGATATGCAAATCCTGAGCCGGGACCCAGTTGATAATGTCAGCAAATCCTGTTAACTACTCTCTTCCCAAAACCTATTTTTGTAGGGGCTAAGACCTAATTTGCATATTTCTAGAATCATTTCGAATTCTCTAGATTTTACTGGAATATACTGGAAATTTCTAGAATCTTCCAAATCGTTCTATTCCTAATTTCTCTATTTAACAACTACTTCATGAATTAAAACTTTTTTTGTAATAACAAGTAGGACTCAATAGGATCCTTTACTATAACTTGTTAGACATTAATATTATTTTTATATAAATGTGTCCTCGTAACAACTTCAATGTCCACTTTTATGTTTATATGCACTCTGTCTTTGATATTTAGCACTTTAATCCATAAATATAGCAAACATTAAAACTATATTTTGTCATGCACACACACACACACACATATATATATATATATATATATATATATATCTGGTTAAGAGTTCATGTTAATTGTATTGAGTTGTTTCGAAAGTTCATGTTCCAACACGTTAGATTATATCAAATTTATTGACAGATATAATATGCTTACAATTCTGATTAGAGCACACTTCAAACTATCTTTTGATAAAGAAAGTTTAAAATAAATTAATTTGTGCCAATTTTGAAAATGGAAATGTATTTTAGGCACTAGATGCTTTTTTTATTACTGTAAAGACAAATGCTTTGCAAGCAACAAAAAAAGATAAGCTGCAGACAGTGACGGTGCTTCAGATGACACAACTGTACAAATGTGGTTTGTTGAGCTTAGAGTTTGTGATTGTAGCCTTATTGATGAAAAAAAAACATGGGCAGACACCTGACCACAGATTATAACAAAATCAAGATATTGATTGAGAATAACCCACATTACACAAATGTGGGAATTGACAGAAACATTAAATTTATCAAACTATATCTTATTAAAGCTTGGCTACTCAAATCACGATAATGTTTGGGTACCACATGATCTGAGTGAAAAGAATCTTTTGGATTGCATTTCTAGCTGTGATTTGCTGTATAAACACAATGTGTAGCATAGGTGTGCTTGTTCCTTGAACGTTCGGAGTCACCAGTGTAGCGTAGAGGTGCGTGTTCCTTGAGCTCCGGGAGTCACCAGTGTAGCGTAGGGGTGCGTGTTCCTTGAGCTCCGGGAGTCACCAGTGTAGCATAGGGGTGCGTGTTCCTTGAGCTCCGGGAGTCACCAGTGTAGCATAGGGGTGCGTGTTCCTTGAGCTCCGGGAGTCACCAGTGTAGCATAGGGGTGCGTGTTCCTTGAGCGTCGGGAGTCACCAGTGTAGTGTATCGTAAGAAGAACAAAATATGCATTTTGCATTTTAAAATAAAAATTTATTATCAGGAAAAATGGCATGAGTTGTAGAAGCTAATGTGCAATTAGAAACGTTATCAAGAAGTTAAGGGTAGAATTTGTACAAAATGTTTGTAGTAGTAATTGTTGAAAGAGATAAGGAGAAATTGAACAAGGTGCTACCTGACCTTATCTCCAGGTTGATTTGAAGTTGACGTTACATTTTAGTTCTTTTGTCTCTCATCTGTCACTCTTGTCTGACGCCGAGGTCATTTATATAGTCTTTTTGAATTTAGTACTGGATCACTAAGTCCTCAAGTCTTGCAAGTTGCTCCCATTGGTCAAAAATCATTTTAACACCTACTTGTGAAATCTGACTTTTTCGTTAAGCACATGGTCAATCATTTTTCTGTTTGGGATAACCAGGATTTCACATGTCATTGTGAATTTTTGTAAAAGTGAAGAAGTTTGCTTTTAATTAATTTCTTATCTGCTACAAATGCACTCTTCTTGAAGCAAATTGTGATGGGTGATGAGAAATGGATTGTTTGCAACAATGTTCAGTAAAAAAATGATCCTGGGGTAAGCCAACTTTCAGTCAGTTAAGTGCCATACATGATACACGCTTTGGGTGATCATATCTCAGAAGAAACATGACTGACTGGGCAGAATATTATCCTGCAGTAGGTTGCCATTGCTTTCTGCGGTAGACAGGTTGCCAGCCAAGGCTATAGAACCCAATATGTCCTTTTATTTAATCCATAACTGAAGGGAAGAGATGGTTTAATACCTTTCCGAAGGATATTTGCGTGTAAGTGAATGCAAAGAATTTAACTGGAATTCGAACTCGGTTCCTGATTTGTCGTTCTGAGTTAATATCCACTGCACTACAATGCACAGACAACTTTAGCTATCCCAAAAGCAGGTCTTCATCTTAAGAAAGTAATGTTGTTCATCTGGTGAAATTGGAAAGGAATCCTGTATTATAAGCTTTTACCAAGTAACCAGTCAATTGATTCTGAAAATGACTGCTTGCAACAGGACAAATTAAAAACATTAATTCAAGAAAAATGCCCAGAATTTATGAACAGGAAAGGTTTTATTTTCTATCAGGATAATGCCAGATCTCATGTTTTTGGCGATTCAGCAAAAATTGTTGCAGTTTGTGGCTCAGATATGTTACCCCTCTTGCCATATTCATCAGACAGTGTTCCTTTGAATTTTCATTCATTTTGATCCTTGCAAAATAATCTCATTGGTAAAAATTTTGATTCTGTGAATGATATAAAAAAAAGATAAAATACCTAAATGAGTTCATTGCCGAGAAACCACCAAAATTCTGAGAAGATGGAATCTTTAAATTGAAAGAAAAAATGAAGAGTGTGCAACACAATGGCTCATATTTAGTCAAATATTTAATGGCATAATTTTCTGCAATTTAATTCCCTTTAAAAACTGGCATGAACTTTCCATTATTAGACTGACTTAAAAAAAAAATCCCTATATTTAGAAAGTGGCTGAAGAAAAAGTTTTAAATCAAATTGAACATTTTTGCACCTCTTTCAAAATTCTTGCCTTTATCCATTGATAGTCTACTCTGCCTACCAAAACTTAGCCGCTGAATTAAATGGGAGATAACTTTTCCTCAAATAAGACTTATTGGAGACGTCAGTCTTGTTCCAATTTCTTAAATGAAGAATAGACAGGAGTTAATTTTTCTTTGTATCTCTCTCTCTTTCTCTTTTTTTTTTTTTTTTTTTTACCCTGCTGCTTGTTTAATGATTGTGGAATTCAAAATGACATGACATTTGCAAAAAAAAAAAAACACACACACACACAAGAAAAATTAAAGTGTTTGGCAATTCCATTAGCCTATATACTAAGTTTGGTTTAGAATGACACAAAGCCAAATGAAGAGCAATGAAATATTAACCCACCACCATTTCAACTCTCTACATTTATGATTACAGTATTTTAGAGCTCAGCTTTCTGCAAATACTGTGTTGTTCATAGCATCTGGGTCAACCTTAGTTTATCCCAATTCTGCGCATAAGACCTGGGAGATTTTTGTGACCCCCACCTACTTTCCGGATCAGAGATTTTATATGCCTTTAAATCCAGTGTGTTTTGGGTGTTTTGCAAAGAATCCTTCAGCATTATGTTTCTTTTATAAGCCAAACAAGAAATAAACAATATTTAACTTTGGAACAGACTTAAAGTCTGTCACCATATTAATTTTGCATTTTTCTAGTCTTTCATTGAAAGTTTTTACATTTTGTTTTCATTTCAAGAGTATTGAGAAAAAGGACATGCCCACCTATGTATGGGAATTGTCTTGTTAAAAATGCTTTAGAGGTGTTGAAATCTATCATCTATAACTGAAGGATGAAAACTTTTATTGTGTCTTGAAGGCTATCAAAACATAATAGTCAGATTTGACATGAGACCATGATTTATTTGCTTTCAGTATAAATTTTAAAATAATTGACCTTCATCTTTTATTATTTCGATCCTTGAGAAAACTCCAAATATTAACTGTCTGTTCTAATGTCTATTAACAAGAAATTATAAAAACAAAGATAACTTTTTATTTTCTAATTATCAACAAAGAAATAAAAATGAACAAGTCTAGGCAAAAAAAAACAAAAAAAAAACATTCGGAATTCACATTTGTATGAAAGTTAATTTCTCTTTTTTATTAGAATTGATTTTCTGCTTCTTTAAAAGTGATTCTGATGGGGAAATTTTTTTTTTATCTTGTAAACCTACTCTGATAGGTGGTATTTTTTTTTTTGTTTTGTTTTGTTTTTGTTTTTTTGTAACTGCATTTGCCAGACCCTAAGATGCCTCATTTACATTTTATATTTTTTGTGTCAGCTGCTCACTGAATCTCAAAGAAAACCACCCAGCTGCCCATTTCAATATTTTTTATAATACCAGTGTATTTGGACACCACATAAAATTTGGAATTTGGTTTAATTTTTTATGACGCCAGACAATGATTTTTAAAAATAATCTTTAGTTATTTTGAGAAAATAATGAAATTTTTAATTTCTAAGCTAGCAACCTAAGTAAAAGGGTTTAGAACTTTGAATATTTTTACTAATCTTTGCTTTGATTGAAACCTGACACTTTGTTTTTGCATGTGGCAATCTTGTAACACAATCTGCTTGTTTTTTTGTCTTTTTATCAATAACACAATTTGATTTCTTGTTAGTGTTTGTTTTTTGTTTTTTTCTTGACAATATAGTCTGTTGGTAGTCTGATCCATTGATCAGACTACCAACAAAAAGCAACATATATATATATATATTTATTTGTCCACAATGAGCTGTACAAAAACACACACACACATATATATATATGTGTGTGTGTGTGTGTGTGTTTTTGTACAGCTCATTGTGGACAAAGACAGGATCATCTTAGAATATGCATTCTTGTTAGTATTGTTAGGTTTCATGAAGAGTAAAATTACCAGCTGCAAAGGAAGTCAGTTTTATGTTGGGTGGTGAAAGTTCTTAGCCCAAGCCACTTCTCAAGAATTGACCAAATAGTTGGGATTTTTTAAAAATCCCTTTTTGATTATCTTTTTCAGCAATTTCCTCATATTATGAGGCACACTTTTCATGATTATCCATTGAAATTTCATGCTAAGTTTTGTTGTTGCTATTTTTTTGTTTATTCCTGGAAATTACCTGTTGTTGTTTTAATGTAAAACTTGAATGATTTTCCTGAAATTAAACTTTTTTTTTAAAATTATTTCAAAAACAAAAATGTATTTGTCAAAAATTTTAACCTTTAGCACTCTGTATGTGACTTCATTTGATCCCTGAACAATAGTGTGTTTAAATTTCATAGTTGTGTTGTCATATCCTGCTATGGCAGCAGAAAACAGCTTCGAGTGAAATTAACAATAAGGGTACTGCAATTGAGTTGCCTTAAAAAAGAATGCAATGGAAAGGGAAGTAATATTAATAATGCAGGGGGCTAAAATTTTGGGCACCATTCTTCTCACTCTAAGAATTGTTTGGGTAACTAAATTCATTCTTTGTGTTGCTGATATTGAGACAAATACAAATAAAAAGCCATATATTTTTCACCTTTACTGTCTGCTTGTGAATGCATGATTGCAATGAGTAAAAATTTCAAATTTTTTCTTTTTGTTTCACTTTTTTTGTGCTTTATGAACTCTCATATCTTCTGTGATCTTTTGATGTTTTTGAGTTGTTTATTGGGATTGTTTTTTTATCCTTTGACCTCCAAAGTATTTTTTATCATTTTTAGGATGTGGTTTCCTGCTTTCTCTTTTCCAATCTTTTCACTCTTTTTTTTTCTTCTTTTCAATTGGAGTAGATAGACTAAACTATCGCCTGGTTCACACTCCACCCACGTCTATTGAACAGGTAAAGAGGCTCATCCCTTGTTTCCTGTTTAGGATGTGGTTTCTGGCTTTCTCTTTTCCAACCGTTTCACTCTTACGTAGCCCCCTGCACATCAGTGGCGTTACTGCCTTGCTTGGGGTGATATGATTTAAAAAAAAAAAGTCTGTTTAATTACAACATTCCAGGTAATAAAAGTCCCAGGTATCCAAATGGTTTAACTATTTTTATTTTAAGATGAATTTTATTGAAATAATTTCTGTGGATTGGATTTCTCAGCAACAACAAAGGTATGATCTGGTTTGCTTTACCTTGTGTAAAATTTCTTTGTATTGGTATAGCAAGCATTCCACCTTAAAGCAATTGAAAAGGTTTCTATTAAATGTTATATTTGATGCAAAAGTTAATTTTCTGTTAAGTAAAATTTATGATTGTAATTTCAACTCTTGAAGACTAAATTGTTTTTTGTTTTTATAAAAAAATTTTTATAGGCCTTTTGTTCCGCATTGAATATAAAATAATTAGGGTACTGGAGAAGTTTGAAAATGTTTTCAATATATTTCTCATCTTCAAATAAATAATGCGGGCTGCATATTCTTAGTGCTCTTAGGTAGAATTTGTTGTTATGTTGGATAATGATTAGGCTTATCGTATATATCCGCATGATGCTGATTTATCTAACCTAGTAGATCAGCTAAACAATGTTGAGCACACAAGTGAATTCACATACAAAATGGAAGAACACAATTCCTTACCATTCCTAGACATCAAGCTGCATTAACAACTATTTAAAACCTGGTCCAGTGGAAATCAACCAATAAAAATGTCCTTAATAAATCTGTTCTCATCATAAATTCTACCTAAGAGCACTTGGAATATGCAGCTTGGATTATTTACATGAAGAAGAGACATAAAACACTTTCAAATTTCTCCAGTACCCTAATTATTTTATATTCAATGTGAAACAAAAGGCCCATAAAATATTCTGAAACAAAAAAATTGGTGCCTCTGGATAAACCCAATGAATCAAAAAAAAAAAAAAACTATCCTGCTTACCAACTCTATCACATCTACAATTGAAGAAAATGTGTCTAAACTCAACATAAAATTTGTTACTACAACATCCAAAACAATAACTTAGTCAATACAAAACAAAACAATAAGCTCGAATCTAAATGAGGAGTTTACTCCATTGCTTGTAATAATTGTCACAAGGAATAGATAGAGGAAACCTTAAAGAATCTAAATAAAAGATTATATGAACACAAAGGAGATGTTTTACAAAATAATATGTCAAATACATTGGTTGCCCACTGTCATAAGACTCACCACAATTTTGACATAAAAATGCTACCCTGATAAAAGGAGAAAATAATTCATGATTACGCAAATGTTTAGAGTGTGCCTTGATGGCAAGGTCATCCAGAATACATTTGCACCCTGGTTCTTGTGATATTTCACTATACCTGACAGATTTTCTTATATTGCAGTGTGGAATACCTGTTTACAAAATTGATGGAAAGAAAAAGACTCTAAAAGAATTTGGCTAGATAAGGAAAATAAAAAACAAAACAAAACTTCAATTTCCCAGCACCTCTCTCTCTCTAATGTGCATGTGAAGTATCGACATAACTTTAATTTGCTGATGTCTGAAATGCGTCAACAGTAAACATTTTTCACTTTGTCATATGATTTCCAATATATCTATATATATATATATATAAATATATATATATGTGTGTGTGTGTGTGTGTGTATGTGTGCAGGTTTCATTAAAAAAATTACAAAGTATTATGATTAAGATTTTTATATAATTTTTCATGTGATCTTATTTTTTTTGTTGGGGGGGGGGTCGGGGGGGGGGTCACATAAATTATATAAAAATTGTCCTAATGTTTAGTTTATCTGAGTGTCTTCAGCAATACTTTTAGCCGTTATTGAGGATTGGTGTTAATTTACATGCAACAGAATGTATGTAGTGTTATGTATGTTTGTTGGGGTGACATTTTAAAATAAATGATGAAAATGATTTATTTAGAAAATGAAGCAGTAATAGTTGGAGAATATGCTTGTAGGTGTGTCACTATTGTTCAATCAAAAATGAGCATTAGGTTGAACTATGAAGTTGAAGATTTGGGTTGTGAAGAGAAGCAAAATGGCCTGGGGTCAAGGTATGTCACTTGTTGGTTTTGTCTGGGTAAGATGTGCGTTGTGGTGCATTGGATATCAGCTCGGAACGAGAAATCAGGGAGCTGAGTTCGAATTCCAGTTGAATTCATTGCATTCACTTACGCGCAAATACCCTTGGGAAAGGTATTAATCCATCTCTTCCTTCCAGTTATGGATTAAATAACAGGACAGATTGGGTTCTATAGCCTTGGTCGGCAACCAGTCTACCGCAGAAAGCAATGGCAATCTACTGCAGGATAATATTCTGCCCAATCAGTCATGTCTCTTTTGAGACATTATTGCTCAAGCGTGTATCACGTATGGCACTTGACTGACTGGGTAAGATAAATAGTGGGCATATACAGCATTTAAATGGGTAGACAACTGGTTGGGTTATAGATTTTATTATCTTATTTTTTAAAATTAGCTTTTGTACTACCTCATGAGTAAAGGGGCTGGAATGTTTAGGTTAGAATTAAATGATGGTATACTAAGGTAAATTGTAGTTAAGAAAACCAAATAAGTACTGTGTGGGTCATTTATTTTAGTAAAATAATTTTTAAGTTATATTGGTGCATATGTTATAAATGAATTATTGTAATTAATGAAAAGCTGCAGATGTTAATGTTCACTAAAAATAAAGAACTACTGAATCGTAGATGAAATGACCGTTTTATGTAAACCTAAAAAATATTTTACTTTAAAATTTAATTACAATGTTTCATTTATAACTTGAGAAAAGAATCAAATAAACCATAAGACAATGGACTTCATTTTGCTACCTGATTATTGAAGATTCTTAAGTTGGGGGGATGATATTTATTTGTAATAATGAACAAGGGTGACTGACTATGAGGACTAATCTATTGGTAATGGGGACTGATGACAGTGAATACTAATATGTGACCAATCAGTGGCACTAGACTATAGTTCACTTTGTAGTCAACATAAAATATCAATTGTCTGATTGGGTGAGAGGCAGATGAAAAGAGGGGAAATGATTTGAAAAAGCAGAAGCTATTATATAAGATTGTTTTTTGGATGATTAGCCATTTAAAATTCTAAAGAGATAGAATTTCTCTGGTTCCATATTTTGGCAGCCAATATTTAAAAAAGTATCTAACTTCAATTTTAATTTTGAGAAAATGCTTTCAAAATATTTTAAAAAATTTCCACTTAGGCACATAAACAGGGTATTATCGTTAGTCAGCAAATATATCTCGCTTGATCAGTTAAAACAGTAGTGAGTTCGATCCTCACTAGCTACTTTCGGCTTGATGCCACAACTAAGCTATGATTAGTAAATTGTCATAAAAAAATCCCATTGTTTAAAAATGTGTTGCAAATTTTTTTTTTTTTAAATCACCTGATCAAAAAAGTGTTTTATTCAAACTTCTAAGTATTTGAAGGGCGTGCAAGACACTTTTCACTTTAAAATGGTGACTCTAAAAATCCAAGGATTCTTATGAGTCTTTTTGTTCCTCCCCTGTTAATTATTAAAACAATTTATAAAGCCAAATTTAATAATTGTAATTAAATGAAGTAGGGTAAAAGTAATTATTTCAAGAGATCATAAAACAGAAAATTTGATTTAATGCCAAATTCCTTCTCTGAAGGCTAAATTACCTTTTCTCTGCAGATAACTGCTCTAAAAGTTATTAAAATCTATAGGTGTTTATGAACTTTAATTGGTTAATTGTTAGCTTTTGTCATGGTTAGCACTTTGCCTGTGTTATGCATGATATTAAAAAGCATGAGTTTATGGTAGAAATTCTACATAATAATTTTTTTCTTTATTGTATTATTTTGTGAATTTCTTTTCTTTTCAATTTATTTTGTGTAAAAATTATATATAAAAGCCTTTGGTAATCACAAAAAATAACAGGCTATGGACTTTTTTATTTAAAGTGTCAAAGGAAATTCTTTTTACAAGATATATAATTTTTTTAATGCCATTTATTTTGCTATTTTTATTTGTGTGTGTGTGAGATGTAGCAGTAGTGAAATTTCCTTGTAATATTTTGAAATAATAATTCAAGTAACATAAAATTTGGAGGACTTTTTTTTTCTTTTTATAACCAGATAAAATTATTGTGATTGAAATTAACATGACACATAAATCAGTTTTAAGAAATTTAGTGATTGTTTTTTTGTTTTTTTAAATTACTGATCGGTCTTGCTTTAAAAAAATGACTATTATATCAATGACAAAGTTACTAATTATAAATACTTTAGATTTAATTTTGAGAAAAAAAGAAAAACGTTTAAAATAACAATCTGCCATTCGAAAGTATGACGATATGTTGCAGGGGAGGTAATCCAGAAATAATCTATTAGCAGTTACTTCCACTATACATATTTCATTTCAAACGAAGATTTAAAAAAAAATTTTTTTTTAAATAACAAAATGGTAAAATAATGACGCTTCCCCCCCCCCCCCCCGGGAAGGACAACGGTTTTATCGATAGACTCAATCTTTAATAAATTCGGTTAGGACTAAATTTTGTTTGTGTTCCCTCATCTTACACCAGTAGAATGATTCTACTGGTGTAAGATGTGGGAACACAAAGTACCTCCACTCCATTTTCGTTTACAAATTTTTAAATTGAAAATTTTAAAAAAATAAAAAACTTTTTCTTGAAACTTTAATTTTAGCTTAATTGAAAGCTAAATGATCAAATTTACTATTTCCAGTAAGCAAAATACTCTGGTGTATTTCAAACAGAAATTCTATTCATTGGAATCTAAAGTTCTGAGATTTAAAAAAAATTTTTTTTCAATTTTTTGGCCATATTTTTGAGCAGTTGACATATTTGTCAACAAAAGTTAAGTCTCCGTTTTAAAAATCTTGCAAAAATAAAATATACATCTCTCACTTATTACTTTTGGAAAAATTATCACATTTAAAGTTAAATTAATCTGATTTGAAACAAATATTATTTATCGCATAAAATTTAGAATAAATCAGAAAGGTCTGACTCATTGATCTTTCAAGGTGATAATAGCACCTGCTATCAATCAATCTGGAAGTATGGTGACCAAAAATTGACGTAGCCCAATTTAACATTTCGTAAGGAGAACAACCCTCGAAACACATGACCTTTTAATGATAAATCTCTTATGAGTTTCTATAGTAAAAGAAAATATGCAGTTTAACATAAATAAAAAAAAAAAAAAATTAGAAATTATTTTAAAAATCTTAATTCAAAATGATCTGTATTAAGCTTTTGAATTCTTGATTTGTAAATAGTCTTTTTTTTTCTTTTTTTTTTTTTTTTTTTTTTTGAATTAATAACCGAAGACACTGAGTAACTAGAAGAACTTTAAGATGTTTGAAACTTTAATTAGCAAAGAAAAAAATGAAAACAATTCTTATAAAAAAATTCATTATTTATTGACAGTTTTTTCTTCTTCAGAATCTGATATCCTAAAATTATTTATAAAATCAATTAAAACTAAAAATTGCATAGTTTTAATGCATTTTTGATTTTACTATTCAGAGCAGATTTTTGGGAACAGGGTCTTGTAATTTAAAATAAAAAAAATTACGTTATTTACATTTCCCAATGAGTCCTGCATTAAACTAATAAAAAAAAAAATTAGTATGTTTTTCTAGAAATTTTACTCAAGTGGAAGGTACCAGATGTAAAATAATTTTTTTTTTTTTATACCATGATTTTCTAAAATTAATAATTGCATAAATAATTTTATTCATTTGGGAATAATTCCTGAAAGTTTCATTAAAATCAGATAGTTAATTTTTGGAAAGACTTTTAAAATTAATGTCTTTCAATGCCAAAATAGGACTTGCATAATATTACATTTTCCTTTCCATTACATAAACATGTCTTTGAATCACTAACAAAAAAAAAAAAAATACTTATATTTTGAAATGTCAGAAATGATTTAAAATACCAAAATTTGATCTTCCCTCTTAATAATAGCATAAATATTTTGATGATAAAACTTTGTTTTTAAGTTTGAGCCCTTTTAATATCATCCTCTACTGTTTTTTGGCAATTGAGTGGAGGTACCTAAATAAAACTTTGCATAGTTTTTTCTTCTGAGCAATTGTTTTACAGCAGGTACCTCTACTAAATTTTTTTTTTTTTTTTTTAATCATATCACTCCAAGCAAGGCGATAACGCCACTGATGCGCAGGGGGCTACGTAAGGGTAAAAAGAATGGAAAAGAGAAAGCCGGAAACCACATCATAAACAGGAAACAAGGGATGAGCCTCTTCACCTGTTCAATAGATGTGGGTGGAGTGTGAACCGGGCGATAGTTTAGTCTATCTACTCCAATTGGAAAAAAATAAAAATAAAAGAGTGAAAAGATTGGAAAAGAGAAAACCGGAAACTGCATCCTAAACAGGAAACAAGGGATGAGCCTCTTCACCTGTTCAATAGATTTGCTGAAAAAACAGCATAGTATAGGTACCTACACTTATTTTCAATAACTAACTTTTAAATTAAATTTTTAAATATACAAAGTTTTCTTGAAACTTATTTTAGTTTTAACTGAAAGCTAAATGATTAAATTTACTATATCCAGTAAGTAAAATACTCTGGTGTATTTCAAACAGAAACTATATTGATTGGAATCTAAAACTTTTAATTTTTTTTTTCAATTTTTTAATTTTTCTGTCATTTTTGTAAACAAAAATTAATTCTTGGTTTTAAAAATCTTATAAAAATAAAATATATGTAGTACATTTTTCGAAAATTAGCAAATTTAATGTTAAATTAGTCTGATTTACGCGAGTATTACTTATAGCAAGAAATTTAGAATAAAACTATTTCTTAAACATAGTGTTGAACTTTCTGACCCCACCCTCCTATATGAAATGTGATGACAACTTGACAGATGCTAGATAAGAGAAGTGTATGGCGATCACAAGTGACATAATTATCTAAATATTTTTTTCTGTAATGGGAAGAAACCATGAAACACATGACCTTTTTAATGTATGCATAGAAATTACTATATAAAAAAACCCCAAAAAAAACTTCAAATACACAAAAAAAAAAAAAAATTTAAATTTTAAAATACGATGGTTAGAATATTTGTATTAAATTTTTCAATTTTCGATTAGTAAATATAGTCTTTACTTAATAACTTACCTAACATCTACAAGTCTTTGAAATATTTTAAAAATGTTTTTAAAACTTTCTAAATTAGTATAATTTTAAAAAAATTAAAAAAAATAAAAATTTCATTATTAATCGAAAAAAATTTTTTCGACTATAATGTCCTCAATTTATATTATTTATTAAATCAATTAAAAGCTTAGCTAATTAAATAATGTCATAGTTTTATTGCCTTTTTTATTTTACTGTTTGGAGCAGGTTTTCAGTAAAAGGGGCTAAATGGTTGAGAAAAAAAAAATAGATGATTTACATTCCTTAGTAAGTCTTGTGTTTAACTAATAAAACAATTTTACCAACAGAATTTAATTTCTTATTGTATATTTTTTATATTTTATTTTTGCAAGGTTTTTTAAACCAAGAATTAAAATTTGTTTATAAATGTGTTGAATGCTCAAAAATGGATGAAACTTTTTTTTTTTTTTTTTTACAAATCGCAAAATTTTAGATTCCAATGAATATGATTTCTATTTGAAATTCATCGGAGTATTTTGCTTACTGAAAATAGTATATTTAATCATTTTGCTTTCAATTAAAACTAAAATAAAAGTTTCAAAAAGTTTATTTTTGAAAATTCAGTTTCAAAAGTTATCAAAAATGAGTGTAGGTACCTATTTTTTTTTTTTTTTAATTATTTTTATTAAGATTCATTACAAATTTTTTGTATGTTCACACTTGTCATTGCATAATTTTTTTTTACTGAAATATCATTTTCAGGGATTTTTCTTTATTAACTGTTAAAGATTTGATGTTCCTCTTAATATTTCTACAGTTTTATGATAAAATAACTCATTCAGTATATAGTTCATTTATTAATGAGTACTGAAAAGTTTGTTTGTATTCGGTAACTTTGTTAATAGCTAGTGTTTTATAATGTAAATGGTTAAATTTGCATAGCAGCCTATTTTACGTGTTATTTAATTCAGATTTTAAAAATTGATGTATAAATTAATACATCTTGAAGAAAGCATTTGCCAAAATTCAGTTGTAAGTTTAAAAAAAAAAAAATCAGTATATTTATATTTTTTTTTAATCATTTCCCCCTAAGCAAGACAGTAAAGCCACTAAGATGCAAAAGGTTAATGAGAGTGAATGAGAAAAAAAAAATGTGTGTTATTAAGGAAAAAAATTAATAATTAAGAAGGCAGTAGATAATTATTGACATGGTATTTAAATTTTTGAAGATCAAATTTACCTGGAAAGCAAAAAGCCAGAAGAGTTCACAAGAGACAGAAGAAACTGTTAGCATAGAACTTACAATTATAAAGTCTAGGTACCGTAGAGGAAAGTAATATTTATTTTGAAAAATACAGAAATGTGGCACAAGGCCTAAAGTGGGAGGAAAGCTGGTTTTCAGTCTGTCTAAACTTAGCTGGTCGCAATTACTGAACCAAACATACTGCAGTATTCTTTGCATCAAAACAACACATTCTTATTTACTGTTTTTACTACAGCCACCATAATACCTCAAAGTAGTTCTCGTATGTACAATTTGTCTCAGTGGTGATGGGGTGGGAGAATAAAAACATTTAGAAATGAAACCCGAGTAGGGAAAATTTAATCTGAACAATTACCATAAAATTATTTATAGAAAATCACAGGGAGGTAACCTTATAGTGGTGGGTTCATTGACTGAAGCCAAGATGCCAGGCTAGGAACAATAATATTGTTGGTTCTGTGGATTTTATCAAGAGTCTCTAATGGGGACATTAGACCTGATGTGGCAGTAATATTCAAAGATTCTGAAGAGAAAGATTGTCTTGTGCAACACAGTGAGCTAACTTTTCAAGCTGTAGACTTAGCAATTGACTCAATCGTTCCACTTCATTTAAAGAAAGTGCAGAATAAATGTAATCTTGGTAGAAAAGTTAATTGGGATGGAGGTGTCAATAGGCCATACCTAGTTTGTGTGTTTTGGATAGACTTTAAATGTGTGTGTGTATATATATCTATATCTATCTATCTATCTATCTATCTATCTATATATATATATATATAAAACACTAAAACACACACTTTGAAAGGGTTGGAATATTCAATTAGTTTTGGTTATATCACTCTACAATATTATATGATAGGATAAAAAACAAATAGGAAACGTTTATAAATTTAACATTTTGCTGTTATTAAAACTTTATCATAAAATGAAAAATATATCGTTTTCTTAAAAAGCTTTAATAGCAAAACCTGTTAAATTTATGTTTCCTATTTGTTTCTTATCATATAATTATTTGATCCCAATTCAGTGTATCATATCTCAGATTGGCAGTGCTTCCCATACAGTGGTAAAAACTATAGCAAATATTTTAACCTTCCTTGCTTTTTTGCAATTCACTGGGTGCATAAACGATGTAGTGGACTAGATTAGTCAGTGTAGGGAATTTTCAATGCTGAACTTGTCCGAACCCATTAGTGTCACAACTGATCAAGACAAGAAGGTTAAGATTGATAATGCTCAATATGAGGTTGTTCACCATTTTGCTATCTTGGTGACATGTTAAGTGCAGAAGCAAGTTCAATATCCCGTGTAAGATCAGGTTGAAATAAATTTATAGGTTGGGTATTGCCAATATAACAAATGCTATGCATCAAGCAAGACTTAGATGGTTTGGGCAGGTTGAGAAAATGAACATAGACAGCAATTGTAGGTTTATTGAGGTCAATGGCCAAAGAGGAATAGTTAGATTATGTAAAACATAGACCTAGCTTATAAATGACGATTTAAGCAATTTGTCTATACTTATGAGATGAGGTAGTTTATACACTATTTATATTATTGTCCTCATCTTTGTTGCCATTTGTACAACATTTTGGCTGTTGTATGCTCCAGCCTTCTTTAGGTGCTAGGAATTTTGAACTGAACCCTTTATTATGATCTCTGGGGTATATTATTCTCATTCCTTGTGCAAAGCCACTTCTGCTAGTCATGAGTTATCTCCCTTTAACCTGATTCTATAAGTTATTTGTTCACTACTGCTGTAGCCTGGTATTGAACTCTCAACTCTTTGAGTCAAGTCACTGGAACTAACCAAATAACTTAGAGAGTTAGGTTAAAGGTATATAATGCATGACTACCAAAAGTGGCTTCACGCAAGGAACAAGAATAATATACCCCATTGATCGTAATGAAGAGAGGGCCGAAACATTGTAAAAATGACAACAAAGATGAGGACAATAGTCCAAATAATATAAATAGTGATGATTTAAGGAATATTTAAGGAGATTATACCCAGGAAAAGAGACTGGTATTTTCCAAAACTTTTTGGCTAAAGAATCAGCATATTTCTGGTTAATGTTGTGATGTAATCTCTTCAAGACAAAATATTGCCTGATCTTATAAAGAAACAAAATGACATTAAAACTTACAACTGGATTTACTTATGAAGCAGAAACAATATATTACCGTTATTTGATATCATATTAAGTGTCTAAAATTGAATTTCTACTAAAAATTCACATGCACAAAAAAATAATCACAGGAATATAAACTTAGACAAAGAAAAGGTTTCTACTTAAAACAATTAAGATTTTTAGCCTTCAAAAGAAAAATACATTTTAATACTTTTAATCTCCTAATTATTTAAAGTATTGTGTGAAGAGGAAAGCTGACAAAAAATTCACAAAAACAAAGAATATGGCAGAAATAATCCTTGTTAAAACTCTGTACATAATATTACCCACCAATTCCATAATGACTATAATTCGAAAGAATTTATCTAATCTTGATATAAAATTTGTTAAAACTATTTCAAAAATGAAATTTAATTAAAACATTAAAAACTGAAGCTGGAAGTTTCCCAAATAGATTGCCAAAATTGTCCAATACACCTGATTATACATTTACTTTTTTAAATCATCTCAACCCAAGCAAGGCATTCTACTGCCACTGTTGCGCAGAGGGTTACATAGGAGAAAGTGATGAGAAAGAAGGGTTAGTTATGGGAAATATCAGGAGGAGGGTAATAGACGGATGAGAATACAGAGGATAGGGGTGGAGTAGATGGAAAAAGAGCTTGTGAGAATGGATGCGAGTTAGTGAGATAGATGTCTATTGACCTTACATCTAAATTCCTGGAGATTGTAGCTGTTGAAGTAAATATATGGAAGAGAATTCCCCAGACGAGATGTGCGATAAAAGAAGCTGTTAGAGTAGGAATTGCGGTTACATTTTATTGGTTTCGCTGTAAAAGGGTGAGACCTAGTTGCTAATCTAGTAGCTCGTGTAAATTCATACCTAGGAGGCACCAGTGATCTAAGTTCATTGGAGCAGAAACCGTAAAAGTATTTATAGAAGAGGCACAGGGAAGCCATGTCACACTGGTGAGATAGTGACTGCAGATACATGTAGAAATTTTAATATATTATCTATCTAAACTTATTTATAAATGGAACTTTGTGTGTGTCCGTTACCTATAGACTCCGAAACAGCCGAAGAGATTTTCTTGAAACTTTACACAGTTGTACTTTAAGCGTCTGCAAGTGTTCTTAGCTAGGTTTTGTGTCAAGGTACCCCCGATAAATATCGATAATTGAAAAAATCAGGTTATAGGAGTGGTTCAGTTTTAATCAAATTTGATACACTCACGGACAAAGACATAAGAAACGATATTCAGAAGTTTCAAGGTTGCAGTTCTTACAATAGTGCAGAAAATCGAATATATATATATATATATATATATATATATATATATATATATATAAAAGGCAAGATGTTTGTGTGTGTCTGTCTGTTTATCTGTCTGTATGTCCTTTATACAAATCCACAATTTTTTTCTGATTCTCACCAAACTTCAAAATTTGACTTACATCCATTCATTTTTCTTTCAGTCTACAGTTTCACTTTAACTGGAAACAGCTATAGTTTTTTAGTCTTTCATGCCAACATCCAAAGAGTCTGAGCTCCAGGATCATGGATTAGTTTTAAAGCTTTCATTACACCCGAGCAACGCCAGGCTATACTGCTAATGTGAATATAAAAATGGATTTTATTTACAAAACTTTACACTCAGTGTATTGTTCATTCTAATGGGACTGAACATACTTTCAAGTTAACATATTAATGTGTTGAAAGTTCACCCATTTTTGGAATCCTCTACAGTAAACTTATGTTCCAGAACAGGCACACAATTTCGTTTCCTTGCTGTGATGTGAGATAATAATTGTGATAAAAACTTGAATGAGAATAACGAGGTTCACCTCGGCATTCAAATTTAAGCCTAAATGTTGAGTCACCCACTCTCTCTCTCTCTTTTTCTCTCATACACATAATTTACCCCCCCCCCCTCTAAAAAAAAAAAAAAGAAACAAGCCAAAGAAGCAAATATCAAGAACAGAATTGGAAATATTCTTTGACTATGACCAAAATATTGCTACTATAACAAATGCAAAACTGAACAACGTTTTTGTCGTAACTTTGGATTTGAATACCATTAGATTTAAATTGTATATTAAAGAAGCAAGCAGCCAAAGATATAAGAATAGTGAATTGAGTGATCCCTTGCCCATGATTAAAAACTTACATAGATCAGTACAATACAGATTAAAAACTGACTCTTGCAAAAAGCTAAATGAATGATGAAGCTAAACTTGTAAAATCTCTAGAAGAAAAAAACATAATAAATATAGAGTACATGAAAAAAACAAAAGATAAAAATAAAGACACGGCTACGGTTTTAAACTCTGCCCCCACCCCTTATCACCGTAACACGAGAACTAAACTTACGCACAGATTTATATGTATAAATGTATAGTTTATATATGTATATGCAATTTCTGTTTGAATGTTCATGTATATTAATTTATAATAGGTAATTTTGTATATATGTTTTTATATTTGTATAAAGGTATGTATGAATGTGAATTGTGTGAGTATATTATTTGTATAATTTGCATTACAAATATATATTGGGTGTCACACACATGCATGTATTTATATACTTGTGAATATGTAGACATAAATTTTAAATATATTTGTATGTACTTATGTAGATGATATATTTGTCGGCTTATTGAAAATATGTATAAATTGTATGTAAATTATATTTTTAGATATATTGGTGTGTGTATGTGGATATATTTGTGTAATGCATTTCAAAAATTATTTTGAACTTGGATTTGTGTATTTGTTTATTTTTTATATTTGTGTGGCAATGTTTGTAATTGTTTTTGTTTTAATCTGTTTCTTGTAAATCATTTTTATACACATTTTGTTTATATAAAGACATGGAGTGCGTTGTGGTGCATTGGATATCGGCTTGGAACGAGAAATCGGGGAGCCGAGTTCGAATTCCAGCCGAATCCATTGCATTCACTTACGCGCAAATACCCTTGGGAAAGGTATTAATCCGTCTCTTCCTTCCAGTTATGGGTTAAATAACAGGAGAGATTGGGTTCTATAGTCTTGGTCGGCAACCAGTCTACCGCAGAAAGCAATGGCAACCTACTGCAGGATAATCTTCTGCCCAGTCAGTCATGTCTCTTTCGAGACATGATCGCCCAAGCGTGTATCACGTATGGCACTTAACTGACTGACTGAATGTAATAGAACTATAATTAAAACTACTTCTGGGTATAAAGTGGGGGATTAGTCTTATATTGTTATGAAGTAATAAACTGATCCCCTACTAATTACTACATAATATAATACAGCTCTTCCTCTTCTAGCTATGAGTCAAATAACAGGGTAGATTGGGTTCTATAGCCTTGGTTGGCAACCAGTCTACTGCAGAAAGCAATGGCAATCTACTGCAGGATAATCTTCTGCCCAGTCAGTCATGTCTCTTTCGAGACATGATCGCCCAAATGTGTATCACGTATGGCACTTAACTGACTGACACATTTTGTTTATATAAGGACATGGAGTACTCCCTAATTTAAAAGTAAGTTATAAATATTGGTGTTTACATTTTACAACAGTCAGTTTTCAATTTGTGGCTGACAATTGCCACCTGCATGAAGCTCAGTTGTACCAAACAGCAAAGAAGAAAATCGAACAATTTAAATTGAATTGAACTAAAACAGCAGAAAATAAAATAAAAAATGTACTTGCATTTTCTTCCTCACTGTTTGTTACAACTTTGAGCTTCATGCATGTGGCAATAATAAACTGTGTATTTTAATCAAAAATATTTAAAGATCTTCATCTTTGATAAATATTATATTTTGATACAATAATCATTACTGTAAATAGTGACTGACTACTGTATTGACATATTCTGTTCACCTTGGATGTGTGTTGAGGTGCAGTGGAATACAACTCGGAATGACAAATCGGGGAGCTGAGTTCAAATTCTAGTTGATTTCCTTGCATTCACTTATGCACAAATGCCCTTTGGAAAGGTCTTTAATCTGTCTCTTCTCTCCAGTTATTGGTTAAATAATAGGACAGATTGGGTTCTATAGCCTGGCAACCAGTCTACTGCAGAAATCAATGGCAACCTACTGCGAGATAATCTTCTTTCCAGTCAGTCATGTCTCTTTCGAGACATGATCACCTGAAGTGTGTATCACATATGGCACTTAACTGACTGACTGTTCACCTTAAATTATAGAATTTTACATATCAGTATTTGTTACACACCCACACATGCATGTAGTGTAATGGATGATGGGTTGAAACGAGAAGTTGGAGAGCCGAGTTTATGTTCACTTGTATGCAAGTACCTTTGGGAAATGTATGGATCTATTTCTTCTCACCACAGCTATGGGTTAAATAACAGGATGGATTAGCCTTATACTCTTGGTTGGCAACCAGTCAACCACAAAAAATAATGGAGATCAACTACAGGAAGTTTCCGTGTAGTCAATTGGGAATCAGAAACAGACATGATCACCCAAGTTTGTCACATCTGCCCCTACCAACATGCATCTGGCCAACTTGGTAGGTAATGGTCCATTCCTCCCTATTGACAGCAAAGATGGTGAGAAGTGGAAATGCCTACATCCAACAAAGGATATTTGCAGGCTGAGGATAGTGATTAATAAATATCTATATATATATATATATATATATATATATATGTATAATGAATATGCATACACCTTGGTTCTCCCTTACAGTAATGTGATTGGCTTGTGTCAACCATAAATACAGACAAAGGCAAGGAAGCATAGAGGTCTACAGGTCTACCACTAGAGATCTACTACTATTGGTCTATGTCTATTGAATACGCCTACATCTCAGGATCCTGCAAATGACAAGTATCGTCCATTACATCTATTTGCTAGATTGTCCTATCCGGTTACATTTGCCTAACCTGCTTAGCTACCTTGAATGAGATATATATATCCCTTTCCAGGACATTATAATCTGTAAATTTGGCCCAATAAAAGATTGTCAACTGATAATGTTATGTGATAGTGATTTGTTCTTACTGTATACCTTTGGAAAGGTATAAACACATCTCATTCCCCCAGCTATGGGTTAAACAGGACTTGTATCTGGAAAAATATCATTATTCTCAAAAAACTGTTAATGCAGTAGTCGCTCACAAAGAAAAAAATAGTCTTACAATTAAAAAGGTTTTGGCTTTAAATAACCTACAAAAAGTTGATAAGCCATGAACATGTCTTTTGCTGTCTATCTTTGCAAGCACAGTTAAACTTCACTTTTATTTCCTGCTTAAAGAAATCATTTCTCTTTGACAAGAGAAGAATTTCAAATTGCCAACATTGCTACTCTTTCATTCTGAAACCATTATTTAGCACAGCTTTTCTTTCTGGGATTAGCCACAGGTGATTGAAACCATAGAAAAGCAGAACTCTGTAAAAAGGGAAAGGGGTTACAATTTTGTTCACTTTGATAAGAGCCAATCAATACACACATTTTACACTTGTTTGACTAATTTGTAATGTCATTGATTAATATTTTATATATTGATTATCATATTTTATTACTTAAATCTCTAGATTATTTTTTTTCTTTTGCCAACAGGAAGTGAAATTGATGCCTGTGATAAATATGGAAATACTCCCTTGCATATTGCAGCCAGGTATGGACATGAACTGATGATCAATACACTCTTGGAGAATGGTGCCAATGCCTACATGTGAGTCATTTCTTTCACTTTCCAAGACCCAATGTTTAACTGTACAATGTTTTAGTCTTTAGATAAGGCATTGTTGATAACTATGAAAAGAATTATCAATATTCTAAACTTGGTTCAGACAATCGGACATCTGTGTTTTGTTTCTACAACCTTCTTTAAAAGTCACAAGGAAAATGGGTGTTGTTTCTCTTTGGATATTTTGTTTTCTTTTAGTTATAATTTTGGAATGATAAAGAGAACAACCCTGATATAATTCTGATGTCTTTGTTGTTTATATAAGCATTGAAAATAAGGTGACTTTACTAAATTCTTATTTTGAAACACTTTTGATGATGTATATATTTTTCATGCTGGTGATCCAATATAAAAATTCTTAGAAAATTGGATTTTTTATTTATTTATTTATTTATTTTTTTTTGTGTATGTGTGTTTGTATGGAATAATTTAACTCTTCTTTCATATCTCGTATATAAAAAAGGTGACTTAGTGTTTTTTATAGTAATTTTTTGGTGGTTCCAGAACAAAAAAAAAGAAAATTACTAAGTGAAAGATGAGAAAATAATATCCAGGTGTAATCACACCTATAAATGCATCTTAGGATCATACAAACCTGGATGAAAATTTTTTAAAATCTTTAAATAAATCCTCCTTAATTTTGAAAATTTTTTTGTTTAAAAATTTCAGTTGCACGTTCTTAAAATCCCTGTTGTACATTTGAAAACCAGTTATTAATCACCTGAAGAAACGAAAAGGTTGAAATCTAGTTTGTGTAAATAACTCATTTCCAAATGAAAGATATATAAATGTATTGAGCACTTTTTAACACAACTGGGTACTGGTCTAATTTAATTATGACCAAGAACTATATATATATATATATATATATATATATATATATATAAAATGCTTTTGAAAAAATGAGACTTTCTTGGTGCAATCACAACTTGGTCATGTTGTAGGGATGAGTGATGACAGAATACCCAAGGTCCTCATGTATAGCCAGCTTGACAAAGGACTGTTGGAAGGCCGTGGTTCAGGTATAAAGACAAGCTGAAGAGTAACCTCTCAGAGTTGTTCTGGATAGAAATAACTGCAGATATTTGTGCCAGAGTGGTATCAGAAATTTTTAAATCAGTCATATTGACCGTCTTAGAGATGAAAGACAACAGCAAAAAGCATCAGCAAATATTCCTCTTGCTATATACCAAAATCCTCGCTGTTGCACAATATGTGGACTGGTATGCAGGTCACTAGTGGGACTGAAGTATCACATACAGCACAAGCACATTACCCTCCTTGACATTACCCTTCTGACCTCAAGTGGAATCATTATATTGAGTCAATAGCTAAATCCACTGCTAGGAAGGTTGGGTCACTGTGTCAGGCCAGGAAGTTTGTTCTGCCTGAATCCATCTTGCATATATACAAATCAACCATCTATCCATGCATAGAATACTGATCTCATATATGGTCAGGCGCCCATGCCGTTTATCTCGGTGTTCTCGACAGGCTCCAAAGGAGAATCTGCAATGTGATAGGTCCCGATTTGGCAGCTCGACTCCAACCTCTTTTTCATGGGTGGGATGTGGCTTTCATCTGTCTATTTTACAAATATTTCCATAACTTCTGCCTTGCCACATGAATTTACTCGTGCAACCAGACTGGCAACAAGGTCCCACCCACTTACGGTTGGATCTACCAAATGCAGCCAAGAATTCTACTCCATCAGCTACTTTTCTCACACTTCCCGCCTGTAGAACTCCCTTTCTACTTGCTTTCCTGATAGCTACAACTTTCAGGAATTTAAATGCAATGGCAATACCCATCACTTATCCACATGACTCCAGTCCTTTCTCCATCACCCTGTATATCTTGTTCTTTTCCTTTCTCTCTACCTTCGCAACTGTCTTCACACCTGTGTTCCCATCTTTCGCTTACCCTTTCTCTGACACCTCCTGTAACTGGTTCATCTTTCTCTTCACTCTCCTCCTGTTTAAACTTTTACTTTTATGTAGCCCCCCGTGCATCAGTGGCGGTACTGACTTGCTTGGGGGTGAAACGATTAAAACAAAAATGTATACTGGGCCAAAATGGATTAAAACATTCAAAAAAGTAGTGAAAGCTTGGAGAGGTTGCACTCTACTAACAAAATTACCTACCACGAAAATACAACCTTTGGTCAAAGACAAATACTCTGTCAAGACTGCTCATGGATTTTGCAGGTTCAGTAATTGGATCACATTATCTTGTGGTAGTAGATAGATTTACAACATGGCCTGAAATTTGTAAGTGCAAAAACCAACTTCTTTAGTGATAGTGGATTTTTTTTTTTTACACAAACTATGGCATTCTAGATACCATAGTCTTAGATAATGGTACACAATTCACTGCTCACAAATTTGAAAATTTTTGTAAAAATGTTTTCCATTGAAGATATTATGACCCTGGTGTATCACCCAAGGTCAAACGAACAAGCTGAATGGTTTGTGGGTATGTTTAAAAAAAAAGTTTGAAAAAACCAAGTTATGAAAAAGTGAATGAAAAAGCATTACAAAATTTTTCGAGGGTTTATCATATTATGCCAAATCTCAAACACTGTCAGGCACATCACCAGCATGGCCTTCCTCAACCCACATGCAGAAGAATTGTTTAGGTAGAAGAGGATTCTTGATCAGCCTGCAAACAGTCCAGATGCAAATCCAATAAAATATAAGGAATCATCCAGTCAAGAGGAGATTTAAAAAAAAATACTATTAATTCTTGAAGACTTGAAACAAGTCATTACTGAAGTGTGGGTATTGGTATCACCAGAAGATTGTCTTTGTTTTATTGGTTCATTACTACAACAAATGAAATAGTAAAATGTGTGAAAAATATGTAAAATCAAAGTATTATGCAGGTCTTCAAAAATCTTTTAATCTATTTACCCCAAGCAAGATGATAATGCCACTAAGGTGCAAGGGGCTACTGGGTGTGAAAGAGGATGAAGACTTTAGAAGGAACCAGAAGCTCACTCCTAAACAGGGTATTAGGTATTAATCTCTACTCTTATTCAAAAGACTAGGAAGGAGTGTGAACTGGCCAATAGGCAAATTTATCTACTTTTATTAGATAATTTGTCTTGAGAGAAGAAAACAGCATTCAAACTTTGAAAGTTTCGCATTTTAAAAAAAAAACCTGGTTTGTCAGTAAAATACAAATTTATTTTTGTTTATTGAATTGATTTAACTTTTAAGAGAAAACTGTTTAGTTTTAAAGGAATTCTAGCAAAATATATGAAACTTATTTGTAAAAAAAATAGATTATTCTATTTTGTGAACCATTGTTGTACTAGTATTAATAGTGATTACTGTATATATAGTATATGTGTATTGTGTGACTTTCGAAGACCTAATTTTGAATCTAATTTTAAGGAGTTTTTTTATATCTCGTGAATGATGTGTGAGTATATATGGTATTTATGACTCAATGAAATGAGACAAATTGTATTTGCTAATATCAGAATGTGTGTTTTTTTTTTTTTTTTTTTTTTTTTTTTTTTTTCAGGCCTGGCTGCAGTGGAATGTTTGCTATTCATGTGGCCTCATTAAATGGTTATGTTGATTGTGTGAAGAAACTTTATAATGCCATGCAGGATTTTGATATCAACATGCCAGATGATAATGGACGCACCTGCCTGCATGCTGCTGCCTGTAGTGGGTAATGAAACATTTTCTTTTTTTCTTATGCCCCCATGACTGATGCAGGGTTATTTTGTTACCTCCAAATCATGAAAGTATATGTAATTTCTAGTTGACAACTGTTTTTTTTTTTTTTGCTCCCTCCCACTACTCTCCTGGTTCAGTGAGAGTGTGTAGCATGCAGTGTGGTGCATTTGTAGCTCAGTTACTCGGTGGGGGGTAGACGTTGGAGGACTATCTATTTTTGAAAATCCATGTTGACTAATGCCGGGTTAATCACAATTTAACCCACTTTCTTTCATGCCTTCAATATTGAACACTTTCTTGTGGTATGTATATATTACAGATGAAGTATTTTCTTTCTCTGATATATTGTCAAGACATATTGATAACTTAGACTCCTGTAGATATGAAAGTGGTTGATGTGAATGGGCGAGAGAACTTAGATGGAGGAACTCTTCCATTATTCCCATACCATTCTGGACGCAGTTACCAAAACTGTTACTCATTGTCAACCTTTATAATGGCTAGGCATATATGTAGATACATCATTAATGATGAAAATATTTATTTTACAGAAGTAAAATAGTTTTTTCAATATGCTCTTCTTCCTTGTCATTGCACTTGATGAATAATTGCATAGATAAAAAAATTATACACTGAAAATTGAAAATGAATCTTCATTTATGAGTGAAATTGAAGATCTAAATCAACCCTTGTATAAAAGCAGAATAGATTTTACTTGTTTTTCATATATTGCTGTAATATCATTTGACTTGTCATTCTTAATGACACTTGCATAAATGGTGACCACTTGGTGTTAAATGAGTTCTTATCAAATTTATATAATTATTTGCAAATGCTAATTATCACTATGCTTAATAATTATTATGGATCTATCATGTATGCCACTATGGCTGATATATAAGGGTGCAGTCAAATCAAGGATTCTTTCCTGCTTGTTAATCATATTTCTGATTAAGAAAATTCAGAGAAAACATCTCAAACTTTTACTCTGTAATTCTTTTTTTGTTTTTTGTTAATTTATTTTATTATTAAATAAAATTTACTCTGAAGCTGGTTGACTGATTGGGCTGGAAATTTATTCTATGATCTGCCATTTTATTTTTATATTTTATAGTAAACAGCACAGAAATCAAATCAGAGATATAACTTTTTAATGTTATACAATGTCATTATGAAATTATTTTTGAAGATGGTGTACTAGAATGTATTAAGCCATTGTGATAAAGCATTCTGAATTAACTAGAGACCTTTTCTGATATTTAAAAATGTGACTTTGATTTTCTTTTTTCTTTGAAAAATGCTTAATTTTTATTTCTTTTTAGTAATGTCGACTGTGTGGAATTGCTGTTGTCATATGGGGCCAATGAAGTAGCTCTGGATAATGAAGGAAGGTAAGATGCTTTATGTTGAATATAATAAAAGGAAGTTCAGTAAGTTTGGAACAAAGCAGCAAATGGATAGTGAAACATACATCCTTGCATTTCTCCCATTTTGGGCATTATAATATTCATGGTTGCGATGTGCGTTGTGGTGCATTGGATATCAGCTCGGAATGAGAAATTGGAGAGCCGAGTTCAAATTCCAGCTGAATTCATTACATTCACTTACGCGCAAATACCCTTGGGAAAGGTATTAATCCGTCTCTTCCTTCCAGTTATGGGTTAAATAACAGGAGAGATTGGGTTCTATAGCCTTGGTTGGCAACCAGTCTACTGCAGAAAGCAATGGCAATCTTAATCTTCTGCTCAGTCAGTCATGTCTCTTTCGAGACATGATCGCCCAAGCGTGTATCACGTATGGCACTTGACTGACTGAATATTCATGGTACAATAATGAGAACGGAACAGCTGGAAGGAAAAAGAATGACAAATATGCCTTGTACTCAGTTTTATAATGCTACATCGTACACAAAATTATGCATGTGTCCCATGCGGAGATATTATAACATATGCAGCAACAGTGTGTAAACGGGGACAGGGGTTACTTCTAATACTTCCTGAAGAGAAAACAGGAATTATGACGGTTTCTCTATGAACCTCGTGAGGCATGTTGTTTTTGTTGTAAGACCTACTGTTGTAGGCTAGGAACGTCCTTCTTCTGCAGGCTCTGTATCACAACTGCCTTTGTCACTCTATCTCTTGACATCATGCACCATCTGTCTTGTGTCCATCTTAACGGAAGAGAGATAATCGTCTTTTATATCCTTAATTACATTTACAAGATACATGGTGTTTGGATTTGAGCCCTAAAAAAATGACCTTCACAAAATGCAGTGTTGCTTTTTTAGATGATGTATATTGAGGCTCTGCTCAAATCATCAACAGAAGTGAAGTTGGGAAATAGATTGATGTAATATAACCACAGGTTGTGCAATGTCTAGGTATTTTCTCTTGTAGTATTAGATAGAAAAGAAAGAAAGCAAGCACATCTGTTGTGGACCCAGAATAGGTCCGGAAGAAAACTCGAACTCGGAATTAGTGAAACATGTATATTAAATGGAAAACAAGTACAAGAGTGTTACACGTCAGTCTGACTGCCAAATAATAGACAGAGGTGACTCAACCCAACTCAACTCCACCCAAAGAGGCATATTCTCCTGGTATACATAATAGGAAGAGTTCATTATAGTCCAAAGGGGTAGGTCCTATAGCAGCATCAAAATTTATTTGATAATGATCTTAACTTTAGTAGGATGGAGAATAGAAAGAGAAAAGAGATTGACTAAAGGCTATGCTCTGTTGTTTCAAAATATCAGTCAGTTAAGTGATACACACTTGGGCAGTCATGTCTCTTTTGATTCATGACTGACTAGGCAGTAGGTTGCCATTTCTTTTTTTCAGTAGACTGGTTGCCAACCAAGGCTATAGACTACACTCTGTCTTGTCATTCAACCCTTACCTGAGGAGTGGGGAGATGGATTTGTACCATTCCAAAAGTTATTTGTGTGTAAGTGAATGTAACAAACTTGGCTTTCTGACTTCTCATTTTGAGCCAATATCCATTACACCACAATGCAGATCATAAGATTGTTGTTGTGGACCCAGAATAGGTCCGGAAGAAAAACACGAACTCGGGTATTAGTGAAACATATATTTAATGAGAGAACAAATACAAAGTGTGTTACACGTCAGTCGGACTGCTAGGTATTAGACCGGGGTGACTCAACTCAACCCAACTCAACTCAACCCCGAGAGGCAGATTCTGCCGGTATTCATAATAATAGGAAGAGTTCATTATAGTCCAAAAAGGGTAGGTCCAATAACAGTTATAAAAGTAAACATTAAAATGATTAAAAGTGTTAAGGCTTTTCTTTAGTTATTGCCAAGGTCATGGTCCTCTCTTGCTATTTGCTTCAGCATAATTACCAAATAAGATAGAAAAATTAAGTATGCACTGTTGAATGAATTTGTTAAACGGTCAGAAATACCTGCTTTTCCCAACTCTGATAAACAGAAAGGGATAATTTTGTTTTCCCTGCTTGAATGATTTATGCTATAGAGAACAATTGTATAAGAATCTGAGAAAACCTCAGACAAGTCAACAAGAGATTGAGGAACACCAAGTTGTTGCCTTGTCTCCAGCATCATGCATATAGAAGATCAATGTGATGTGATTAATAGAAAATATTGCTCCTTTCTAACTGGTTCGTCTTTCTCTTCACTCTCTTCTAATTAATCTTTTTACACTTATGTAGCCCCCTGCACATCAGTGGCATTACTGCCTTGCTCGGAGTGAAACGATTAAAAAGAAAAAAAAAATGAAGTTGCATTATTAGGTTAATTTGTAAGGCCTAAAAAAGTGTGTTTGTCAAGCTTTTTAACATTTGAATACATTATTAGAAGTGGCAAAAGGACAGTTTTGTACACTAAATGATTGTTTTTTGAAAGTTTTTCTTGCATTATTGTTAACAAGTTTGAAGCATTTCTAATTCTCCTTGCCTTTTGTAGATTACCATATATATATATATATATATATATATATGGTGTATCGAAGCAGCAAATAATTTTCTAAACATATACTGTTAAATATAAGAGACAATGAATGTCTATTATGTTTAATCATGAGCTGTTCTAAAGGAGGCCATGTACATTAAATCCAAACAACCCACACTTAATAAAATCACTTTTAAATCTGGCCATAACATATTACATTGCATTTGAATACATGGTTCTGTTGTCATTTCACGCTATCACGCGGTGTGATGTCATAGAACCGCATTTGCAAATTTGCGAACTGCGTTTGTTATTTTTGGTAACTATTGCCGTTGCCTAGCAGAGTTTTATGTCAACACAAAATAAAATCGTCGGTGATGGTGGGTGTTATTGTGTTACCGTCTTGGTGACCTCTCTGAAGATGGCTCGTGAGCTGAAAGCTTAGAAACAAATTAATAAAAAATTATCCAAATGTTGGAGAATTTTTGTCTTTATTTTCAACTGAAATTAAAGACAAAATATGATGTTTAGAATGGCTCATGATTAAACATAATAGACATTCATTGTCTCTTATATTTAATAGTATAGGTTTAGAATATATATATATATATATATATATATATACACACACACAGGTCAAGCTTTTTCACCAAATTTCCTATAAAAATAGGGTGTGACCTATCCATTCAACACCATAGAGAATCTGAAATAGATGGTCACATATCAGTCGAGTCCAGGTGAGTAGCCTGTACAGGCATATGCAAGAGAAAGGGAGAAAATGAATTTTTCTCGACATTTTGATTTTACGCAATCACCTCTTCCGTTAATACCGCATCACACACTGAATAAAAAATACTTGTTCTGTACTGCTCATATTTATCCCTTATTATCAGATTTATGACAAAAGGCTATCAATGATGGTAACAATGGTATCCAAATTTCTGTCCAAACAGAGTAGCCTCACACTTGATAAGTAAATACCATGTAATTACACTCAATTTCAATTTCGCTTACCATTATTCAGAGTGGTGTAATCATTTACCAGTATATCAAAACTCTATTCACCCTAATTCTTACTGGTACCAGTGGTTTACTAATTGCAAACCCTAATCATGCATAAGAGAAAAGGTTATGAAGTAGATTTTAGGTTGAAAATAGTGGATTAGTCATCAGAACATGGAAACAGATCTGAAGAAAGAGTTTGGAGTTTCAGAAATATTATTTAACAAATATTAGTTATATTTACATTAAAAAGGGGCCATGTAACTCCCCAGATTATAGTGCAACCAATCTGTGAGTCAACCACAAATACCCACTTTGATGACTCCAAACTAAGGGTGTGACCTATCTATTTTAAAATTAATTTTAAATGAATTTTAACCCATTTTTATTTTTATTTTCTCACCTGAGAAATTTCTTTGTTCTGATATTTTCTCGTTCTGAATTTGATAATGGTTGGAGGTAATATTTATAGATGGCAATAAAGGCTACAGAAACAATTTTTACTGTAAAACAGTTGATTAGATGTCTCATGAAAAATAAACTTATGAGGCTTATTTGCGATGAACTGGATAATAACTGAAACCAATTTTTTAGAGGTTAATGAAGACAATCATTATTCGGAAGTATCTGACAAGGCATTTTGATGTTATATACAAAATATCTTGGTGCACACACTTCTTGCCTGTGAAACCAACTTTAACATTAAATGAAACAAAAATGACAATGCTGTTGTCAAAATGTGCCAGTATAAATGTAAGCTCTTTTTGTAAATTTTTTCTGCTTATATGCAAAGTGAATTTGATATTTTAATTTTTGTATGATCCGTGATGTTCTTGTGTCAGAAAATGTGCATTGTTTTACAGGACGGCCTTGCACTATGCAGCAGCACACATTCACCAGCAATGTGTTCAATCTCTGATAAATGCTGGAGTCGACATTAACCTCCAAGACAAGCAAGGATGCACTGCATTACACTTTGCATCGGCAGCTGATGCTGACGCCAAGTAAGTACAATTGATATTCTTATTACTGTTTTTTTTTAATTTTATTTTTATTTTTTGTTAAATGTGGTTAAAACTACTTGAGCTGTGGAAGCTCAAGTAATTTTAGCTATTTGCAAATTTCAATATGCTGAAAAATCTGTTTTTCTTTAATTGTATATAACAATTGAACTATCCGACTTTAACAACAATCTCACAAGATGTTTTTGAGTTTTAAAAAATATTGGCTTGCAATAAAAGTTTTGCACATTTAAAGTGAATTCCAAATACTTTATTGAGGTATTTGTATATAAATTTATGTGTACATAGGTACCATTTTCTTCAATTAATTTTCACCATCTTTAAAGCAACTTCCTGATTTCATCCTCTCAGAACTTGGTTTCTTTTTGGATGATGCACTAATTTTTAAAGGCTGCCAGAGAATTGAAGTCCTTATTGAAAGAATAAGGGATCAAAATAAGTGTTACTCTGAAGTTGCAAGTATAGCATCCCAATCTAGGTGTGCCAATTTCCATGCAGACTGGCATTGACCTGATGCAAGAAGGCACCGTTCTGATTGGCTAGTTCTTTTTGCTCCACATTGTTATAAACAAAACCATTTTTCATTACTTGTGATGATTCTTTTAAAAGATGGCTCATTTTTGCTGCATTTGAGCAGAGAAATGCACAAATCTGCAGCATATATATATATATATATATATATATATATACACACAGAAAAATCTAACAAACCTACCTAGGTTTCATTCTTTGGCTGAATGTGTGTGTGTGTGTGTTTCTCTCTCTCTTTCTCTCTCTCTCTCTCTCTCTCTCTCTATATATATATATATATATATATATATATATATAGTAACACACAAATTCATATTTTGCTGTTTACCCTGTTCTATATGGTGTATTTCTCACAAAATAAAAGTAAACATGTGTTATCAATTTTTTAATCAAAACAAAGAAGACACAAAGGAATGAAAAATACATTCATTTTGTCCATTCAATGGTATAAATTTTCTCTTGGAAACTCTACGGTGCTTTTGAAAATGTTGATCTGTTTTCTTTTGTTGCTCCAGTAGAAATTTTGTATCTTTCCTCCATTACCTTGAGATCCTGATGAAACCTCTCTCCTTGTTCATCAGTATAATCACCAAAACTTGTGAGTCTTTTCTGAAAACTTTTTCTGAACTGAAAATGCATTCTTCAAGTTATTGGGATACTTTTTCTTTTATGATGTTATCCTAACCTGAAAATGTTTAAAGTTCTACTTGATCCTGGCGTATCACTGCTAAATGGGCATTTTGACCTATTTTAAGCAAAATAGAAATTATCTGTACTGCAAAAAAGGGATGTGATGGGGGGGTTGGACTTGATTTTCATATTCAATATGAAAAAATAACCATGTGCCCATTGCCCAACAACTTTTGGGTAAAAAAAAAAAATATTGACTAATGTTATCAAATAGATTGTTTTTGTGTCAGTTTCATTTTCTTTCAAATATTTTATGTTTATTTGTTTGTGTTACAATGACTTTTCAGTGGAAACCAGAAAATGGTCCAAACTATAGGTCAAAAAAGAAACCAGAATTAATTTACATGTCTAACATAGTAAAAAACTTGTTTAAATTTTTCAATTTTGTTTTTCAACTTCCTGTAAAATATGATGAGAAATTGTTTGAACATTCAATGAAGCTGCTTTTGAATAATGTATGGAATATCAACGCTTTATTGAACTTTAATAACACTTTTAGTATTTATTGCATATATATATCAAGACTCTTTTGTAGAATAAAGAAGAAATTTGCTTTAATGTAAATACTTATAGAATCTCAATGTGATGCTTGATCCTAAATTTAATGTTTCAAGATAAATTTAAAATGAAGCTAATTTTTTTTGTGTATCACTATCTTTTCTCTCATCTACTCTTTTTGCTTTCTTCTCTACTCTTCTTTTTCTCTCTCTCTCTTTTCTTCTCTCCTCTTCTCTATCCTTTTTTCTCCTTCTCTCTTTTCCCCTCTCTACTTTCTTCTGTTTTTACTGATTTTTTTCTTTTCACTTTTCTCTTTTCCTTTTCTCTATCCTTTTTCCCTCTTTTTTCTTCACTTTTTTCCCTCTCCACTTTCTTCTGTTCTTTTCTCCTTTTTTCTCTTGTTTCCTTTCCTTGTTCTTTCTCTTTCTCTTTATTCTCACTCCACTTTTTCTCTTTCTCTTTTCTCTTTCATCAACTTCTTCTCTCTCTCTCTCTCTCTCCCCACTGTTCTTTTCTGCTCTTTTCTTTTCACTTTTCTATTTTCTTTTCCCTTCTCTTCTCTCTCTTTTTTTAACTTCCCCTCCGTAATTTTAAAAGTAAAAACTTTAGTATATTCTTGATTCATTGCACAATGAAATATCAAGCAATGTCATTATTTTGATAATTATGGCTCACAGCTTAAAAATATAGAAAAACATTTATGAAACATTAGATTATTTCATTTCAAGTTTGAGTTGATCACTATTCATGCTGTATAAATACCACAGATCTCTGTTTCCTTACACACAACCACAATCATGCTGTAGAAGATATTGCTGAAAAGGGTTGGCTGTTTCCAGAATTCTCTATTAAAACACATTCATTGGAAGTTGTTTGGAAGAGAAAAGTGTGGTAGAAAAAAGGTGCACAAATAAGATATGAACACAGCCTTGGGGGATTGTCAAGCAAAGTGGATTCAAGAAGTTAAGGGTGTTTCACAAGGAGTGAACTGAGGTTGAAGCCAGTGTATCAGGCGCACCACCACACATAGGCATGTCTAGAAAATGGGCTAGTTTTGCATTCTGATGTCAAACCACTCTTGAACCAATATCAGAAGCATCTTACTTGGGTTGAGAAAAAGAACTAGACTGTTACTCAGTGTTCCAATTTTGTAATTCATTTGGAAATCCATGTCCCAGAGTCTGACAGAAGAGTGGAAAGGCACAAAATCCAAGTTATATTTTGGCTACTCACTATCAGATATTGAGATTTTATTAACAATGGATCTATTATATATATGCCATATTTATTCATATAATTAATTTCTTTCTTTTTAGGGTGGTTGAGTTACTTTTGAAATATGAGGCCAAGCCAGGATTGCGGGATCGAAATGGCTACAATGCAGTCCATTATGCTGCATTAAAAGGACACAAATTGGCTCTGGAAATGGTAAGTTAAATATATCATGATCTTTGAATGTTAAAAAAAATAAAATTGATTTTATTAACATTTACTAATTTTGAGTAGGAGAAGGAAATGGTCTACCCTCTTCACCCACTTCCCCTGATTAAGCAAATGTTCTTTTGTTTTTTGTGTTATAGGATGACCCTGAAAACTAAATACATTTTCCTGACACCTATGGGTCCTCTTTGAGCAATGTAAAGTAAATATTAATCACCCTCAGACAGCAAATTACTACCTTGCTTGATAGAGGTTTTAAAACAACCTTTGCACTTCTGTGACAGGGTAACACACCTGCATTTTTTCAGAGCATATGTATTCTAAAATTAGCTTAACTAATGGCTAAGTAGATGTGCAAGTAGTTTAACAGATGTTTGTGTGGAAAGTAGACTAGGTAAGCAGAGTTCCAATTTCAAACTAGCTGGTGAAATTCACTTTTGCACAAATGAGCTTGGGAAAAGTATGAATCTGTTTCTTCTCCCTCCAGTTATGGGTTAAATAGTAGGGTATACTGAGCTCTCTGGCCTTGAGTAGTAACCAGTCTAAGAGAAAGAAAATGTTGAATTTCAACATTGTGAAGAAAGCAAACATAAACCATTCCACTAAAAGCATGAATCTGTTTCTTCTCCCTCCAGTTATGGGTTAAATAGTAGGGTATACTGAGCTCTCTGGCCTTGAGTAGTAACCAGTCTAAGAGAAAGAAAATGTTGAATTTCAAACTGGAGAAAGCAAACAAACCATTCCACTACTATTCCCAAAAATTCATGTCAATTCAAAGATTAGGAAAAAGAAACTGTTAAGAGTCCTGATTACCTACAGGACTTGAATTTTTTTTTTCTTTACTTTTTTCCCCAATGGTTTTCCAATGATCCCCTGAAAGTTAAACTTACAAGTAATAACTATTGAAAGTTGCTAACAGCTTCCTCACCATAAGTAGCTGGATATAGTAAATCTCATTCATTAAACATAGCCAGCTACTAACATGCCACCTTTGTGTTGTCACAATTGAAATAATCCACAATCTGTGTGTAAAGAAAATATTCAGTTATTTACAGAGATTTTTCTGCAGTGAGAACTGATTGTTGACATGTTTAGCAATAATTTTTTTTTTCTTAATAATTTTTAATGACTAGATTTTTGAGAATTTTTGTGAATAAAATGTTTGAAGCAGATCATTATGTTTGCATTCATTGCCTGTTTTTTGGATATTTTGTCCCTCCCTCCTTCTCCTCCCTCCTTATACTCTCCCTCTTAGTGTAGGCCTAATAGCCTACAGTATAATACAACCTGTTTTGTGACATATTTTTGGGCTTGTTTACCTTCATTTGTACTGTAGATTATTGAATCTAAACCAAAATAGCAGCACTCATGAGAATTAACCATCAAAGTATAAATGTCCAGCAAATAGACATTTTTTCCCTCTTTTTTCCAAAACAGGTCAGTGCAGCCAGGCAACAATGCAGCAGTGAAAGGGTTAACCCATTTTTAAGGTTTATTATTATTTCTACTATTTTTATTAAATATGATTGAATTATTTTTCTATATTATTGAAAAGAATTAAAAATGAAACATTGACCAATAAGCTGTGCAAATGAACTTGATAGATTTTTGAAGGTGTCTTGCCATCACTCTGTTGGCATTGGAAGCTGAAGTATTTGTTAAAATCAACACCCATGTTTAAAAATTTTGGGCAATTTTAACACAAGAACAGTGTTTTGTTAAGAGCATCACTCTGATTCAGTATGGAGTTTTTCTGTTTTATTTTTAGTGTCCTTATTGATAAAAAGAAGAAAAAAGTGTTGCTTATCTTATTTGGATTATATAGCATGTGCACTTCTTGGCAAACAGTTTAAGTGACATACTAAAATTATTTCTGCATTTTGCTTGTTAAAATTCTAGTTATTTAGTTTAAGATGCTGGGACACTGATTTGGATTGAAATCACTCCCAATTGAATTAATAATTGACTTGATGACCATAATGCTATTTTCTCTTAAAAGAAAAAAAATCTTCCGTACATTATCAATTTTTTTTATTTTTCTCCCAGTCACTTTTTTTTTTGTTTGTTTGATGTGTGTTGGTCATCAGTAGAACAATAGGGATTCTCTAGGAATTAAATATAATTTCTGGAAAGCAAATCTTAGTCACAACATTGTTGAGGACAAGATGAAGACAAGTGATAAATTTCAAGAAGAGAACATAATTAATATCATTTGGTATGTAAGATCAAAATTAACCAAAAAAAACAAAACAAAACTATTAATGTCCTTTTGGTTTTGACCATTTTCAAATTTGCTCAAGCAGAATTATTCATACTTCTTCTCTTTAGCTTTTGTGTAAAGCAAATGTTAATAACATTATTTTATTTTTTTTTTCACAGCCTGGAATTTGCTGTAGCTTTTTGTTGACTGTTGAATTAGTTTTTGTCATAACAGTCTCCCTCACTTCAGTTGTTTGCAAACTTTCTTTTTAAACCAATATATTGCAGAAGACTTTCTTTTTTGTAGACACGTGTGTGCATGAAGGAGAATGAGACAAAAACAAAACACAACAAAAGCTTCTATTATTGATTAAAAAGAACATTTTTGTTATTTTCTGTTTTTTTAATTTTTATTGCATTTACAGAAAAAAAAATTGGAAGGGGCAATCATTTGTTTTAGTGAGAAAGAAAAATTCTGTAGCACAAAATAAATTTCTTTGAATTTTAAAAAATAGAAGTTTAAATTGTTAAACATTTTCTTACAGCATCAAAAAATTTGAATGTTGCAGAATATATATATATATATATATATATATATATATATACGATGAAATCTTATGAAAAGTTTCAAAATGGTATTAACCAGCAAATTTAAGTTTTTGTTTGACCATTATTTTTAATGGATACTCGTAATTGAGTGGATATTTTTTTTTTTTATTTTTTATAATTATATTTCTGCTAAAGGATGCATATTTTCCTCACAAGATTTATCAAATATTCAGGCTCATGGATAATATATGTACTGTTTATTTATAGGAAAACAGTATCCACATTAATATGATTATTCATTAAAAATAATGTACAAACAAATACATTATATATATTAATATTTTTGTATGTTTTTAATACAAACCTAGTTTAGTGCAACACAAGAGTCATGTTTCGGTGCTATCTTATTAGTACCTCATCAGTCAGGCAGTGCTAATAAGATAGTATTGAAATACAACGGCTTTTGTGTTGCAGTAAACCATTTTTATTATAAACTCACAATGAAAATATTACCATATATAATGCTTGATTAAGTATCTAACATTAACAGTAAATCACTACAAGTGGACAGTCAACACATTATTTTGTACTACTACTATTAAGATATCTCTCTCTCTCTCTCTCTATATATATATATATATATATATATATATATATATACACACACACACACACACACACACACACACACACACACACGTATAGGATAGGTTTGGATGGAATAAAACTCTGTATTAAAAAAAACAAAAAACACTATTCTTAAAAAAGTGCTCAATACAAAGTAGAGCAAACATTTATTTCGAATTAATAGCATAAAAATGTTATAGTATCACTACAAAAGTAGCTATTTTGTTTGGACAAACCTGTGTCTTGTGATGGTGTTTATTTCAAGTTGAAGTGTTCAAAAAGGTTCAAAACTAGCCAAACCCCTTTAATCAGGAGGCACTGTTATATAGACAGTGTGGGTCAATAAAAAAAAAAGTACTTTCTAATTTGAAGAATATGAGAACAGATTCTAAAAACAATTTATTAGCACATTAATATTAGTATTTGATTAAAATAGAGATCAGCATTAAAAATTGACTTTTAGCTTCACTTTACTTTTTTTTTTATTATGAATTTAAATTCTAAGTTTAACAAAGCATTAGATTTAGATTATTATAAATTTATTCAGATATTAAATGAGGAAAAGATATGGACGCATACAAATCTATAGGCATCCACATATGGACAAATAGACAAGTTTATGCACATAGAAATATATATTGGTATACAGACACATCTACAGATGAATATATGCACATATGTATATGTACACAAATTTTTAACTTTTGTTTTTATTAATATGTCAATTTATCTGTTAAATTTTAAAGCAAGGTTTGCAAACATAAAAAAGACTTACATTTGGACATATGTTCCAACTCTCTTGTATTACATCGAAATAACACTGGACACAATTTTGATTTCTCAAATGCCAGTTTAATTAAAAAAAGAACAAAACTCTTTTAGGAGGAAGTACTTTTAAAACATTAATAAAATTACTACCAACTATAAACACACGATTAAAACATTACATTACTTCCAAATTTTTTCACAAATACATACTTCAGGAATCCAAAATACCAACAGATATTATTAAATAAGTTAAAGATAGTTACTTGTATTCTTAACAATGTAATATTATTTTCCCCCCTTGAAGAAGCAGATTCCATAATTAATTTGTTTTCTCCATATTTTTCCTATTTCTCTATTTATTACCTATTTTTTTTTACTTACTACCATTATATACTTTTAGGCCCCTACACTCATCACACTTAACTGTGATTTCACTTTGTACCTTTCATAACCAATGGGCAAAAGCTGTAAATATTTGTAAGTTTTACTTAATCGTTCTAAAGCACAATAGTACTGATGCTAAAAATTCAGGTGTGTGAAAGAGAAATTCTAAAATGCTTTCTTTTAAAAGTTAAGTTCATAACTTGATAAGGAAAAAAAATCCCATATACTGAGGTTGAGTCTGTATCTGTCACAGATCTTTCATTAGCCTATATTAATATAATTGTTTTAATTTTGCACCCACGTCTTTCACTCCACCCATGTCTATTGAACAGGTGTAGAGGCTCACCCCTTGTTCCCTGTTTAGGATGTGGTTTCCGGCTTTCTCTTTTCCAATCTTTTCACTTTTCCTTATTTTTTTTCAATTGGAGTAGATAGACTGAACTATCGCCCGGTTCACACTCCACCCACATCTATTGAACAGGTGTAGAGGCTCATCCCTTGTTCCCTGTTTAGGATGTGGTTTCCGGCTTTCTCTTTTCCAATCTTTTCACTCTTATGTAGCCCCCTGCACACCAGTGGCCTTACCGCCTTGCTCGGGGTGATATGATTAAAATATATATATATATATATATATTTTATAGTTGTTTATTGTTATCATTCTTCTTAATGTTGTTGTTATTATTATCACCATTAGTTTTATTATTTTTATATTCTTATTTTGTTTTATTATTTACTATTATTTATTATGATATATCATTTATTCTGATTAATTCTAATACTTTTATACATTATTTTCACTAGAATTTTAAGCAGAAATATATTTCGTTTACAATTCATACTTACATACACACACATTCATACATGATTCTCTCATGCTATTTAGAATAGAAAATCATTCCATCACATGACACGTGCATACCTCATTTCACATATTAACTTTAATGACTCATAAACACATATATTCATACATGATTTCTCTCAACACATACATTCATAACTGATTCTCTCATTTTATTTATAAAAGAAAATTTGTTCCATCACTTGACACATGTGTACAATACTTATTATGTATTTTGAACGGAAATGTATTTTGTCACTGTCATTCACACATACTAATGTTATCGATATATACACACACTTAGTTCGTCTATGATTTGGATGCACTTAACATACATTATTTTCGCTTACATATACTAACATTCATAATAAATATCTAATGTTTTATGACACGTTGGCACACACACTTAAACAGACACAAGTTTTTTTTTCTACATTTAATATTCATCCATTGTTTTATCACACATGACATGTATCTGACCAATGAAACGATACCTCAATCAACGTACTGTTTGTTGGATTTTTAAAATCATTTGTCTTTAACAAGCTTCTTCAAGATTTATTAAAGTGAAACATGTTAGAATAATGACACTTTTTTCCTACTTGTTCTTTACTTATATATATATATATATATATATATATATATATACTCATTAGTAAAAAAAATAAATAAAAAACAGGACCTGTATATACAAAATGTTAAAACCAGGCACTAATAAAAAAATTCAAAAACAATGTGAAATTGATGCCTTGAGAATCATAATTATTAAATATTAATTTGACAATCAGTGCTATAATAAAAATGTGTTAAATATTAACTAAATGGTATATGCCAGATTAAAATCTATCGAATATTAACATGATGATCAATATTAGATTAAATACTTAGCAAATATTAATATATGCCGAATTAAGTACCTAGCAAAGAACATTCAAGTCAGATGAAAATGCCCATCAAATAAAGGCAAATAACAATTGACAGCAGTGGAAATAGTATACATAAATTCTTAATATTACAACCCATATTGTAAAGTAAATAATGAACTATGTTTACAATAAACAGTAAGTTCATTTTTCTGGTTTAACAAATTAACCTTGTCCTTAAATCTGATAATTTCTAACTTCTAAGACAAAGGTAGCAAGGTGTATGGAGGGAATTACAAGTTCAAGATTTTGTAAGAACTTTCCATTTAACAGTAGGTGTTTTGTTTTTTTTATCTTTTAAACATCAAAGGTACTTGGATAACAAAGTACTGTATTTATAGGAACTATCATTGAAAGATAGTGCATACTGATGCCAGTGAGTTTTGAACGAGTTTTTAGTAGATCAGATATAAAACTTCTTAGTATCAATTGTAGAGATAGTACAAAGACAAAGTATGGAACTAGCTAAGCAGTTATTATGCAATGGGCATTCTTTAACATTTTTAGTCATTTTTATTGGTTACACATATTTAAGTAGATGCTTTGATTTTATTATTAAACAGTATATTTATTTATTTGCATTGGCCTAAATATTCAAGAAATCTTATTAGGACATATTTGCTCTCTGGCAGAATTCAAACCTGTGTTACCCTAGGGGAAAATATGGGTATCCACTAAAATAATGTTTAAGGAATAAAATTAAAAATCCATGCCTAAGCTATATCTTGTGTATACTGTGTATTATAAATATCTTACATAGAGAGTGTGTGATGGTTAAATTGTCACCATTTTGCACATGTATGTTTGCTTTCGATTTTGTTAGCTGCGCAGTATATTAGGGTCAATTAGGCACTTGTGGTGCATTCGATATCGGCCCGGAATGAGAAATCGGGGAGCCGAGTTCGAATTCCAGCTGAATTCATTGCATTCACTTATGCGCAAATACCCTTGGGGAAAGGTATTAATCCATCTATTCCTTACAGTTATGAGTTAAATAACAGGACAGATTGGGTTCTATAGCCTTGGTCAGCAACCAGTCTACCACAGAAAGCAATGGCAACCTTATGCGGGATAATCTTCTGCCCAGTCAGTCATGTCTCTTTCAAGACATGATTGCCCAAGTGTGTATCACGTATGGCACTTAACTGACTGACTGTGAGAAAAAGAGCACCATGATACAATTCACTCCACCAGAAATTTGGAAATGCCATGTTGTACTGCTTGGTATTTGTGCCTGAATCTCTAATACAAGTATTTCAGGATATTTGAATGTCAATCTGAGGACAGTGCAAAGGATTTGAAGAGAGTCAGATGAGTCTAATGGTGATTATGAAGGTGCTTAGTGTGATCACTAGTGATGTCGATGTTATACCTTCATTCATCTTCCCACAGTCTTAGACTCAACACAGAGGCCCATATCAAGTGGAAAGGTAGTGCTAACCTGACTCAAGAGGGTGCCTGCTGGAAGACCCTATGCCACATAAGCAGGAAAACCCAGTCATGGTTGTCAGACAATTACTGCATCCATATCACCCCTTACATCTGTCCACCTAACTACCCAGATTGTAACCCCCTTGATTTCAGGACACAGTTGAGTGTGAAACCAACAAGTCATTGTAACACCAAAGATGAACTGAAGGTAAAGATTATAACAGCATCCACCAACTTAAAGAAGGAGACTGTCCAAAAGAGTAGCAGGAGATTCAGAAATCATCTGAAAGTTGTAGTTGTAGCCAATGGCAATTTTATTGAATAAATTTACTCTTTAGTATTTAAAGATATTTCTGTGTAATTTTGATGAATTTATCTTTTAAAATGAGATGTCCGTGTTATTTAATTTTTAAATAATTTACACGAAAATTTATCTATCGCATCCTCTGTGTATGTGTTTTTAGAGAAAGAGAGAGATGTAAATTAATAAATATACATATGATGGTGCACATATGTATAGTATTAATATCCAGGTATTAATAAAGCAGTCCTCAATGTATGAACAGTGCTGTATTTTATATATAATCCTATGTCTATGGCATGACTCAGTTTCATGCATTATGCAAACATCAGGTGTATTTGAAATAAGCACCCGATGATTGCATAATGCATGAAACTCAGTCATGTCATAGATATAAGATAATATACACACACAAAACACAACTTTATTGCATGAATTTATAATTTCTTGTTATATGCACAATTAAAGAACCTTTTTATTCACATAGGCATTTGTGATTTTTCATTTTCCTATGCATTTTTAAATTTTTATTAATAAACTTCATATTGCATACAAATTTCTCTTTCGTATTTTTTTTTCTGCCCTGTTTTATTACATAGATGTAGTGCTAGCTGAAACTTTGGAGAATTTAAGACATTTTTTCAAATGGGTTTATAAAAGTTACCCCTGCTATTGTATTTTTTTTTTTTTTTGGCTACTGAATTCTATTCCATCCATACCTACCTTTTTATATATATATATATATATATATATATATGTTTCATTGAAAATGACAAACGAGGTATTATCATTAAGTTTTTTTATATAGTTTTTCATGTGTTCATACAATTTTTTTCTTTTATACGAACACATGAAAAATTATTATATAAAAGAAATTTAATGATAATACCTTGTCTCATTTTCAATGAAATGTGTATAAAAGAGATTGTTGCCCAAATATGCACTCTCTATCTCTCTCTCTCTCTCTCTATATATATATATATATATATATATATATAAAAATTACATTCTTTTACCAGATTGATTAATATTGTTAAATCATGCTGTTTATTTTATATTCTATTATATATGGTTAGCTGCCCTGTTTTATGACTTGTAAATTTTTCCTGGTTACATGTCTGTCCAGTATATTCAGGCAGATGAATATTTTACATTTCTACAATTGTATATTAAAGTTGTTTTTCTCTAATAATTGTAAAAAATATTCTCTTTCAATTTTCCCTTTATTTTTCTCTACACATTATTTTTTTATGTTGCTTTCTTTTCTATATATTATTAAATTTAATATTTTAAATCAACATATTTTATATCAACACTTTCAAAATAAATTCCAAATTTCTTTCCTAAATGATTTGTAATGCAGCAATGATATTTTGACTTGTAGAAAAGAATCCCCTTTTTAATTGTAATTTTCTTTTAATAAGTCTTGCTTTTTTCTTGTAATGTATTTAAGCATTTTCTAACTTTGCATATTTTGTGTGTTATTTTTATGCCAGATGTTATATCTCATACTATAACCAATTGCATTTTGTGAGAGTCTTGCATTTCTTGAAAAGGTTTTCTGCCTTTATTTTTGTAGGTTTTTTTATGGATGTATTGCTGCCTTTTTAGATATGGTTTAACAGTTGCTCATCAAAACTATGCTTACAAAGCCTGCTTGAGTGTTTTGAAAAAGTGTATATTATCTTCCTTGGACATCAGCTGAAACATTATTTCACAAAAGACTTGTTCAAAAATTGTCTGTGGATTGTAGCAAAATAACTTTATGCAACTGAAACAAATATGAATATACAACATACAAATTTGTCAGCATATTTTGTTTTTTAATGTTATTATTTTATGCTTCTTGTTTCCATTTTCTTAAGTGAAGACTGCAGTCCTGTTTGTTTTCTTAAATTTTAGCTGTTTTGAAAGTTAGGTTGACAAAATATTTTTAAAAGAAAAATTCTTTTACTTCAGTGTTTTTAGTTTATTATTGTTAGCAAATTTAGTGAAAGGATAAGTTCTTTTTATTTTTTTCCTTTTTCTTTTCTCTTTTTTTCTTTTCTCTTTTTTTCTCTTTTCTCTCCTTTCTCCTGTTTATTTTCTAAGAAATGAGTAATGTAAAATACTCAACAAAGTATGTATAAATGGAATATAGTAAAACAAATTGGAGATTAGATTTTATTTTAGTGTTAATATTTCACTACAAAAATAAAAAGACAACATTTTTTTGTCTGTTTTTCATTCATGTACTTTTCACATATTCATTATTTTTTCAAGTGTATGAGCTGATTATATTTATGAAAATATCTTTTGCATGTTTATGAAATCTTGACATTTAGAAGGGTGGAGGTAATAAACTTAAATTATCACAAATTATTATTGACTAATTTGGAGACAAATGAGAATATTCTCTTCTAATAGTACAGTACTTTTCTTTCTTTATTTTATTATCAGGAAATTTAGTAATTACTGTAGTTGGTTTAATCCAATAAAACAGGCTTATTTTGGTCATGTGGCCATCTACTGAAGTTTGAAATGGGGGACTATGAAACTTGAAGGAATTGCAATTAGTGAAGACTGGTGAATTTTAGTACATTGCTTTGTTAATTTAAAAAAAAAATTCTATCCAAAAGTAGGAAACAGTATTCGAAATAATTGGTTAATTTAATTTTTTTTATTTTTACTTGTGAAGTATGAAGAAATTCCAGCTAATTTTCTAACTTTAATTTTTTTAATGTTCAAATGACATTTTAATTTTTAAATTCATACCTGGGGGTGGGGATCAGTAAATTATATCAAATCTTTTTTTCCAGATTTAACATTTTTTTAATCCTTCCCCCCACCCCAACTCCCCGTAGGAAAGAGCAATTCCCAAGGACAGTTTTAAAGAAAAAAAATCTCTACAATTCCAAAGTTCAAATATGTGTTCTTGCTAGATTTTCAAGGGAAATGAAAAAAATAAGATTGATAATACTGAAAAGAACTTAAGAGTTGATTTCATTGGACCACAATCAGAAACCCGTGTTATGGTGCCTCGATCCTGTTGGGAGTTTCTTCTCTTGTGGGTAAAAACAAATGCCAAAACTGCAGGAATATTCTCTCTTATGTTTTTTAGTTTGGTGGATGGGATGCAAGATGAAAGTCAGAGATTGCTAGATCAGGAACTTTCTATTTTTGGAAATACTAACTTGACCAGGTGTCAAAATGAGAACCAAAAAAAGAAGGTAGTTCCAAATCATTTGAATACTCACATGCAATGGGAGGTTTGTTACTTCACTTCTGTTTATATAATGCTAAATGCTTGGCCCGCCCAACAATATTTGTCAAATAATTATACCGCAATATCATTATTTTCACTTTGGTCTTTTACAACACTTTCTTTGTTAATATTGATCGATTGATTCATGTCTTCTGTAACAACTTATGTAAATTACTTAATCTTGTGCTGTTTCAATCAATTCATTCTTTTAGCTGTAGATTTTATTTTCTTTCAATTTCGTCATGTGAAATAGTCTTTAGAAATCTTCTTTAACAAAATGGTGAGCTCAACTGAACCTGTTGTTACAAGACTAAAGACTGATTTCACTTTGTCACTTTTGTTCAATGGGAGACCAAATTCAGAGTTAACAAGAGAAAAAGGAAAGTGACTGTTATATATTTGGGGAAAACCAGAGTCGAAAGTTGAACAGCAGTTAATTACAGTTAAGAACACAGGTTACAAATCCATTTGCCTTCGGCTGGGATTTATGCTTTAACCCAACCTCCAGGGTACCATCTGCTCAGGCTTTACCTCTTGCTCGGAAAAGGGGTGAGTTTATTGCCTGGCACCTGAGGTGTCCACAAAAATAGAAGTGCTGATAAGGTTTGGGAATTTTGCCATGATACACCTTAAATTGACCTTGTGTTACATCTGTTATGTGAAGGAAGCACTGGTAAATATCTACAGGTTAACAGTATTAACATTTGATAATTTTTTTATTTTTTTTAGATACTAAATTTGTTGGGCTTACAAAATATGTTATAACTAAAAAACAAAGATGGCTAGGGAGAAGTCAGAAGAATGTAAATGAACTTTTTTTTTTTTTTTTTGTTAGAACATGCTAATAAAGTATAGAAATGTGTTATATGCCTTCTCTGCAACCCTGAAAAGAAAAGCTAGCATCAGCTTACAGCCATATCGCATTGAAACATTGGTTCCTGTACAACCACCAAAGTTAAGCAACATCGAGCCTAGTCTGTACCTAGCTAGGTTAATACCAGATGCTGTAAGCTTGGATGTATGGGTGATGTAATGGATAATGGCTTGGAATTACTGATCTGAGAACTGAGTTCCAATTCCAGTTGGGTTTGTTATATTCACTCATGTGCAAATGCCCTTGAGAAAAGGCATGAATCCATCTCTTCTTCCCTCAGTTATGGATTAATAAGTTTTGTATCAGAAAATCATTATCTCCAAAACAAAATTCTGACAATCTAAAAATATTTTCTGAGTTTAAATAACCTGCAAGGTATAAATAATCTGTATTCTGTACAGATTCGATGTTGCTGATTGGCCATTAAGAGTCACACATGACCAGTCAAGTGTGGTCACACACACACGGATTAATAAGTGTGCAGCCAGACATGTTGTTGTTACCCAAAATTAACTGAAATTTTCACTGTATGTGATTAATATTTCTCTGTAAATTAAGGAAGAACATTGTCGGAAAATTTTTCTAAAATAAATGCTGTTTTTTATCAACAGGCTGCAGATATCTATATGTATGTGGTCAAACGCTGTTTAGTATTGCACGTTATTAATAAACAGTTACTAGTTTCATGCTTATGCATACTTTCAGAATTGTTTAGGAACAGAGAAATTAATTTTATTTTGAGGACATTCCTGGTAGAATAAAAATGCATAAATACAATACTTTCTTTTAATCTTGAAGAAAACTACAATAGATGTTAAACAATTGGTTTAGGTGCAAGCCTGTGACAAGGAATGTGGTTTGTGAGATTTGTACACATCACTATTTCAACATTTCTATCCATAAACCCGCTAATTTATAGCAACTCTTTTTCATATATGTCTGATTAAAAATTCAACACTCTTTAGTTTTAGTTGTTTTTTGTTGAACCTACTGAAAAAGTAGGTTATATTTTATTTATTTTTTATTTTCTTCTGGTTTTCTTTACCAAGGTTTAAGATGCACTTTGTCAGTTTTCAAGAGGCTTGGTGTATGTTTGTTTTTTCTTCTTTTCTCCAGTCATTACAATAATAATTGTGGTATTGTTTATATATATATATATATATATATATATATATATATACACACTATATCTTCCCTTGGCTTGTTTTCTTGTACAGATAAACTATGTATGTATGCATGCATACAGTATTGTTTAACTTTTTCCTCTTTGTCTTTTTTTTTTTTAAATGAAAATAGCCATAAAAACTTCTTGACCATTTGCCAATCTCTTTGTGCCACTTGGCTGTCCAGCCACTCATCAAGTGTCCTTGATAGATTGCTTCAAAAAAACCAAAAAACATTGAGCATTTTTAAAAAGCAATTTTTTTTTTAACCTGCTGTACCCAAGAAATAAATTATGTTAGTGAGTTGGGGAAACAGATACCTGTAAACATATGAAAAAGAATTCTACCCATGATCTTAGATTTGATCTTGTCTGAAATAATGATTACTGACAAATATTAAATATTGGATTATTTTGGTTTTCAACAATTCTGACTGAGAAAAATTTCTCTTTTCCAATCCTTTCATACAGTGTGGTTCTCGCTTTATACACAAAACTAAGAATTCTCCGCTTAACCTCTTGCTTTCATATTTGACAACCATTAGTTTTTTTAAAAAAGAAATATTTTTGAGTTAAGCAGAAAAAAATAAACAACTTGATACTTTGAGAATTCTAAAACTCTTGTAAAAATATAATTGTGTAACTTGCCTGTGGTGAAAATTTAGGAAAAAGCATCTTGTGAATATCAAGGCAAGAGGTTCAAACCTTACACAAAGTTCAAAAGAGACAATCTGAATAGGATTTAAATTTGTAGTTAATGTAACATGCCTGATTTTAGCTGTGAAGCATTTGGGTACAATGGGTTAATCTGTGCCTTAAAGTTCTTCATTGGTGCCGTGGGTGAGCCACCACCACAATCACAGTTGGATTTCTGTTCACCCATTTTTTTTTCATTGGTTACTTTAGATCACATGGACAGTATGGCACCTAAAAACTGACAGTTATCATTTTGACCCTACTCAGCCCACAAGGATCGAGAATATACATTTTATCTTGCAGGTGAGTGTGATGAGGGAGGGCCTCAACCAGGTGCTCTCCCCCTCCTCCTCCTCCTCATGTATGTGTTAACTTTTTTTTTTTTTATCTACTTATATATATATTCATTTATTTTGATATATCTTTCCTGTGTCTCTTAATGTGTGAGTGTGTTTGTTTTATAGCATTCATCTTTATATATATTAGTACAAAGTTGTGTCTGTGTGATTAATCTTCTTCTTGACGTTTTACTTTCCTTGTTATTTTTCTGATGTTTTTCCTCTTTGAGAAATTGATTTAAAAAAAACCAAAGAGAAAATCCACTTGTGATTTATTTTTTTATTTTTTTTTTATTATTGCATTTTAATTTTGACCAAAAGAATCTTAAGCTCTAAGTATGAAATTGAAAGAATAACAAAGTTTTTGTTGGTAAAGAGTTTAAGCCATTCTACTTGTAATTTATTAACAATGAGGTGTTTTCTGTATTCTTGTTTAAGTAATTTTGGCTGGGAAGGAAATAGAGCTTAATAAGTGGATTTTAATGAGTTTAAAGTCTTAGTGGATATGAACATTAATATATTTGAAATGGTTGTTAAATTCAATATTTGTATTATAAATGTTCAGATCAAGAAACTGACTTTTATTTGCTGGTGTGAATATGCTCCTTTGAGTAAAAAAAAGAAAAAGTGTATCCACTGTACTTAAAAGGATAGGTCAGAGCATTTCCTGATGTATGCAGTCAGGAATTTATTTTAAGTAGCACAATTAGTATAGCAACATAATGTGGGATAATATGGTTTGATACCCACAAGGTTCTTATCATTTCAGACTTTATTTATCTGAAATAATCTTTTTTTTTTCATTACATCAGTAATTTCTTGATCCCAAAATTTTTTATAGCTTATGGTTTAAATCTAGCTTTAAAAGTTTGTTTCTTAAATATTTGAAAATGTTGTAAAATAGACTCTAATTATCTCTCTAAACTTAAGATCAAATAATGATTTCTTAAAAAGTGATCTTTGTCTCCTTTGATGACCTTGAACAACAAATATTTGTCCTTTGCCTGTTTTAATTTGCTTTCATTTTATGATAAAAAAGTGTATAAACAAACTTTAAATTCTATTCAAATTATAAAACAATTTAAATATTATTTGTTAGAAGAACCATGTGACCATTATTATAGCTATATATATATATATATATATAGAGAGAGAGAGAGAGTGAGTAATAAAATGGAGATTTTTCAACATAAAACAAACTAGAAAAAATTCATGGTGTACAGAATTTTCTGATATTAACAATTTTGCAAGATTAATTCAATAATCAAATATTGAATAATTTTTTCCTGATTCCTTGTTTCATCATCACTCAATATGGTTAGTGTTGTATGAATAATGACTAAAGGAATTATAGAGAGAGAGTACAGCACCATTTATGGAAACCCTTGTATTACACAGGTTGCTGTGAGTAGGTTGGTCTGATCAGTATATTTAATACTATTCCTTTCACAATTGTTTTAATTTATAAATATCATAGATTGTACAAAAACTGAGATAGTATCAGATAAATCTACCAGCTCCCGTGATCTACTCACATTTCTGGATTAAAAATTTGTTCTCGATGAACAAAGTCAAGTAAATTTTGATTTTGTGATGTTCTATTCCAATCTTAATAATTAATATTTCTTACTTTTATTTGTACCTGTGCGGTACCTGTGCCCACTCTGAACTTTGAAAATGCAAACTCATGCTAAAAGGAAAACCCAAACTTCAAACCTGAGGAGAGGCTGTTTGTAGCCCACTGTGCACCATTTCTCTGTTTTCAGTTCTCTTTCATAATGGCTGGTGGCACAATCCTTCACTGCTATGATCAAATCACTTGTGTTATTTCACTTCTAAAATTAACTGTTGGGCCCTTGTATGCCAAAATTGATGGAAGTCTATTTGTGTGTGCACCCACAGTGTAGAGAATGGGGTTATTATGCTAAGTTTCAATTATAGTCATGGCCATTGCATTTCCTTTTGTACAAATACTCTTGGAAAGGGTAAGAATTCATCTCTACTTAACTCAGCTAGGGGTCAGGAGTAAGATAGACTGTTCCTCTCTAGCTTTAGTTGGCAACCTACTGAAACTACCACAACAATATTTAGTGTGGTAAGGCATATATATATGTATATATTCCAGAAGGAGAATCTATAGGATCCCCCCCCCCCACACACACACACAGCGTTTTAAATATGTCACTGTTTTCCTACTTTTCTTAGGTGAAGAAATGTCATATGAATTCACTTGAGATACAGTTTGGTTTCATCAGTTTGATGATTTTTACCTGTGAATTAATTTGGTTTTGTGTTTCTGCTAATAGCTTGACATTTCAAATGTCAGGTCAGGTAAATCCATAATCATCAGATATCCTCCTTGGCAAATAAGACCCCTTTTCCACACATGCACACACACATTTAAATTATTGATTATTGTGTTTAAGAGCATTACAAGTAATGGTAGCCTACAATGTTGTAAATATTAACCTCAATCAGAGATTTCAATTCTTTTCACCTTGAGACCCAAGAGATATTTTTAAAGCATTTTTTTTCTTCTGAAGGGAGTTATTGTATTCCCATGAAAGGTAGTACTCAACCCTCAATTGGTCCAGTACTGGAATACTGGTGTCATGTCTGGATATAGATTTTTTTTAACTCCCCCTTCTCACCTGATGAACGTTACTTTTACTGTCATTCCCCACCTCCCCTCCATAATTCTACTTACAGAGATGAAGGTTTATCATACAGGATGTAAGATGTTGATGCTTTGCACACTGTTAGAATTTTGCATTTAATATACATGTTTAGTCTTTATGTTCTCAAGAACTAAAATTCAATATTGTGCTTCTGCACATTCTGAAGTTGGCCTTGTATAGTTTATCAATGCACACTCTCTTTCTCTCTCCATATATATATATATATATATATATATATATATATATATATACACAAGTAGACATTGAAGTCAACACCCAGAGGCAGCAATTAAATGCAATGACTAGGCATGTGCAATTGCATTTAGCATAAAACAGACTGTTGCCTCTGATTGTTGCTCTATCCCCAATAAATATAGCATACCTTAAAGCATATATTTATTTTTTATGTTAATTTGGATTACATTTGGGGGATAGCTATTTCAACATGCCTGTTAGACATGCATTGTCAACCCCAGTTGACTGTAAAATGAAAAAAAATTCTCTTACTGGAAGTAAAGGTTAATAAAGAAAGGAGTCAGGAAGGTGAGTCAGGAAAAGGTCAAGAAGAGGAGATGGTGGCAAGAAAGTGTTCATCTTTCTTTAATAGTGGAAGGCAAGCAATTTGGTAATGGGTAGGAAAAAAAATTCAGGTTCTGCAAATTTAAATTTTAATCCTTGTAAAAGGTTGAACATATGAATAGATGGAAAGAAGGGTGGGGATGTTTAGGGAAATAAATGAATATTTGCTCTGTAAATTAAATTTACATCGCACTCTTTGTTGGATAAATTTTAATATTTAACCGATATTACTAGGATCCTTTGGAATTATAAATTTCTTCTGGATTTTTTTTACTGCTATATATATATATATATATATAAACAACACAATACATATAGATATGTCAGAGATAGCAGCTTTGATTGAGGAATTGGAAAGCCAAGTTTGAATTCAAGTTCAGTACATTCACTTGGGACAGGTATGAACAGCTCTTCTCCATCCCAGCTATAGGTAGTTAGCAGGAAAGACTGGGTCCTATAGCTTAGGTTGGTAATTGGTCTAGTAGAAGGACAATTCTGAATTAAAAACCTGAGAAGGTTTGTTTGGGGACCTTGTGGCATGCAGTGCATCATTTCTTTGTATTCAGCTCTTGCAAAAAGTGTTTTGGTTCTACATAAAACTTTAACACTACAACCAAATCATGGGTGTGGGTAGTCTGGCTGTTTGGTTTTAAGAACTGAACTGCTAGATCATCATAGGTGAAAACAATGGAAGTTTCTCTATCACACACACACACAGTGCAAGAGAAATATCTTCTACATGATAAGATGACATTGTCACTGATGTCTTACCATTACGTAAAATTACCTGCACATGAATTGGGAGAACTATATATATATATATATATATTTTCTAAATATATTCTGTTAAATAAAAGAGACAATGAATGTCTATTATGTTTAATCATGAGCCGTTCTAAACGTCATATTTTGGCTTTAATTTCAGTTGAAAATAAAGACAAAAATTCTCCAACATTTGGATAATTTTTTTATAAAGTAGGTTCTAAGCTTTCGGCTCACATGAGCCATCTTCAGAGAGGTTATAAGGATGGTAACACAAAAACATCCACCATCACCGACGATTTTATTTTGTGTTGACATAAAACTCCGCTAGGCAACGGCAATAGTTACCAAAAATAACAAATGCAGTTCGCAAATTTGCAGTGCAGTTCTATGGCGTCACACCGACTGATAGTGCGAAATGACAACAGAACCATGTATTCAAATGCAATGTAATATGTTATGGCCAGATTATTATATTTATATATATATATATACACACACAAACACACACACACACAGGATGTCCTAGAAGTTGTGTACCATCCACATTTTTAAATATCAATTTTATTGATCATAATCATATAACATGTGTTCAAATTGTTTACCCTCTGCATTAACACATGCATCAATTCTCTTTCTGTGTTTTAAGAATACAACGTACTGAGCATTTGCTAATCATTAACTCCTGACTTCTTTTCCTTACTGATTTCATGGGGCTTCTAGCAAAATTCACCATAAATATGGAGGATGTTTCTTCATCAGTTGCACTCTTTCGTCGGCCACATCTCTCATAGTCAGCAACTGATCCAGTTTCTTGGAAGCATTTGATCAAATGGCAGACAGTTTTTTTCTCTCGCTCAGGATGATTGTGATTTAATTCTTGAGCTACAGAGCAATATGTTGCCTCCATCGCTTCCAAACATAAAAACCAATTTAACTCTTTCTTGTACTGATAGTTTCTCATCCATATCAGATCAAATCTGAAACACAGAAAAAATAATAATTAGTATATGGTGTGTGACTTCTGGGACACCCTCTGTGTGTGTGTGTGTGTGTATGTATGTATATATATATATATATATATATATATATAGAGCGAGATATACATACTTCATAGATTTGATCTATGACAAAAGTAATAGCTAAATTAAAAGTGCTCAATACAAATTAAAATGTAGAGCAATTTAATATATTCATCAAGTATATATGGTTTCATTCCTGTAAGGAAGAAAATAAAGGTCAGTGTTTCAAATATTTATAAAAAAAAACTACCTTGAATATTTGTCTATACTTCTGAGATGAGGAAGTATTTACATTAGTATTACAGTAGTATTTACACTATTTGGACTGTTGCTTCATCTTTATTGCTATGTTTCCGACATTTTGGCCATTGTATGCTCCGAACTTCTTCAGATGCTAGAAATTTTCAGTAGAACCCTTTATTTTGATCACTGGGGTATATATATATATATATATATATATATATATATATATATATAATTCTCATTCCAAATTAGACTGTGAATATATTCAGATCTTCTAACTCTTGAAGAAAATAAAAATAAACGATCTGTTCTCTTGCATTCTGTTATGGTGAAACACACCTATTCCTCAGATAATGGACTCTCCCTCCTATATTGATAAGAGTTAACAGGAAGTTCTTGGGAGTTCTTTAGACTTCTATTGGAGTTCAGTAGAACTATTAGGCAGTTGATATTAGTCGGCAGTTAGCCGAATACTAAGGAGTCAGCTTTCACTGGAAGATTACCAAGTTCCTAACATTTTGGGTACATTGATTAGCAACTGACATAGCACGATTATAACCTTCAGTGTGAAAACTACTCCACAACTTTCCTATTTCTAATTCTACATGATGACTCTGTAAACTTCTTTTGCTGAATATATATAAAATCCTTGCAGTAGTTTGAGACTAAATACACAATTATTATTTTTTTTTCTTAAGTAAGAAATTCTGTAAACTTTTACATTCTCTTAAAAATCTACTCAAGTAACTTTCACTCATTGGCTTTTTCTTTCTTGACGATTTTGTCATTTATTTGCAATTTGTTTTAAACTGATCTACTTTATCAGTTTTTCTGAAAATTTGAACTCCTCTTTCCAGAGATGATCTCCAAGAATTAAAGAATTTGTTTAAACTTTGAGAATTTGCTTCATTGTTTCCACTCTGGAGTGATGAAGAGGCATGATATTAACTTTATTTGCTTTGATCAAGTGTTCATGTCAGTCAGTCTTTACTATATGGTGCTTTCTGCACCGATTTCCACCCTCCTTAAAAGAAGAAAATAAAGCATTAACTAGTGTCTTTTTAATCCAAAAAATACTAAAGAATTGAGACATTTAACCAAATTTCAAGAATCATTAATGAGTCTCCTCAGTTCAGTAGTAATTATATTTTATGAAAGTGTAAATAAGGATATCTGAAAAGTAGCTTGTTTTTTATATGACCCATATAGATGTTTATATGGTAGTAAATAATTATTAATCTCAGCTTTATTCTTATGTAAAAGAATGTGGGATAAAATAATTGAGAAAAGAAAATGGTTCGCTTCCTCATTGGGAATTTTAGGATTTTATGAGTCTGGGACCACAAATTCTAAGATTCAAATGGAATTTGACAATGCAGCTTTTTGGAAAGAAATCCTGACATTCTTAAATCAAGTGGAAAGGGAATGGAAGAGTAAAGACAGGTGGAGAATCACTGGTTGATTTGCTTTCGAGTTTAAGATAGACGAGAAAAAAGCAGAGAAATATGCTTAAAAATTTTTAATTCGTTCTTGATGGAATTGTTTACATGTAAATATGAAATGTTTTGTCTCATTGTGTTTGTTTTTGTTTTGTATTTTTGTATATGTCTCTTGCTTCTGCTTTTTCAACATTAGTTTTTCTGCACTATTTAATGAAAAATGAATTTTTATTTCCTGTTGTTTAATCTTTCACTTTCTTGGTTCACTGATTTTATCAATGGTGGCATCATATTGCCTTGCATGTCACTTTAAAAAAAAAAAATGGGTACATGAGGAGCATTAGTGATAGACATGAGATAATTTATCATTGGGAAAAATGTCCCATTGGGTCTGCTTAATTTTCCACTGATATTTTATTTGAATTTATTATTATTTACTATTGGACTATTGTCTTTATCTTTGTTATTTACAACATTTTGGGTTAAATAGGTCAGATTTAACCTTTAACATTCTGGGGGTGATTTTGTTTGCAAAGCAAATATTTTATCCACTGCTAGTGACTCAGATGAATGAACAATAGCATGTTTGAATTTTGAAGTTGTGTTGTTATATCCTGCAAATGATATGAGAAAATGACCATTACTGAAATTAAATAGTGCTGTAGAGGAGCCTTGAGAAAGCAGTACAGAGTGGAAAGAAACATAGTGAATGATGCAGTGGGTTAAGAATGAGTAGAAAACAGGGTCTAGTAAAATAAAGAACAATCTACAAGGTTTCTTTGACACATTTAAAGAAAGTTGCAGGGCACGATAGCTGAAACCTTGTGGTAATAACAAAGATAGGAGCAATAGTTCATGTGTACATTAGTGTAAATAATGACCTTTTCTCACTGAATATTTTCATATCTTTGATAGAACTTTCTTAAACCTGCAAAGGTTTGATTAGCTGTAAAAAAATCAATCAATCAATCAACTATATGAGTCTAACTTTCTGAAATTACTTGTTGCCATTTTTTGTTTTTAGATGATCAATTTATAACCTTTTATCATAAATATTTAATTTTTCCAAAACTTGTAATTTTATTTTATGGCTACCACAAGACTTTTGTTGGCAAGAGAGATGAAGATGGAGTTGCTTTTTATGATCTCATGTTACTCCATTGAGGAACCTAGTTGCATGCTAACTCCTCACTTAACCCTCAGCAGTATTTCAGTTTCTTGTGGTGCGCGCACACACACACACACACACACACACACACACACACATAAATAATTGTGTAGTTAGGCAGCAATCACTCTTTCATACAAGTTTTATCAAAGATGACTGTCATGTTACCGTAGTTAAGCTTTTTGTTTAATTTTTCTTGTGCCTGTACAAGTGTTTTCTTTTCTGGACAATTGAATTTTATATATCTCCAAGTGCTTTTTAGCTACATAGATAAAAATCTTTACATTCTGTAAGAAATTAAAAAAATCTTTGGTAATGGCTAAAAGTGCTTGTATATACAAGCATTCAAACAATTTTTTATACATTTTATGTCCAGAAAAGAAAAAACTTATATGAGCACAAGAAAAATGAAATAAAAAGGCTTAACAGCAGTACTTTGTGTGTGTGTGTATATATTTAGTATATCAAGGCAGCAAATAATTTTCTAAACATATACTGTTAAATATAAGAGACAATGAATGTCTATTATGTTTAATCATGAGCCGTTCTAAACGTATTTTGGCTTTAATTATTGAAAATAAAGACAAAAATTCTCCAGCATTTGGATCATTTTTTATTAAGTTGGTTCTAAGCTTTCGGCTCACATGAGCCATCTTCAGAGAGGTTATAAGGATGGTAACACAAAAACATCCACCATCAGTGACGATTTTATCTTGTGTTGACATAAAACTCCACTAAGCAACAGCAGTAGTTAGCAAAAATAACAAACACAGTTTGCAAATTTGCAATGCGGTTATGTGACGTGATAGTGCGAAATGACAACAGAACCGTATATTCAAATGCAATGTAATGTGTTATGACCAGATTTAAATGTGATTTTATTAAGTGTGGGTTGTTTGGATTTAATGTAGATGGCCTCCAATATCTGAAGGTTTGTTTTTTTTACTGTGTGTATGAGTGAGGATTATTGTATTGTTGACTAAAATCTGTCTGATATTACCTACATGGTTATGTTTTTCTGAGAAATGTTGTTTAATTGTACTCTGATCAGAAAGGTGACAGACAAGTCTATGGTAGAGCATGGTTGTAGTAAAACCAATATATGTAGTGGGTTTATTTTTAGTACCAGAGATACAATCTCTGAACGGGCATGTAAATTGATACACTACATTGGTTTTTTGTAGAGAATTTAGTTTAGTGCTTGTAGGGTTATTAGAGACTATGAGGTCAATTGTTTTGAATTTTTTATAATATATGATGAGTTTAATTTGATTATTACTATCCACTGGTTTAACATTTCTACATATTATGTATTTGAGAGTTTTTTCATCTTGTTTGTAATTATTATGTATTTGGTTGCGATAGTATGAGTTAATAGTGTTAGGTTTATTTTGATGTAAACCATTATTATTAATATCATCAATATTGTTAGAGCTATTGTTAAGTTTGTTGAGATACATTTTAATTTGTTGATCAATAACGGAGTTAGGAAATCCATTATTGACAAGTGTTTGCTTAATGTTGTGTAATTCTTTATAAAATATAGATTTGGAAGAAGATATCATTTGTGTGTGTTAAGTTTTTTTATAACAGCTAACTTATATCATTGGGGGCATTCAATATTATAATTAAGAAGACACAAGTTTATGCGAGTTAGTTTCCTATATAGAGTAAATCTATGTGCTAGAATCAATGAATACATCAAGGAATGGGATTTTGTTATTAAGTTCTAATGTTACTGTCCTTATAACCTCTCTGAAGATGGCTCATGTGAGCTGAAAGCTTAGAACCAACTTAATAAAAAATTATCCAAATGTTGGAGAATTTTTGTCTTTATTTTCAACTGAAATTAAAGCCAAAATATGATGTTTAGAACAGCTCATGATTAAACATTATAGACATTCATTGTCTCTTATATTTAACAGTATATGTTTAGAATATAGATATATACAGTACTGTGCAAAAGTATTAGGACAAGAACTACTTTATCTTTTATGAGGCATATTGACAGAAAATAATTTAATTAAAGTAATTTTGATTTATTCAACAAATGCTTTAACAAGAAAAAATACTTGTTACAAAATAAATTTAATATTTAGTATAATAGCCTTTTGCTTTGATCACAGCCTTCATTCTGTCAGGCATTGACATCATAAGCTTCTTCAATGTATATAATGGTATCTCCTGCCAAGCAGCTTGTATTTGTTCCCAAAGTGTGTCTTGTGAAGTAACATTAGATTTATCAATTTTTTATCCAAAATATCCCATAGGTGTTCAATAGAGTAGTTTCAAAATAACTTGTTTAATAGAAAATAGTAAAAATTAAATATAACTTCTTTTGCATTTCTTTTACACCTAGTTTTAAATAATCAATATTTATTAGCGATTTACTTGGCTTTTCACAGTATTTTAATTTCAGTGAGGTTTTTAGGAAACTCACCCCTGTCTTAATACTTTTGCACACTACCGGTAGAGTGCAAAAGTGTTAGGACATGGGTGATTTTAAACTTTATTTTGATACCTCCTAAAAGATACTAGTCCTTGTCCTAATACTTTTGCACAGTACTATATATATATATATGGAAAACTCAACACATCATCTGAAGTGGTTATAAACTATAATTTATTTTGACGGGCCAAATGAAATCCTGGTCTGAAGAGATGGATTTATACACCCATTGAAATAAGTTATAGTTTATAACCGCTTTAAATGATGTTGAGTTTTCCTTTATAGATATCATATTGCTCTGGGTAAAATCAGCTCTGGGTAACATCCATTAAACTGTCTATACAGATATGTTACTTAATATTTTATATTAAATACATCTTTTTAGATTATTCTTTTTGTTTACAGACTTGTTATCATTTATATATATATATATATATATATATATATATATATATATATATATATATATATGTATAATTGGTAGGTTTATAAAGAAACTAACTGCATACGTTTCCCTTGAAGATCATCAAGAGAAATATATTTCTTTATCTTTTCTCTTTTTGTCTTGATTTTTGCTTTAGCTGTTGATTTTCGTGTTGCATCGGCTGTGGAAAAAGCAGCTTTGTTTCTTCTGCAAAGGATATAGAAGTATATATAAAGGGAAGAGGTAAAGAAGCAAAGGTTAATTGGTCAGCCAACATAGAAAAGATGTGCAAGAGAAAAGTTGACAAAGGCATTCTAATTTTGGAAGAAAAAAAAAAATTAAGTTTTAATAATTTCAAAATCCATAATCTTAAAAAAAGATTTCAGTTAAGCTTCTTTTTTTTTTTTTTAATTCCTCATTTTTTGCTTTGCCATTCTTTGCTGCTGATCCATTAACTCTGGCTCTTATGGCTTTTTATGCTATGATTGAAAAAGCAATATAATGATGTCCATGCGTAAATACTGGCTGTTGTGAATGTTTCTTTTTTTTTTTTTTATTTAATGCAAAATTTAGCTTTATGCTAATTTGCTTGGTTAATTTGTTGCGCTCTCAATTGAATCTGAATCAGGCATGGTGTTAAGCAAAAGAAGAAAAAAATTCCATGTTAAATGCATAAAATATTATGTTCAATGATAAATGTGTTTAGTAAGTATTAACCATTTATGGATCAGTGGATATCGACTCGGAACGAGAAATTGGAGAGCCGAGTTCGAATTCCAGTTGAATTCCTTGCATTCACTTACGTGCAAATACCCTTGGGAAAGGTATTAATCCGTCAATTCCTTCCAGTTATGGGTTAAATAACAGGACAGATTGGGTTCTATAGTCTTGGTCGGCAACTAGTCTACCGCAGAAAGCAATGGCAACCTACTGCGGGATAATCTTCTGCCCAGTCAGTCATGTCTCTTTCGAGACATGATCGCCCAAGCGTGTATCACGTATGGCACTTAACTGCCTGACTGAATATAATAGTTGGAATAATGATTAAGGCTTATATTGGTCATAAAGTGGGGGATCAGTTTATTACTTCATAACAATAGGAAACCGATCCCCTACTAATTACTACATAATAATAGATTTCTTTTCCCTTTACCTATGAGTCAAATAACAGGACAGATTGGGTTCTATAGCCTTGGTCGGCAACCAGTCTACCTCAGAAAGCAATGGCAACCTACTGCGGGATAATCTTCTGCCCAGTCAGTCATGTCTCTTTTGAGACATGATCGACCAAGCATATATCACGTATGGCACTTATCTGACTGACTGAATAATAAGGTAAACTATAAGTCTTCTGTAAATCTATAACATAGGTAAAGGGAAGATAAAAAGTGGTTCATGTGTAGTTGTTAAGATTTCTTTGAGTTTTGACTACATTCAACTAAAACAAATATATTTTGAGCTTGACCTGTGTACTTGGTTTGATTACTATTGTTAGATTGGCTTTGTAGGAGGGGGAGATGCTCTTGGCATTTTGCTCATGAGTTATTCACCCTGCAAAGTTATTATCTTGAAAGTGTTTTGTCTTTGACTGTGTGGTAGGTGCATTTTTTTTTTTCCTTTTTTTTTTCTTTTTTCTTTTTTTTTCTTTTTTCTTTTTTTTCTTTTTTTTTTTTTAAGTTGAACATGCAATAAGTTTCAATGAAACATTGAATTACTTTTTGGTATTGAGAAAACTCAATTTTCTCATGAATTCAAAATCTGTATCAGGTATTTGGAGTTTTTATATTTTATTCTATAGTACTTACTATGCTTTTAAGTCTGGCACAAGGTTACATGACTGAGATATCCAGTGAGGATTAACCTAATTGTGAATTGGTCTATGATATGAATATTTTAAACAATTACATTATGGTAGGTATCTATCCAGCATGAATAAGTAATTTTTGCTGAGCTAAGTTTGGCACAGGGATAGAGGAGGATTTGTAAAATCACACTCAACATAAGAGGATTGGTCTTTGACACAATCCTGTTCATCTTCACTTTCCAGTCAACATCTGTGCTCTTGTCCCTGCATGTACATAATTGCATGCCTACATCTCCTCAGTTCCCAGATATACACATTTCTTTGCCCACCTTCATACGTCCCGATCAATTTTATGAACCATTGGAATTTTACGCTTTTATGACAAGTGGGTTCATTGACTAATTCTGCTTCAAGAACTTCAATCATCTTAGGGGATTGTTTACTTTTTCCTTCTGTATTTTCTCTGACTACAAAGAACAAAGTAAAGCAATGGATATTTCATGTGTGCTGAAACATTTTCCACACACATGCATACACACACAAACACAAAAATAATTAAATAGAAAATCCAATTTACACATTTAAATTAAATTTAATTACACTTAATTAGGTTTTGCCAATTGATTGCACTACAGATATTGATTCTAATGTAAATTTTCTCCCTTGAAATTGTAAAATCAAAACACTTAATTTATTTGTGTTCAAATAACTTATTTTTTTATCTGTCTAATTAGTTTGTGTTTCTTAACTACTGAATTGTTATATCTTGGCTACTTGCAAATAGTTTCCTGCTTAGCAAAACTGGTGTCTAAGGGACATAACTCTCTTTTTTTTAATTCCTTTTTATACTCTGATGATATCTGAAATATTTAGGTAATAGGGTCGGTTGGGTTATCTTTTCACTAGTTTGTGAAAATATTCTTAAAAATATTTTAAAAATCTATTGTTTCAGTAAGATTCGGCCTGTAGTTAACATTATTTATCTAGAAAAAAAAAACAAAGCATAAGAAAAACTAAAAAAAATAACATGTCAACATAAATAAAACTACATTTTATTATAGCAAGAAAGTCCTACAGAGTTTAAAAGCAATTAATAAATAAGGAATGTTATAAAACCTTATTCCCCCACCTCCCATATTAGCAAAACTAGTGGTCATAAATTTCCACCACAGGGCTTTAGGGAGGAATAGCCCCCACTTCCTCACTTGTCACAAGAAATCTAGAACTAAGTGTTCTGGGCATCAGTCTGACAATGCTCTATCATTTGTCAAAAATCATTACTGCTATTTTTAAAATAAACCAAGACTTCATCTTATATATATATATATATATATATATATATAATTAATACAAATGAATGTCACTTAGATAATTGGTGTTATATAGAGTTTTTTTTGCAGAGAGTAATACATTTTAACCAAAAATGCAGTTAACTAGTCAAATCTGGTGGTTGTCTTTCCTGAAGCAATATTATCATTTTATGCTTATAGGCTTCTATTTATTTTTGTTTGTTATTTTTTATGTTGTGTTAAATAAGAGAAAATAAGGTTGGTAGATTTCATATTTCTGCTGCTTTCTTTTCAGTTTCTTATTTAAAAATATTTTTTTGTAAGTCTCTATTGTCACTGCCTTTGTTAATGTTGCTGATACCTGATTATTATTTATTGATATTTATTGATATTATTATTTATTTGTACTTCTTCTAGTTCTTCATTTCTATTTTTGACTCCTCTCCTTTTTTGTGCCCCCCCCCCCCTCACAAACTCTTGTCACCACTTTTTGTTAATGCTCTACTGTTATATCACTCTGTGTGCACATGTACACACATTTTTTTTTAAATATTACTATTGTTTTTGTCGCTTTTATTGTTGTCCTGTTGAGGATGGCTTAAAATGAAAGGATTCTTTCCTTCCTGTTTTTCCAAAAAAATTTTCCCTGCCAATTTTTACGTGATGATTGTTTTATCATTTGATTCTTTCTTTTTACCATTGCTCAGAGGTTAATGATATGCATTTGAACGCATCAAGACATTTCTTCTTTTTTTTTTTCTTAATCTGCAGCATAATGTTGTTGTTGTCTTCTCTTTTTTTTTTTTTTTTTTTTTTTTTTTTTTTTTTTTTTTACTGGTTTTAATGATTTTCATTTTCCAAGTCAAACCAAATGGCTCATAAGCAGTGATGCATTTTTATATGCAACCCTTTTATGTATTTTCGGGTATGGGTGAAGATATTTGTTGTTTTGTATCTCCCTTTTATTGCAGGGATAGATGATTGCCTTTGTTGCGTCTGATGCAACAAATATAAAATTAGCTCTCTTGAGCAGTGTTGTCACAAAATCAAGAAAGCTTGTCACATGTGATTTCTTCTTCATGTAAATCAAGATGGTCAGCGAATTTGTTTTTCTTTTTCTTTTTTTTTTTTTTTTTTTTTTTAATGAAAAATTTACATATTTTAATTTTGCTAAATTATTTTAAAAATATATAATTGACTTCATTGTGGGTGATCTTTGTGAAAATATTTTTAAATATTAAACAAGATAGTCATGGTGGTTTTACTTTTTAATCCCTGGTTCAAAAAGCCCTCTTTTTTGTTTTTCTTTTAAGTATCAATTGGATTTATGTATTTTTAAACTTTGTTTTTCAAAACTTTATCAAAAATATAAGCAAGGCTAAAAACATTAAATCTTGTAGTTTAAAAAAAAATGTTTACGAAGAGAAGTTGCATAGAGAATAAAATTGTACTGGGGAAATGACAATTCAATAAGTGGAGTCTGGATTAAGAAACTCGTCTCTTTACTTGTACAATAAAGTCAAATCATTCATAATTGAAAATGGTGGTTTTGTGTCAGAAATGATGACTCTATTCTACTGGTTTGACAAAACAGGCTCTCTGGTAGGTGTATTAACTGTAGAAGTCTAAAAGTTTGTATTGGATTGAGTTTAAAATCTTTCAAAGAAATTGAATTCACCATTTTCAGAGGGAGCATGTCTAGATATTTTTATTCACTTTTATATAACATGATTCACAAAAAAGAGAAAATATACTTGTGTATACAACAGGAAAAGGAGGAAAAACATTTAAGGTTTTGCTATGAAGAAATGTATATGTGTGATGCATATTAAAATAATATATCATGTACATGTAAATGTGTGTTGTGGTGCATTGGATATCGGCTTGGAACGAGAAATCGGGGAGCCGAGTTCGAATTCCAGCCGAATTCATTGCATTCACTTACATGCAAATACCCTTGGGAAAGGTATTAATCCGTCAATTCCTTCCAGTTATGGGTTAAATAACAGGACAGATTGGGTTCTATAGCCTTGGTCGGCAACCAGTCTACCGCAGAAAGCAATGGCAACCTACTGCGGGATAATCTTCTGCCCAGTCAGTCATGTCTCTTTCGAGACATGATTGCCCAAGCGTGTATCACGTATGGCACTTAACTGACTGACTGACTGACATGTAAATTAAAATCTGGTAAAGATCTGCCCAATGAGAAATTTTCCCCAGTGAGAACAAGGTGTGTGTTGACACTGCTACATTTTGGAGCAAAAGAAAGGGGGTTATGTCCATTCTTTTATGGTTCAAAAAAGCACCATCTAGCAGGTGTGTTAGTAGACCATGTAGGAGTAGTCCCAACCTAGCTTCTCAGGTTGATGAGTTGGGTCAGAAAGGGACAAAATTGTAAGCATCAGTAGTAATATTTGTATGGTTTTCAAAGTAGGGGGAAAAGAAGGCAGTAAGGATTTCATGTGGAATTGACTTCACCTATATTGATTCAAATATTCTCATGATAAATACAATGACAGTATATCACCAATTCATGTGGATTCCATAAGAACTTTGCCAATTTTTAAACAAATTAACAAGAAATGAAAAACATTAAGTTTTAAAGTTGAATAATAAATATGGTTAACCCATCAGTGTCATCCAGATTTGTAGTTTGATATCTGTAGTTTGGTAACTAATATTAAGCAATTTTCTGTGAAGGAATTTGTTGACTGTAAACACATTTTGTGTTGTCTCTGAAGTATCCTCATCTGGATACAAAGATGAAATTACTTTTAATGTTAATGAAATTTAGGGAAACTATGAGTTAATTAAAACATGTATAACTAAAGAATTATTAAGAACAAAAACATTCTTACAATCTAAAACTTTTCTGGCCTTGAATAACATACAAAGGGTTGATAATTCATAGAAAATAAATCAATAAAATTGTCCAAAGTCTGTCTGTCAGGGATTTACATTTAAATAAGTGTAATTAAAGTTAATTAACAAATAAATTAATTTCATTCAGTAGAATGAAATTTAAGCAACAATTAGTGGATTGCCTTATGAAGTGTTGAGCATTGCATTTGATGTTAAGATGTTTACTGCAACAAAAGGTGTCTTTCATTTATAGAATACACTAGTCAACAATTGAAAGATTAAGTATTATAATCTAATAAGTGTTTAAATTAGTTACTTTTTAGCCATTTGAAGATACTTTGAAAAATAAAAAATTATATTTGGTAGTTTGTGAACTTTCTACTAAATAAGTTTTAGCTTTAAAAAAATAGCCAGAATTAGTCTATTGGAATGGTTCTATCTCACCCTTCTGTTAAGGGAATCTTCCTTTGGACTGTGTAAATGAGTTGAACTTGTCTCCATCAGAAACTTAATTTATTAGACTGCTAGTCCTTTAATAATCTTTTAATCAGTTAGTGCATTTTGTCCTGCCGCTAGGGTTACCACACCCATCCATCTCACAATTGTCATTTATGGTGACCTTCAAGGCAAAATAATGCAATGGCTTGCTGGTTCCTTTTTGCATTGGGGATATCCCCCCTCAGAAGTTCTCTGCCTATTGGTAAATACATTGCCCAGGCTAACAAATGGCTGTTTGACACAAGTGGTTTAAGGAAAGGCATTCACCTTCACTGTTCTGGTCAGGAAACCCTCACACACAGTTTAGCTGGCAGATTGATGCTGTTGACCAGAATGTGGCTATCACAGTGCCCAGCCGACTTTTTGGAGTCATGTGTGAGGTTTTGGATGCAGGCCATGGAATTGTGCAGCTTCATATCCAACTCACTTGAATAAAACTGGATCGACCACTTCCCTGTAAATGTACAACCACTGATGGCACACCCCCAATAAGTAATTTATTAATAATTAAGTTATTTAATATGTGCTCAAATCCCAGGGTGTAGTTGTCCTAGCCAATACCTCTCCTGAGAAGTGGGCTATCATTCTCTCGTGTCAGAGACATCTACAAAAGAGTAATACCAAGAGGGCTTGAGCAATTTTTGTCCCTCGTCCATTTATTCATGAGTGCATATTCTACTTCGAGCTCGACCTTCCACTTGTGATAAATAACCTTTTTGAAATTGTTATGAGTACCTAATGTCATTGTAAACAAACGTGAACCTAACTGAAGTTTGCTTTCTGATTCTTTAACCCTTTCACTGCTGCATTATTATAACATTTGTATCTGCCTGTATTGGCAAATTTTGGGGGTGGGGAAAAATGTGAAATTGCTATTTTACTGGAAATAGGTGTCCATAAAGATTCTAACTGGTATTTCACTTAGGCACAACAATTTTGGTTTCAATTTGGTTACTTTGCAATACAGACTAAACAATATCCCCAAAAGACAATCAAAATACATCACAAAACAGGTTGTCGTTTTTTCTATACTATTCACCTATGCACTATCCCCTTCCTTTTTATTAGCAAATAAAATTATATCTTAAATTTAATATTTTATTTATTATATCTTCTTTCAAAAAGAGAATTAAATCTTATTTCTTTTCCCTTTGAAGAATTCATTGATAAATAAAATATGAAATGGAATTACTCTATAACTGTTAAATTTTATCTCTATATAAAAAAAAAAAATTTTTTTTACAAGTTAGTCACAGATAGTTTTATGTGTTGATTTCTTTTAATGTTGATTTTCTCTCCAGCTTTTGTAACAAATAAACAAACATCCCAAAATTGGATTATATCAAATAGGCTAAGTGCAAATGCAAATGGTATTGTCCTGACAGTATCTTTGCTATAGTGTACCGCTTTTGCTGCATTAGAACAATATAACCAACAGTAAAAATTAAATCATATGTTACCATCCCTGGGTATCCAGCAGCAAGGTCTCTGATTGGGAGGTTGTGAGAAGTATGGAATCTACCTCTTAATTGCTATTGTTCCCAGGTCCACCCTGACCTGGAGTGGTAGCACCTGTTAGGGTCCCAGCTATGGGCAAATAGTTAACCCCCAAACTGGAGTCAAAACACTATGAAAGTATAAAAATGAACTTTTATAGAAAAATATACATTTTTGAAGGAAAAATATTACTAACAGCACATTTTTGAAGGAAAAAGATTATCAGTAATACATTTTTGAATGCAAAACTAGAAGACATCTTCAGTTTTCTAAAATAAAAAAAAATTTTTTTTCATTAAAATCTGACTAAATCAACCTTCTCACTATAACTGAATATTAAAAAAATACCTTAAAAACCCTACCTTTTTTGGCATGAAATAACCCACAGAGGTTGATATGCCGTTAAACAAAACTCAAAATCATGTTAATTTTTTAGAATTTCAAAAGTTGTAATGTTGATAAAAATGAATTTCGTCCCCTCGGTGGGAGATAATGGTCAGTGAGGTTAGTCTGGTTGGCCATTTATTATGAAATAGGGATTGAAATCCTTGCTTGATGCCGATTACAAAATTTGACATTACTTGACAGATTCTAAAACTGGCCAACCCAACCCATAAAATAAATTTTTGCAGATCCTTTTTCTGAGCAGTATTTTATATGAACTTGGTTTACTAATTCCACTTCCTTTTTTTAATTTTCAAAATGTTTTTGTTTTTAATTTTTTTCTTATTTAATTTTTATTTTATTTTATTTTTTCATTTTATTTATTTATTTTTTTTGTACTTTCTTTTACTTGTCACAAGCACATACCCCAAATCTTTTGGTTGGTGCCTCCACTTATAATGGTGGGGTTGGATAACCAAATTATGGTTGGGTAATTTGTTACCAATATCATTTAAGAAATTATAAATGGGTTATTTTGAAAACATTTAAATTCTATTATTTACTAAAAATTCAAATAACTATCTCAAGTTTCATTATAACAAAATTTGCTTTTCAGCTTTTGCAAGCTTTGTTCATGCAATTGAATGTCTATCTTGCCACAATGTTTCAACCAATCTATTTTACAACCTTCGAGTATATAATTTGTAAGGAAAAGAACTGGTTCCTCATCCTGTCAATTTTTTTTCATGAAAGATGGCTGTTGAAATAACCAGATACACAAGTCAGATTGATAAAACACCTTTACATTTAAACTTTTGACATCAGGAAAAAAATTGGTTGGTTTAAAAATGTGGTTGAAATAGTGCTATGAACTAAAAAAAAGTTTTTCATTGTTTGTTCATTTAATGAATTGGGAGAAATTTCTTATACTTGAAAGTAATCAGTAATTATTTTATTCGGTTAATTTCTGCATTTATGTTCGTATTAATTTATCTGATTGTTTTTGGAAATATTTGTATAAAGAAAACATTTAAAGATATTTTTTAACAGGATCAATGATAAAGTAAATTTTTTCTTTTGGATAAAAATTTTAACATTTTTTGTTTCAGTAAAAAAAAGATTGCTAATTTTTGTCATAAATTTTCTTTTAGTTGTTTGTAAGCAAAACTAAATATTTTTTGAAAATGTAAAAAAAAAAAAAATAATGCTGTATGAAAACAAATGGAAATATTTTTCTCTTTGTTTTTATGTAGAGAAGCTTTTGTTTGTTTGTTTTTGGCATGTTCATGATTTTTATATATATATATATATAATTTCAATTCACTTGATGATTTAAATTTTTTCCTACTCTTATTGTTCATTTTGTTCCAGCATGTCATTTTCTGCCTTGATTTTATTTTATTTTTTTTTAATTTATTTTTTTCTTCACTCTGACTTACTTTCATTTGTAATATTTCACTTTTTGCAAGATTTGGTTTTTCATTGTATGTCAACTGCTTCATAATTCTCTTTTGGCAAGTGACAATATGGTATCTTTCAAAGAATCATTTCTATTGCAATTCTTCAAAGTTATATAATGTTTTAAATTTAAAAGCAACCCCACACCCACTGCAGTATTTATTAATCTCAAATCTTTGACTTCCTGGCTATCTTATTTATTTTGTACACCTTTGCTTCATAGCCCACAAGAATCTCAGAAACAGTAATTTAAATAAAACAGTTTCGAGATAAGAATTCTCGGAAGCATGAAAACATTCTTTCTTGATAGTCTGTTCCACATGAAATCTATAAACAAACATTAGTAATAATGATTATAAGAATATCACAATAGAATAGCTCAACTTGATCCAAGTAATCATAATGATGACCAGTGGATTCAAGAGACATTACTTTGTATTTTTTTAAAATCATCTTTATATATTTGCATTAATCTTAATGAGTAACTGTAAAGCAAAAAATAAAATAGAAATTACCAATCTAAAAGTAAAATAAAAAGAAAAAAACAAGACCTTCTTTATAATTTAAAAACTCAAAACTAATGTCCTTATAACAAGAAAATAAAACAGTTAACAGAATGACAGTTTGATAAGTGATTGTTGTAATTTTGATTTTTTTTCAACAAAATGGTTGACAAATGTCTGTCAAACAAGTTTATTACTTTTGTCTCTTCAGTACAGGGTGTGGCCCTAAAATCTGGACACATTGGCCACATGGTATATTTTGAAGAAATAAAATTCTCAACATTTTATTGAATTGAAATATTAACAAACATAATCTTCAATAAGATTTACATCATTTGTGATGCAAAGGTGAATGTGATTTGCAAGGTTCATGTGAACTCGATGCAATAACTTCACATTGCTATCAATATCTGGTCGGGTGCCCCTGCTGCTCTCCTTGGGCTTCTTGACAAAATACAAAGGAGGATCTGTAACGTGGTTGATACTAACTTGGCAGACAGGCTGCAGCCGCTCTCACACCGGCGTGATGTAGCTTCCCTGTGCCTCTTCTACAAGTACTTTCATGGCTTCTGCTCCGATGAGCTTAGATCACTGGTGCCGCCCAAGCACGAATTTACACGAGATACTAGATTAGCAACTAGGTCCCACCCTTTTACAGTTAAACAAATAAGATGTAACCGTAAATTCTACTCCAACAGCTTCTTTTCTCGCGCTTCCCGCCTGTGGAACTCCCTTCCACAAGTCTGCTTTCCTGACAGTTACAATCTCCAGGTATTTAAATGTAGGGTCAATAGACACCTCCTATCACACTAACTCCCAACTATTCTCACAACACTCTCATCTACCCAACCCTCATTCTCGGTATCCTCACCCGCCTATCACCCACCCTCTGTTATGTCCTATATTTAACCAGCCTTTCTCCTCTCTACGTAGCCCCCTGCACAGTAGTGGCAGTGACATGCCTTGCTCGGGGTGAAACGCTTATAAAAAAAAAAAAAAAAAAAAATTTTAGTACATTCACTCTTTGTGTTCAATCAAGTGTGTTGCATCTGTGATTTTCATTGAGTACAACTCTTTTAACATACCCAGAAAATGAAGTCAGTTCTTTTTTTTTTTTTTTTTTTTTTTTTACAGTATTTTCAATCTCTTTCCGAGATCATCTTCAGGGGCATGAGTTAGTTTTGTGGTTATTTTTTGTTAACCTATGTTGCTAAAAATTACTGTAAATGAAAGTACTTAGTTACCTTGAGAAATCAATAATAATAACATCTGTCAATGTTACAGCTCATTTCTGACATCTTTCAATTATAATATGCGAAAGTTTATCTGTCAGTATGAATAGATTTTATTAAAAATAAGCAGACACTCTGTTTGCAATTTATTTAATCTGACATGTCTAAAAGAAATTTTGCTGCCAAAATACACATTTTAAAATATATATATATATAATTTTTAAAGAAAAGGATAGATTTTTTTATTTATTAAGCCAGCAAGTTTTATTACTGAAACATTATTTTTAGTTGTCTACTCATATTTCAGTAGGCACTGTTTATTTTTTAAACAGTCTATTTAATTTCATCTGCTGACCTATATATTCAAGAAATCTTATTAGAGAAAAATAGGCATGCTCTGGCATGATTCAAAGACACTATTCATCTTTGCTTGACCATTAATACACTCTATAGCTGAGAGGTCTAAAGCATGTCAGATCTGATGACAGTTTCCCCTGGAGGGAATGCAGGTTTGAATCCTGCTGAAATATAAGATATCTTGTTTAATAAACAAACTGTATTTATTCAAAGAAAAAAATCCGCTAAAACAGTGTTTAAGTAATTATATATACATATATATATATATATATATATTTAATATATATACATGCACACAAAATGAAGGCAGAAAACAACTGCAAAAAAGTGCTCAATACAGAAGTAAAAATTGAATATGAAGAGCAAAGATATTTATCAAAAGCCTAAAATGTCAACCAACCTTGCTACCTGGTTTTCAACTGTGAGAAATGTCTAAAGGCTACTCCAATATACTAGAACATCGAAAGTGAGAGGGTAAGAGAAAAAGGAAAGCAGAAATGAATACTGTGCTAGTTTTGACCCCAGAGGTTAAAAACTGACAGTAATCATGGCAGTTGTTACCAGCTGTGCCAGAAAGAAGTTGCCTATTGCAACATATCCTGATAGAGATGTCTTGCTGAATGAGAGGGCAGAAATGATGGCAAAATGCAGACATTAAGATTTTAAGAAAGAATCTTTTTCGTATCTATGAGCCTGTGGATGAGCTTAATAATTTTTCTCTCCCTCTCTTTTTATTATTTTTTAAAGGGGGAGTAAATGTGCGTGGGTAGAGGAGAAGTATTACTACCTCTCCCTTTCCTTTTACTTTTACATTCTCATTTCCGATGTTCTAGTATATTGGAGTAGTCTTTGGCTTGCTTTTCCTTCTACTTCCCCGAGGAGACCTCATGGTTGAAACCTGGGTAGCATGGTTGGTTATATATATATATATATATATATATATATATATATATATATATAGATTTGTCTTTGAACACGTCTCGAGAAACCTCTTGAGTATAAACACGGGGGGAAAAGAATGGGAACAAAAAAAAGAAACAAACTAAGCACTTGAACATCAGTCAAAGTACCAGTCAAAAGAAAAAAAGCCCCGAAACGAGTAACCTAACACGTAAAGTGCTCAATACACTGGTAGAGCAAATAAATAAGAAAGTAGCCAACCTAGAGAGCCAACAAACCTACCAAGATTTCACCACATTGGATCTTTAGGGCAAGTTGGCCAACTTGCCCTAAAGATCCAATGTGGTGAAATCTTGGTAGGTTTGTTGGCTCTCTAGGTTGGCTACTTTCTTATATATATAAAAAACACATCGAGTGCTAATAAAACAGTATAATAACAGAACTATAATTCATATTAATAATAAATATACATTATTTTTCTCAAAACTGAGTTTCATGCACAATGTAATAATTGTTTTTGTTCTGGAAACAGTGTAATGGCTAACTTTTCTTCTTGGCACAATCTGCGGACATCACCACTGTTGTAAGGTTAAAACAAAATAATTACTGAATGAAAAGATCAGAAATAATGTCCAAATGTAATCACACCTACAGATACATATTAGGATCATAAAAACCTAAATAAAAGTGTTTTAAGATCCTTAAGTAACTCTTCCCTATCCCTTATTTTGAAAATTTTCAGTTTAAAAATTCCAGTCGCATGTTCGTAAAAATCTGTTTATACTTTTTAAAAATGTTGGTAAATCAGTTATTATAAATCGCTTGAAGATACTGAAAGGTTGAAACCTAGGTTGCAGAAATAACTCATTTCCAAATTAAAGATATTCAAAAGCTCTACAATATAAATGTATTGAACCCTTTTTAATACAGCTGAGTACTGGTCTAATTTAATTATGACCAAAAACTATATATATATAAGAAAAATTAAGACTGACACGTTATTTCATGGTGAATTGGAAGTATAGGCCTAAAGACGGAAGCTGACGAAGGTTTGCCTGAAATAGGCCATACTTCCGATTCACCATGAAATAACGTGTCTGTCTTAATTTTTCTTATATTTGCTCTATATGTATTTATATGTATATATGTTTAGAGCTCTCTTAGAGAGTTATCCTACCATTGTATGTAAAGGATACTCCTTCGGATTCTTCTATACCCACACTGCATGCTGAGATATATATATATATATATATATATATATATATATATATAATTTTTTTTTTTTTTTTAAAGAAAATTTATACCTAGAGCTTAAAATTAATTTTGAAAAAAAAAAATTTTTTTTCATTTTTTTTTAAATGCTTTAATTTAAAGCTAATAGATTAAATTTAATATTTCCAATAAGTAAAATACTTAAAAATGAATCTAAATTAATTGAAATTGTTTATTACTTTTAAATCACTAAAACTTTCTGATTTTTAGCCATCTTATAAAAGTCTCTCAGCACAACGTAATTCTTTTCATTAAAAATTCTTTCAAAAATAAAATATAGTTTTCTGAAACTTAATTTGAAGAAAATTAGCTGATTTAAAGTTTAAACAATTTGATTTAAAACAAATATTCCTTGCTTTTAGTTACATTGAAAAATGACAAAAATCTTAATGTGCATATAAATAATAATGAAGCAAAGAAGCAAATGAAAAAACTAAGCAAAGTATTAAGAGACAGGAAAATTTCCTCAGAAACAGTGTGAAACCATCTCCTATATGGCAGAGAATTCCAGAAAAAAACTTTTGAAAATGCTATGGCCTGAATATAGGAGAATAGGAACTACAAAGAAACTACTGTTAATAATGAGAAATAAAGTTTTTCGCTGTGAGATATGATGAAGGAAGAAGGCTTGGATAATTTAAAATCCATGGGGAATGTAAATGACAAGAGAAGGGCTTATGACTACATCACATCAGCATCAATTTCCATATGGTTGGCAAAGTTAAACGATGTTGAGCCTGGTCAGTACGTAGCTAGGTGACCACTTGGGAATACCAGGTGCTGTAAGCTTAGATATGTGGGTAGTGTAATGGTTTGAAATTATTAATTAGAGAGCTTAGTTTCAATTCCAGTTGAGTTTTTATATTCACTTATGTGAAAATACCCTTAAAAAAGTAAGAATCCACCTTTTCTTCCCCCCAGCTATGGGTTAATTAGTAAAACTTGTATTACTAAATTATCATCTAAACAAACATCTTACAATCTAAAACTATTTTCTGGTTTTAAATAACCTGCAAAAGGTTGATAAAGTGTAAAAAAAATGAATAAATTTAGAAACAAAACTTCAAGAATGATTAGACAAAGAAAGAAGTATAAAACATTAAGATGTTGGGATGCACAGCAACAAGCAAACCTGATGTAGGCATCAGGAGGATCAGAATCAAACTAATGTAAAAAATTTGACTATCTGGGCAGCATAATAACAATCAAGAAAAATGTTGATGCAGAAGTTCAGAAAGACACAGGAATGACAAAAGACACTTTTCAAAAATTGAATAAGTTATGAAGTGATTGAAAAATGTCCTTAGTAACAAAGAAAAAAAATTGTGCTTGCTTGACTATTATGGGATTTCTAATCTTCTCCATGGCAGTGAAAGCTGAACAATTTAGTTACAGATGAAGAAAGATTTGAGCCTGCTGCGATGCAGTTTTGAAGGATGTTGAGAATAGTATGGACAGAGCAATCAACAAATGAGGAAGTACAATGAAATGGCTTCTTCTGAGACGACTGAAATTGTTGGTACCAATAATGAGGAAAGGCGACTTCTATCTTTGCACTAGCAGACAACTGTTGAGTTTCCAAGCAGTTCTGTCTGCACAATTTGGCTTACGGCCATATCATGTTGAATATACCGGTTCTTGCTCAATCACCGAAGTTAAGCAATGTTGAGTCTGGTTAGTACTTAGATGGGTGACTGCTTGGGAATACTAGGTGCTGTAAGCGTATAGTAACTGATGTACATTGTGGTGCAGTGAATATCGGCTCGGAAAGAGAAATCGGTGAGCCAAGTTCGAATTCCAGTTCAATACCCTGCATTCAGTTAAGCACTGGTACCCTTGGGAAAGGTATTCATCCATCCCTTCCCTCCAGTTATGGGTTAAATAACAGGATAGGACTTGGGGACCATGCCCTTAAGAAAAAAAACAAAAACAAATCCCAATGAATCTTGATACTCGAAAAAGAAAAAAGTATTACTAGACACAAAACTTATATAAAAAACAATAAATTGTTGAAAAAAAAAAAGGTATTACCAGCAATAAATAAAATTTAGTTGGCAATAAATGACCTGCTGAGGTTGATATGCCATAAAACAAAAGCAACCAACTGTCTGCACAATTTCGCTTATAAGGCCTGGATCAACTCATGGTATAGTTTTCAGGCATGTTCAGAAGGTGCCACTAGCAGAGATCACTTTCTGAGATTGATAGTTTTCTTTCTGGTGAGATTTGAACCTGGGTCTCATGGTCAGAAAGCAAACATTCTTTCCATTGCCCCTGCCTTTTGCTAATGTGTTCTTGATCAATTTCTAATTTACTTTCAAGGAAAGTAAAGTTTTAAATTTAGTATGAGGCACATAGTGTGTAGGGGACCTAATTCTTTTGGTTATGTTTGCTTCAAGGGCTCTGGGTTAAAAGTACATTTTTTTTCTCAATGGGAGATTAGAAACTTTTAGAATGTTTATTCTCTTTTGTTTAATCCCACTTCATGTTTTAGAAATTCTATATCTTAACATAATTTTAAATCAAGCCTTTTCATATTCTCAGACTTAATGACTCAGAAAACGACAACAGGCATAATTAAAATTCTCTGAAAGTTTTTCTTTATTTTTTAAGTCAGGGTTAACAAAACTTGCCTCCTGTAAGCGCCATATACTTTCTTCCATATTAAAAAGTTGTAAAACAAATATTTCTGTGTATTTCTTGAAAGACCTGAAATTTTTAAAACTTCTACTTCTTCTGACTATGCCTTCCCTCAGCATTTCAGTTAAATTAGGATTTTGACTTTTAAATATTAAAACCATTAAACTTGGGGGATGAAATTGTCATTTGATAAATAATCATAAAAAATAAAATCTTTTTTTTATCTATTCATCTTATATTCAAATTGTGATGAGAAAAGAAATTCAATCATATTTTCACAAGATACTCAATTAAACGCCAAAGAACCAGGCAGAGGTGGCCACCAATATTATATATTTTCTTGTGATGCAAATGTTTCGAAAAAAATCATAGATTCTTTTTTTACATGTTTTAAGTGCCGTTACAATGCAAAATAATGAACTTGAAATAGAATAAACCCCAAAATGATTAATGATTTTTTTTTCACTCCTTTTACAAAGATTTCATTCATCTTCAATTTGCCTCAATCTCTCTATTTTTCAATGCATCTAATTCAAGAAATACCATTGAATTATTTTCATTAAAAGAAAAGCATTGAAGTTTTAAAAAAAATCTTTTTGCTAATCTATCATTTTTCTCCCCCACTCCCTTTTTAGATTCTTGATTCCGCTGCAACTGACCTACTAAGGACAGGAGCACCCTATTCACCCCTCCATCTTGCAGTAAGTATTTTCAAGCTTTTGTTTTTTTCTGACACTACATGCAAAAAAAGGCTTAGGAACTTCTTTTTTTTTTTTCTCATAAAAATTTAGCTTGAAATTTATTTCTTGATTGCTGGCAGGTATTTATGTATGCACATGAATATATCTGAGTGAATTTTTAACAAAATAGCTTCTGACATGAAAGTGTGTATGAAGCATAAGTATATCATTGAATTCATATATGTAGAAAATATTGTACTCATTCATATTCATTTAACCCTGCTGAATATTTACAGAAACCAAACAATGCATATGAAATACTTTTCAGCCAAGACTTCAACTTCAAAGAAGGGCAAACAAAAGAATTAAGAATTTGCTCCTGACATTTTTTCAGTTTTAGACCTATTTAATGCTTTGATAGTGCCAAATACTTCTTTGCAATTTTTAAGGGCATGTTTCTGCACTTATTTTCACATGGCTTTCTAGGTTAGTAAACAAGCATTGAAGCGTCTTTCCCTTTGTTTGAATTTGTATTGCATGCAAACAGGTTGGGAGACAAATTGCTTCAAGTGCCAGATTCTTAGTTATTTTTAGTGTTTCTTTCTCTTCCTTCATTAAAAGCATTTACACAATTTTTTCCCATTTTATCATTCTTAAAAAATTCTTTTTATGTACAATTTGAAATGATGGAAAGGAGAGAGTGTAAGAATTTCTCCTTTATGTCTGTGGTCTCTCTATCCACACATTGTTCAATCTCACTGCATCAAAATTTTTCCTCCTCAGGACGAAAATACTTCCTTGTTTTGTAACACTGAGAATTCGCTTATGCAAAACAGTGATTACATGAATAAGCGAATTCTTGTCATCGGCCAGCAATTAAAATAAAAAAAAATAAAAGAAAAACAAGATTCTCTCTTGCAAATAATCCACCCTGGTTTCAATCCTGGGTCTCTTCCCAATGGACGATACATGGCACAACTCTTACTCTCTTTCTTCATGGATTTGCCTGATGGCCGTGACACTCCCTTTAATCTCCTGATCCCCATTTGATGCAGGGTGGGGATGACCTCTTGGTCCAAGTGCTCCTTTGTAGTGGGACGTGCACCTCAGTTTCCGCCTCCAAATTATCCAACGAGCTCACGGTTATATTTTTGAGGGGACCACTGGTGCCACCCATTAATAATTCACTGCCGGATGACTCATCAATGTCCTCAGTTGTTGACTGGTCCACCTCCAAAGCAGGGCGGAGATTGTGCACATGATGTGGGATTCTATTGACTAGGACTGACCATACCAGTCGCTTGCCCCCACTTAAATCTAGTAGTACACCGATTGCCTGGCGGTTTCACCCAGATCAGATCTCTTACAGCATATGACCCGCCCACCATCCAGATGACTGAATAACGTCAATCCCTTCTACCCAAGCCCGGTACATGTAGATGGCATTCACAGTTGCAGTAGCCGAGAACATGCCATCCTTCAGTGTAACATTGTACCAGTAAATTGCTTCTCCAATAGAGCACTTCTTCCTGGCAGCAATCCTATTTATGGTGTGGTGACTTCTTCTCTGATGCTGTTGCCTGATAACACATATGCGTATTGCAGCTGAAGTCGGATCCCCCAATCATACAGAAACCATCTGACCTTCTGGGTGCAAAAGACGGGTCGTTATCATCTAGTGCGCTTCGTTCATAAGACAGACGATAGTTGTTAAATAACACTTTCTGAGTCTTGCCGTGCAAGTGGTTGCCAAACTGCAAACTGAATGGGTTCACAGTCAATGAGGGTAAGAAAGTGGTTGCTATTATAATGGGTGATATCCATTCCCACCCTTTGCCATGTGTCACTTGCTTCCACTCGTCTCTTTCACCACAAGGTTGGTGTTGGGTCAATAGACTGGTACACCCCACAGTACTTGATGACTTTATTTGACCAACGGGCTTGGCACCCACCTTTTAAGGCATCGTACCACTTTCTGGTCACATGTGACAGCTGGTCGACAAGGTTGCAGTATGATGTGACCAATGTTATGTTGACTACCAGGTCATACTCAGAGACTAGACTCCTTAAGGTGTCTAACCTTCACCTTATGAGCATCTTGCTTGCTGCATTAGTGCATATTTTTGCTTTTCTGATCAGCATGTTGATAGACACAAAGGGAGTCGGTATGCAGGTGCAACTTCTTTGCTTGCCACTGTAATGCTAGGTTACTGCCCTTCACCATGGCATCTAGCTCAGCCAGGTTGATGTGCTGGGGGTTGTTCACGGGCCTCAACCAACATGTGTCCTCCAACACAGCTCAATCTTTCTCCAACAAGACTCCCAATGCTAATGAATTGGCATTGACCCATTCATTTCTTCCCTATTGACGCACTACTCTCCTTAGTCTGAGTTCTCGCGTTCTGCTCCCTTTATGATCCGGTCAGTCAGGGTTTATGCTGTCAATACAGCATCAGATATGACAGCGCTCACGGGTCGCTAGTCATGCTGGCCTCATCACAGTAGCTGGTCTTCGAGTTGTCTATTACAATGGTGTTCCTCCTTGCCCATGCTGTGAATTTTGATCTCAAGGAAAGTATGTTGAAATCCTGCTAGCCGTGTCTTTACCATGTTTAACCAGATCGGATGCGTATGCACACTTGGGTTAATAAAAAAAACAGCACAAAAAAAAAATAAATTTGATGACGCCTGAATAAGTTGCGAAAAAGTCTCTATATACAAAAAAAATAAAAACAGAAATAGAATATAACAGTCATTTTTGTTTGAGAGTAATGTTTATTCACTCTAATCGGAGATTTCAAGTTTTTCGAATTTTGACGTTCAAAATGTCTTATCAGGGCTTTTTACCAAAGCCTTACTGAAACAGCCAAAGAGGGCTCTTTGTGATGGCGGCGGTAATTTTGTCTTGTTTGCCTTAGCTCGGCACTTCAACACACTGAAGTTGGCCCTCTTGGCTCTAGTTTTTATGCCGGTCTCAAATTCTCTTGGGGGGTTAATGATCAACACAGGTGTCCATGCCTTTAATTAATTAATAGCCACACACTGTTTTTCGCACAGGGTAAAGATGGTCCACCTTGTGAGGACTTCAAGAATGCCTGGAATCACACTTCTCCATCGCAAGGCGCCATTCTCTACCCTGGCATCTAGGTTTAACGTTTATGCTCCATTTCCAAGCCACTCTGGCTCCTTGCATTTTAGGCCAAACTCTACCAATTTCACTTGGATGTGCTTGCTGGTTTAGCATCTTCATTGATATAAACGTTGTCAAGGTACGCTGATGTTGCCTTTTCAACTGCTTCCTTCTGAGACAACACAGCACTAACGATGGTCTTCATGATTAGCAGCACCACATTCAAGCTGAATCCCAGTCTCATCAGGCGGTGCCTTTTGCTGCAAAATACCACCATCTAGAATGGCCTTAAAGTTTCATCGACTTGTGCCTTCCTCAGATCTAGCAATGATATGTTCAACTCTTTCTGGCACCACTCCCTCGACTTGCTTGCATTAACATCACCATCAGCCGTGTAAGCTTCTAAGTATTGATTGAGCTCGCAGTAGTACAGGACTGGTTGTACCTTTGACTTGTTCTATTTTACCACCACCATTAAAAGGATCAGACCTTCGGAAGGTTCAAGCTTTTGGTCGGGGGTACAGGATCAACCAGCCATCTTTGATCCAAACGTCAAGCCCTTATTCATATGCAACCCTAACGGTCATAAATCCTCACTAACCCTACCCCACAGTTCCCCTGTGTCTTACCATTTATGGTTCTTATTTTAACACTTTTCTTGCTTTGTGTGTGGCACAGCCTTGTGCTCACTATGGTACGGGAGCAGCTAGAATCAAGCAGTGCTGAGCAAGGTGTTTGGTTGACATGCACTCTGATGCATCGTTTACATCTTATCAAGGGAGCAGTGCGGTGCTGATATCTTGTTCGCCAGGTTCGTTTCCTAGACAGCTTGAGGCCATGTATCTGATTCCGCCACAATGGAAGCAGCGTATGTGCCCTTGTCCTTTGCAATTTTGGCAATGTGACCACCCCACACACAATGGAAGCAATTCCCTTTGGAACATGGCTCCAGCCCCGGGTCTGTATGGCCACTCTAGGCTGACTGCACAGCCATCACAACAGGCTCCCCCAGTTCTGCTTCATCCCAGATGATGGCCCGTGTGTGCTCAAGTAGCTGCTCAATCAAAATTGCTTCAATGTGTCTTCTGGTTCGATTGAAGCAACCAGGAGTCTGATCATAAATGCATGTGCAAAAATCTGTTCGGGCAATACCCCCCCCCCCCCCAAACAACACAGCGAGCTTCTTCAGTGCTACAAAGAAGACATTCACTGTCTTGCCTGCCAATAACTTCCAAGTGGTAAAGCATTCATACGCTGTACAAGGGTCCATCGCAATGGCCCTGTACAGCGCAATCGTAGTTAGCTCAACATCAGCTTTATCCCTGTTGCTTAACTGCTGGTAAACATCCAGAGCACCTCCTATTAGTCCCAGGGGAATAACTAACTTGACCTACTTGATCGCACACAAGCGACAGGTTAGCTTCACCCTCTCAACCCAGTCCATCACAGACGTGGAGCTGTTGAACCTGAGGATGAGGTTCAGGCTGAACTTTGCATCTGCCATTATGTGTTAAAATAATGAAAAATCAGCTGCATGTTAAAAGGCTGAAACAGCTTGTAAGAATTTCTCCTCCTTTGTGTCTGGGACATCCCGCTCTGTCCACACATGGTTCAATCTTGCTGCATCTAAATTTTCCTTCTTGGGTCGAAAATACTTCCTTGTTTTGTAACACCAAAAATTTGCTTATGCAAAACAGTGATCACATGCATATGTGAATTTTTGCAAATAAAATAAAAGAAAAAAGAAAACCAAGATTCTCTTTTGCAAGTAGTCCGCTCTGGTTTCAATCCCGGGTGTCTTCCTGATGGATAACACATGGCGCGACCCTTACTCTCTTCGTGGATTTGCATGATGGCTGCCACAGAGAGATCACCAAAATGACAGTAAGATGATTGCTAATGCTTGCAAAAACACTTCACATAAATTTGCATATACCTGGGTTGTTAATATTTTATTAAAAGTTAAAATCTATGCAAACAAGACATAAGTTAATAAATTGAATTTGCGTGTCATTTTGGAAGATGCTGTTTATGTAAGACACACATGGATATAGCCTCGTTTTATGCTGAGATTCCTCTAAAATAATTGAAGTTTGTTAAACTGTGGGACTAACAAGTATGTATCATCTCAAATCGAAATATTGTTTTATAAAAAACATCACTTGTAAAATTAAACTACAAAGACAAATGTAAATAATTTTACATCATTTTTTAAAAATATTTTTTTTACCCATTTTCTCCTTTTCTTTTTCAGGCATATAATGGTCATGAACAGGCTTTAAATGTACTTCTAGGTTATATTATGAATCTAGATATCTGTGATATGAATGGTAAGTTGATTTCAGTCTCATCTCAAAAACAAAAAAAAAACAAAAAACTACAATCTTACAAAGATAGGAATGTCTGATAATTGCAGTGGAAGGTTTTGTTTGACAAATATATTATGGCTCATTTTTAAACTAGTGCTTCCCTTTGACTACTGTTGAAATTTTGGTATATCATGTCTACTATATAAGAATGTGTGTGTATGTGTCTGTGATTACTTTGTTACAAAGATCAAAAGTGAAACTGAAATCAAACTCATTTTGTTGTATTTAATTTTTACTGGCAAACACAGTGGAACTGTTTTGCCTTTAAAACTCCTCATCCTTTCTAATCTGCCATATTGAACTTGTCCTCACTTAGTGCTTCTTATTGAACTGAAAAGCAGTTGTCAGAAACATGAAAATTCACTTTTTTTTAATCATTTCACCCCAAGCAAGGTTTTAATGCCACTGATGTGCAGGGGGTTACATAAGAGAGTTGAAGTATTAAGCAGGAGGAGATTGAAGACAGACAAACCAGCTACAGGAGGTGAAAGAGAAAGGGCAAGAGAAGGATGTGAAGACAGTTGGGAAGGTAGAGAGAAAGGAAAAGAACAAGATAAACGGGGTGATGTAGAAAGGGCTGGAGTTAAGTAGATAAGAGATGGGAATTGACTTTACATTTAAATTCCTGGAGGTTATAGCCATCAGGAAAGCAAGTATATAGAAGGGAGTTCCACAGGCGGGAAGTGCAAGAAGAGAAGCTGCTGGAGTAGAATTGTCGCTTGCATTTGGTTGATTTAACTGTAAAAGGATGAGATCTTGTTGCCAGTCTGGTTACCCAAGTAAATTCTTGTGGAGGGGGCACCAGTGACCTAAGTTCGTCAGAGCAGAATCCATGAAAATATTTATAGAAGAGACAGAGAGAAGCCACATTCCGACAATGAGAAAGTGGCTGGAGTTGAGCTGCCAGGTCGGGACCAATCAAGTATATGGAAGAGTGTCCAAGAAAGGGCAAGAGAAGAGTGTGGACACAGGAGTGAAGACAGTTGCGAAGGTAGAGAGAAAGGGAAAGAACAAGATACACGGGGTGATGTAGAAAGGGCCGGAGTTAAGTGTTTAAGTTATGGGAATTGACATTGCATTTAAATTCCTGGAGATTGTAGCCACCAGAAAAGCAAGTATATGGAAGAGAGTGTCCAAGAAAGGGCAAGAGAAGAGTGGACACAGGAGTGAAGACAGTTGCGAAGGTAGAGAGAAAGGAAAAGAACAAGATACACGGGGTGATGTAGAAAGGGCCGGAGTTAAGTGGTTAAGTGATGGGGATTATAGCCGACAGGAAAGCAAATATATAGAAAGGGAAACGCAAGAAAAAACTGGTGGAGTAGAATTGTCGCCTGCATTTGGTTGATCTAACTGTAAAATGATGAGATCTTGTTGCCGGTCTGGTTGCCTGAGTAAATTCTTGTGGAGGGGGCACCAGTGACCCAAGTTGTGTATGTCAGGTGTTTTAATTTTTTTTCCAGACCTTATTTCTATTTTTGTTTCTTGCTCTCACCAATGTGTTTTTCTCCCTCCTTGTCTGTCTTTCACTGATTCACAGACAGACAGACAGACAGATATGATACTCTGCATAATTGTCTACATGTCCAACATTACAAAGTTATTTTGAACCTGAATAAATAAAAAGATGATTCTGACTGCTGTTTATCATTTGCATATCAATGTGTGTTTGTTTTGTTGTACCGTTTTTCAGAAACATCTATTCATGGTATGTGTATACATGCATATATGGAAACCCTCAAATAATATAATAGAACTTTAAAACTACATAGATGGTGTGACACTAAATTCTATTTATTATAAAAGTTAAGTAAAAAGTTATTTGTAATAATTAAATTTGATTTAAAAGAGTTTTGAACCAAGAAAAAAAATCTGACAATTTGTAAATTTTGTTATTTTGTGTTAGACAAAATAGTAAATAAATCAGAATTTTGTGTCATTTTTATGAGGATGCAGTGTAAAATGGAGAGTGGGGATGAATTTCTTCTTTTATGTGCTGTGTCCGTTCAGGATGTAAGTGATCATGGCCTTCTGCATATCCCTATCCCTTGTAGCTCTTAATACTCACTCTTGTTACTCTTCCCAAACCTTGATCTGCCACCCATTTGATCAAGCTCATCAATTATCTCACATGTTGCTTTCTCATGTCTCTCTATCCCTCTATTTGTCCTGTGAGTATCAGATTCTCCAAGCCTCCCTTCCTCATTACATGTCCCAGAAACTTCAACTGTCTTTTCCTTATGTTAAGTATCAGTTTCCTTCTCATGTCCATCCTCTCCAAAACCTTGTCATTGCTCATGTGTTCTGGCCATGGTATCCTCAGCATCCTTATGTAGCACCACATTTGGTTGCTTCAAGTCTTTCTTTCATCTTTCAGTATTCACTGCCATATTGAAGGACAGATGTCACATAGCAATCCTGTTCTGTCTTTGTTTCCAATTCAATTTTCCCGTCTCTCAATACTCTACTCAGCTTTTGGAATGCATTCTTGGCCAAGCTAATATGTTTTTGGATCTCAGTGTTGCCCTTTCCATCCTCTTCCCAGGTATTTAAGTTTCTGTACCTGCTTGATTTTAGTTTCCCTGACCTAGTTGGCATTTTAGGCTCCTCTTTTTACTGGTGGCAATGCATTCAGGTTTCTTGTAGCTTATATGTGGTCCTTTCTTTCTGTTTTCTTTAGCTACCTCCTTAGGAGGTCTTATAGTTTCCTTTCTGTCAGCTGTATATCATCTGTGTATCATATTGTTCAGATTGTGGCTGCCAATGATGAATCTTGGCCAGACTTCTCGTTCTCTGAGAATTGCCTCGCTATATAGGTTGAAAAGATCTGGTGAGAAGACACATCCTTGTCTTACACTCTTTTCTATTTTTGTGTGTATATATATATATATATATATACACACACACTGAACTTGTTTCACTGTCCATATTTTTTTTTTTTTTTTTTTTTAAATCATTTCACACCAAGCAAAGCATTCCACTGCCACTATTGCACGGGGGGTTACATAGGGGAAAGTGATGAGAACAAGTGGTTAGATATAGAAAATGTCAGAAGGAGGGTGATAGACGGGTAAGGATACCGAGGATGAGGGTTGGGTAGATGGGAAGAGTGTTTGAGAGAATGGATGCGAGTTAGTGTGTTAGGAGTTGTCTATTGACCTTACATTTAAACTACTGGAGGTTGTAGCTGTCAAGGAAGCAAGTATGTGGAAGGGAATTCCACAGGCAGGAAGTGCACAGGGAAGCCATGTCATGCCAGTTAGAGTGACTGCAGCCGGTCTGCCAAGTCAGTATCAATCACCTTACAGATTCTCCGTTGTATTTTGTCAAGAACCCCGAGGAGAATAGCAGGGGCACCCGACCAGATGTGGCAGCAGTATTCAATACACGGGCTGATGGTAGATTTATATATGTGCAGGATAGATTCAGACTGGGAAAACTTCCAGGCCCTGCACAGAGAACTGACTTTCATACCAGCGGATTTAGCAATGGATTCAGTATAGTCATTCTACTTGAAGTCTGCTGAGAGTGTGAGGCCAAGGAGGCGTAGTGTTTTACTCTCTGGGAGGCAAGCCTGTTCCATGCTAATGGGAGGTAAGTGCAATTGTCTATGATGGTTAATTGATAGCAGCTTTGCTTTGGAAGCATTAAAATTTACAAGCCATTTCTTACCCCAGTCTACTATGGATTGGAGGTCCTTCTCAAGCTCGGCAGCAAGGTTCGCTTTGTTGCCCACACCAGATGTTTGATCGAGGTGAGAGCAAACTGTGGTGTCATCAGGGTACATGCCTACTTGGATCTTATAGCATCAGGGAGATCATTAATGTAGATCAGAAAGAGCGTAGGGCCTCAGCTGTTTTGCTGCCAGTACAGGTTCTTGATTAATCTAATGTCTTTTTCGAATATGTCAAGTTTGCTGAGTGTCATTAGCAAGTTTTGTGGTATACTTTGTCGAATGCCTTTGCGTAGTCTATGAAACACAGGTACACACACACCTCCTTCTGCATTTGTATTGTTCGTTCTGATGACATTTTGAGCATAAATATCACATTCTCTGTTCCAGTCCTTGATGAAACTGCACTGTTTTTATCCTATCTTTGGCCTGACTCTTACTGCACGCTCTATTCATCAGAATTTGTATGATGATTTTTGTTATGTGACTGATTAATCTGATTGTTCAGTGGAGTTCACATTACTTTGTGTCTGGCGTTTTAGACAATCCCATGAAAATCAATCTGCTTAGGTTTTCCGGTATTGTGTTGTAGATTTCATTTATTTCTGTAATTTTGTCTATACGGAAATCATCCAAGACTGCCAGCATCTCCATTACACTAACATCTGTCCTGCTGCTTTATTTCTATTCAATTTGGCCAATCCAGCTTCTGTTTCGGTTTTTAATTTTAATGGTCCATTTGTATTTCTCTGTATTGTTGGTTGCTCTTTTTTCTTATGAAAGAGATCTCTGATATATTTGGCCCATCACTGAAGTATTTTCTCTTTTTCTCATATGAGTGTTTGATCCTTGGATTTCATACAGCCTGTTGATGAGCATATTTTTTGTCTAAGTTCTCTTATTTTTTTATGTATATCTCTTTTATTAGTTATGTTCAATCTCTTTATTTCTGCACATTTGTCATTGAGCCATTCTTCTTTAGTCTGCATCTGCTCCTTATTTCCTTGTCTAGTTTTCTGTATTCCGTTCCATGTCTTGGCATCATTTCCTGTTTCTTTTGCATCAAGTTGAGTATCTGATCTGTGATCCAAACATTTTTCCTTCTATGTCTGTTTTCCTTTGGGAGGATGTCATTTACTGTTGTCACTAATGCTTTTTTTTTTAGTGTGTCTCATTTGTAGCTTCTGTTTCAAATTTGTGAGAATACGGTGTAAATGTAGGTAGGGTGATTAAAATGTTCCTATGAACTTGTTTTTGCCAGCATGAAACAATGATATTTCTGTTCATTACAAAAAAAAAAAAACTTATTCCTTGGAATTTATTTTTTGAAAAGCTTCAGTTATTTGATTTTGAAATTCTTTAGAAAGTTGTCAAGGGGCTTTTGGTGGAGAGGGAGAAGTAAAACCAAATGAAAGTTCCTAGGATAAATGATCTGGAACCAAAAGTCAAACTCTAAAACAGGAACTAATCTTTGGCCAACAATTTTGTGCTGTTTCAATAACTTTTTGTTCTGATTGAAACTCCTCAAGAAAAATCATGCAAATGTCCTTTTGTTCATATTCAATATTTTCCAGTATGTAAAGAACAAGAAATTTATGAAAAATTTTTAAATAAAGAACTGATCAAATTAAATATGTAACAATTGCAATTAAATGTACTTTTTAAGTTGAAATGTCAATGTAAATAAAGAAGAAAAATGCTATGCCTTTCTGGATCACATGTACAACTAAAGAGCCCCAAAGAAAAAAGACACCTACCTGATGGTGTGTAGCTTTCCTCCTCTCACCTGAATAACAATGGCAACACAGCATGATACATGGTCTACAAGATATGCCTGTGCTGACATTCCGGAGATGTCAGGCTTAAATCTGTGGAGCATGGTGGGGACAAATAAAAAACTTGGAAGTCAGCCAAATTCCTGAAACCAGTTTTAAGTCACCTGTTAATGACCAGAGACTATCTTGCTGAAACAAGTGATTGCCACCAAAATATTTTCAACCACAGGAATATTGAGGAATTGTGAATTTGAAATGTTACCTGCTCTTGAATAGAGCAGAAAACCTGTTTAAAATAATTGGTAAAATACTGGAAGAAAGGCAAAAACCAAGTGAATTTGAAATTAACAATTGCTATGTTGATGACATAATCATTTACTTCTGTCTTGATAATAAATCCGATCAGTTTGATAAGGCAAAATTGGCAAAAGATTTAAAAAAAATAACTTACAGTTTGTTGTTAAGTGGGGCAAAAAATGGCTTGTTAATTTTAATGTCTCCTATTTATAACCTGAAAGACCCTTTTCTGCCTCTCGTCAGTATAGCTGATACTAACCTCTATGAGAGTGACTTGATACATTTTCTCGGTCTAACATTCTTGACGGATGCAAAGTGGAAAGTCTATATTGAAACCGTTGCTAGATCAGCTGCTAAGAAATTTGGTTCATTGTGTCATCTTATGTATTTATTAGTCTACCATTCTTCCTTGCTTTGAATATTGTTGCTGTATCCGATCTGGTGCTTCTCCTGTATATTTAAAGATGAGGGCACTTCGCCATGGTGCAAAGGTTAGGCTTGTATTGCTAGATTAATTACGACTAATTTTCATCTCCAGAATCTATCTTACATGTTTATTAGTCTACTATTCTTCCTTGCTTTGAATATTGTTAAGAGTAAAATCTGGATTATTCTAATATATTTTTCTAATAAATCAAGCTTACCTGGCAGTTCAAGCAGTATCAAACACTTTTGTATAATGTATAAAACATTAGTATGCAGAACATATCTTGATTTTGAAGCCTTCAAGAGGGTTAATATTTAAAAAAATTTTTTTTTTTTTTTTAGCCAAATGCTTGATTGTTATCAATATTCTGTTTTCATTTAATTCTGGTCCTGGGCATGATGGTAAACTGCATCCGGCATCAAGGCCTCTGATTGGGAGGTTGCAAGGAGCATGGAACCACCTCTTAATTGCTGTTGTTCTCAGGTTCACACTAACCTGGAGTTGTAGCACCTGTTAGGGTTCCAGCTATGGGCAAATAGTTAATGCCCAAATTGGGGTCAAAACATTATGAAAGTATAAAATAGACTTTTATAAAAATATATACGTAAAAGTAAACTTTTATAGAAATATATACATTTTTGAAGAAAAAATATTACCAACAATACATTTTTGAAGAAAAAATATTACCAACAATACTTTTTTGAAGTAAAAATTATTACCATAAAACATTTTTGAATACAAAACTAGAAGACATTTTCAGTTTCATAAAATAAAAAGAATAAAAACAACATTTTCATTAAAATCTGTCTAAACCAACATTCTCACTATAACCAAACATTAAAAAATACCTTAAAACTCCGCCTTTTTGCCATTAAATAACCCACAGAGGTGTTGATATGCCATTACAGAAAACTCAATTCATTTAATTCTAATTTTCTTTTCTTTTTTTTTAATTGTATGTGTGTGGGTGTTTGTGTTACTTGCTGTTGCTTGTCTGCCTCTTGCATAGTTGCCTTGAATTTGATGGTTACCACCTGGATACTTAACTTAATTACTTATTTATTTCAGGACGTACAATGCTGGACTTGGCCTGCTTTCGTGGTCACACTGAATGTGTAAATATTTTGTTACAAAACCGAGCCAGCATATTGGTACATGATTCGGTAGTTGGCAGAACCCCACTCCATGCGGCCGGTAAGTCTTCATCCTTTCTGTACCAATTCATATGCAGACTTATCTCTCCATCCCATGCCTGTTTTTATTCGACATGATTCATATTTAGAACAATCTCCTGTTAAGAAAAGAAATAATAGTCTGACATTATCAAATGTAATTGTATTGGAAAGAAAAGTAAATTACTTTGGATGCCATTTTGACCAAATGGTAAAATTTGATTATTTTTTCTATAAACTATTATAAGTCATTTGGGGAATTAGTGCTTGGAACTGTAAGGCCACTATTATTGGTTACTTCTGTGTAAGAAGCATTGGTTGCCCTCCCTGCCAACCTGCCACTTTATTTTATTTCTAATAAATAAACAAAAGAGAAGTTTCTCATCCATGCTGCTTAGAAAGTAAACAATAAAGATAAAAAAAAAAATAAATAATAATAATAAGAATGCTTCATCTTACAACTCTTATGTCAATTGTGAATCGGTATAGAGTAAATATGATTTAATTCGAATGATGCCTGTAAGCAAAATGTAATTTCAAATCTTTTTTGGCACTTAACTCTTGTAGAATGTAAAATTGTAATAAAAGGCAAATGAATAATGACAATATTTAATCTCTGAAGTTTGGATACCATGAAATGGTTATATCGACTACAAGGTGTAAAGAAGCAACATGACAAAAAAATATTGAAAACTGAATGTTTCATCTAAGAAATTCAGATAAATTATTTAATTTTATTCTTATTTTTTAAAAAATATGTTGTTTTTTTTTTTAATTTTTATAAACTAAATTTTTGAAGAAATGACTTTTTTTTCTCCTTTGGTAATTCAACTCTTTCGAAATTGTAAATTTTAAAAATTTGTTTTCTATTCTATTTAAAGACTTTAATTCTTGCTAAACTTCTGCAAATTTCTCATGTCTGGTACATAAGAACAGAAATTCCACAAAATATTGTAAATTTAATGAAAATATACTTTGCACAGATCCAGGTCCTCTTTGGGCAAGATCTAACACCAATCACATTCTCATTATTATTCAAAAGTTTCAAAAATGGAAAAGTTTGATTTGTGCTTGTGAGCAATTTTTTTTTTTTTTTTTTCAGCGCTACATTACCATTATATATAGTGCCATAAAACTGCATTCCAAATCAGAATCTTGTTATGTATGATTAACTATATCAACCAGGAATTAATTTGAAATAGCTATTTGGTAACATATGTCCATTATATAGCAGTTGGTATGCCATAAAATCATACTCCTGATTGTGCTCAAAACTCGGGATTAAACAATGAAAAATCTCATTTTTGAGCTCTGTGACTGAAGTGCCAAGAACACTGGATTTGTTCAATTTTTGTTTAAAGAAGCCATTTTAATTAAAAAAAAAAAAAGATTCTACCAATATGTGAAATTAATTTTAAAAACAGGTTTATAAATTTGTGAAGGATTTTTATCATTTCAAGAATTCTTTAGAAAACTGAACTCATTTTTGTATTTTTATTTGGCTGATTCATTCTACAGCCTTTTTAAAGTCTATAAACCATAAAGAAAAATTGTATTTCTTTTCATTTTAGCTTTAGTTGCTTAAAATATCTATGGCACATATCAAAAACTACTACTGGTATTTCAAAACAATCAAGTATGGTAGCAAGCAATCTGGGTGAGGAATAGAGAATGAGGTTAAAGGTTAGATTTCATCTTTTGGCAGGTATAAAGTTTTTGATGTTACAATTAGTAAAGTTTCTGGGCTGAAAAGAATGAGTTCAAGTCTTGCTAAGATATTTTTATTTTTGATCTACACTTTTATTTTTGGTCCAAGCTATGACGATCTAAGTTGTGATGAAAAGCAATATCGGTCAGAAAATGAATAATTGTTGACAAATTTATGAATTTTAAAAAAATAGCAATCAAATTTGATTCTACATCATATTCTTGTTTTGGTTGGAGATTTAAAATATATTTTGTATCTTTTTCAGCTGCTAATGGCCATACAGACTGCTTACGGGTACTTTTGGAAGCTGCAGAGGATAGCAATATTGTAGATTGTACAGATGATAATGACAGGTAAGGCATAGAAACCCCTGCAGGTGGGTTGACGTATTTTCAAGAAATGGTTATGAACCTTTCTCTCTGTTTTTCCTCAAGAAGTTAACAATTTTTTTAATCATGATAATAAATTGTCTAAAATTCAAGTTTGAAGATTCTGACAAGAATTTATGTTTAAGAACCTAAAGAGACCTTTTTGAAAGGTTGAGTGAATATAAAAAAAATCTCAGAGTAAGAATGAAATGTGCAGATCTTCAAGTTCAGATTGGTTTTTGCTTCCCTCACATTCTTTTAGACAAATTGACAATTTTCAATTCCAATTATTCATTTTATTCTCATCAAAAGTGAATGACACTGCTTTATTTCAAATTATAAAATCTTCCTGAATGTTAAAAACAACAAAAATAAGACCCTCCCCCCAAAGAAAAACTTTAAAAAAATCAATAAGGATCCTACTACCCACATTTCTGAAATGTGAACTACTTAAGAAATGTGGGTAGTGTAATGGTTATTGGTGCCATTCAAGAAATTGTACAAATTCCAAATCAAGGAGAAGGCAATGGAGCAACAATCCACTATTTTTCCAAAGAAGTTACAAAAATTGTCTTGCATATCTACCATTTATCAGTGCATTGGATGTTACTGTTACTGGTGCTAATCTTGTCTAAGGAACTAAAGATTTGTGACAGAATCCAAAGAAACTGCAATATTAGTGGTCCTGACCTGGCATCTTAATTTCAGTCACTTTTTCACTGTCATAATGTAGCACCCCCTGCTCTTTTCTGTAAATATTTTTATGGTAATTGTTTTGAAGAACTTTCCTCTTTGGTACCTTGACTTTATGAATTTAAATGCAGTACTAGATTGGTAGGTAGGTCTTATCATTTTGCATTTGAAATTGCTAAATATAAACAAGATCTATCCTAATAGTTTCTTCTCTTAATACTTCTCACCTGTGGAAATCTCTTCCTGCTTCTCAATCAACTTTGACCTTCAAAAATTTAAATGCACTGTCAGTCATTGTCTTTGGTCTTCCTTGATTTGTTCTCTTTTACTTTCCTCTCTTTTTAATAATGATTTTTCTCAAATCTCAGTTTGTTTCATTCATTAAAAAGACAAAAATTCACAGATATAATATATGCATATATCCATATAAATGCATATTGATGTGCGCCAGTTTGTAACTGTGTTTTTATATGCGGTGTAGATATAGAATCCAAAGGAGTATCCTGTACATACAGTGGTAAAATAACTCTTTAAGAGAGCTCTAAATATATATGTATATAAATACATATAGAGCAAAAATATATATATATATATATATATATATATATATTTAGAGCTCTCTTAGAGTTATTCTACCACTGTATGTACAGGATACTCCTTTGGATTCTTCTATATCTACACCGCATGCTGATATATATGTGTGTATGTATAAGCACAAAATCAAATTTCTCAAGTCAGTGAAAAAATTTTTTATAGCCAACAAAGGTGATGGGAGCAATTTAACGTGTGAGTGTAAAAAAAAAACACACATATGAACTTTCTGATCTGCTGAACACTTGACTTATCTATTTATACACGATACCTTGACCATCAGAAAAACAAACGGATGTTGGATATCGATATGTGAAGTCACAAGTTTGTTCGCTTGAAGTGAGTCAACTTTAGACTAGAAACACATGGAGCAACACAAATACCATTATGAACACTTAAGATATCATACAAAAAGCAAGTAATATTAGTACTAATAACAACAAGAAATCTACACTAAACAAAACGTTCACGGCTTCTCGCACTTTTTGCTTATATATGAATGAATTTTTTAAATTTGACATTATTTTTTATTACTATAAACGCTAACAGGTACCCATGTTTGAGTTATCTATGTTCTTTTTTCCCCCCTCAACAATGAAATTAATAACAATCAGCTAAATAGTACTTCTTGATCTTGGTTGGTTGGTTAATTAAAAAAAAAAAACAGACTTTAGCAATTCAAATATGTCTATAATAAAACACATACACATATTTCAACAATAACTTTAACTTCATTGTCAACAACCAAATAAAATTAGTTGTAACAAACTTTAGAAAAAATGAAAGACTCTTCTCTGACACAAACAAAAATAAATACACACACAATCTAATTCTATCATAACCAGACGACCCTAATTATAAACAGGATGAAGAAGCAAAAGTATATTTCACTGACAAATATCACTCAATGATCCTAGCAAACATCTAAGATTTATCATCTACTACAAAAAAGTTTAAAACATTTATCAAAACATGGGTCTTAAAGATCCACCCCTCTGGGAGATTGCAACTCTAACATTAACAATAAAAAAAATCAGCATTAAATTCTTACATCGGGCACACATGCACCACATTCTCTCGCAGGTTAACCTGTCACCTGTTAAAACTCCATGCACATATTGACCAACATATCACAAATAACCAAAATGTAACTATCAGCATAAAGACAAATATTTGTGGATGATAAAAATGATTATTGTACAAAATAAACAGGCCACATTAAACAAAATATTCACCATTGGAGACAGTATCTTGAAGTGTATATGATATATTTAATATGTGCATATATTAATATAAGGAAAAACAAATGCAGATAAATAAATAATAAAATTAAAAAAAAAAAATTCTCAGTCATAATGAATAAAAATTCTTTTTTGTGGCTTCATTGCCAATAACTGTTACTCGATATCACCACTGACTATTTTCCGACTTCCAGCTTTCCAAAGAATCAGTCAGTCAGTTAAGTGCCATACGTGATACACACTTGGGTGATCATGTCTCAAAAGAGATGTGACTGACGGGGCAAAAGATTATCCCATTGCTTTCTGAGGTAGACTGGTTGCCAACCAAGGCTATAGAACCCAATCTATCGTATTATTTAACCCATAACTGAAGGGAAGAGATGGATTAATACCTTTCCCAAGGGTATTTGCGCATAAGTGAATGCAAGGAATTCAACTGGAATTTGAACTCAGCTCCCTGATTTCCCATTCCAAGCTGACATCCACTGCACCACAACACACATTCCAAAGAATACCCCGCTTGCAAATACCAGGTGCTGTAAGCGTTTAGTGACGGATGTGCGTTGTGGTGCAGTGGATATCGGCTCGGAAAGAGAAATCGGTGAGCCAAGTTCGAATTCCACTTGAATGCCCGGTATTCACTTAAGCACTGGTACCCTTGGGAAAGGTAAAAATCCGTCCCTTCCCTCCAGTTATGGGTTAAATAAGAGGGTAGGACTTGGGGGACTCTGCCCTTAAAAAACAAATCCCAATGAATCTTGATACTCGAAAAGAAAAAGGTATTACTAGACACAAAAACTTATATAAAAACACCAATAAATTGTTGAAAGAAAAAGGTATTACCAGCAATAAATAAATAAAAATTTAGTTGGCAATAAATGACCCACCGAGGTTGATATGCCATAAAACAAAAACAACCAACCAACCAAAGAATACCAAGATGAAAACAAAGAAATTCTAACAATAACACAAACACAACATAGTCTTGAAAATGATTGTGATGCTTGAAAGTCCTTGAACAAAACAATAACAAATTGAGTTTTCTTTGCCATCAGCTTGGACACAATATATTTTGAAAATTGGAAAAATACAGTAGAACAAAATTAAGAGATTTTGTCAGTTCTTTTTAATCAAATTTAATTGGATGAATATTTGCTACATAAATATACCTTTTATATTTTCTTCTTCTTCTTACCTTTTTCTTTTTCCTGAAGTTAATTTTTAATGTATATTATTCTGATCTAATCAATAGCCTGTCCCCTATTTTTTTGTTTTTGTTTTGAAACTGTTAACTCTTTGTTGCATATTGGTTACAATTGTAACCAATATGCGACAAGGTTAGAAAAGAAAAGGTTACCATTGTAACCAATATGCGACAAGGTTAAGAGAAAGGTTACCGTTGTAACCAATATGCGACAAAGGTTAAGAAGGTTACCATTGTAACCAATATGCGACAAAGGTTAAGAAAGGTTACCATTGTAACCAATATGCGACAAAGGTTAAGAAAGGTTACCATTGTAACCAATATGCGACAAAAGGTTAGAGAAAGGTTACCATTGTAACCAATATGCGACAAAGGTTAAGAAAGGTTACCATTGTAACCAATATGCGACAAAGGTTAGAGAAAGGTTACCATTGTAACCAATATGCGACAAGGTTAGAGAAAGGTTACAATTGTAACCAATATGCGACAAAGGTTAAGAGAAAGGTTACCATTTGTAACCAATATGCGACAAAGGTTAGAGAAAGGTTACCATTGTAACCAATATGCGACAAAGGTTAGAGAAAGGTTACCATTGTAACCAATATGCGACAAAAGGTTAGAGAAAGGTTACCATTGTAACCAATATGCGACAAAGGTTAGAGAAAGGTTACCATTGTAACCAATATGCGACAAGGTTAGAGAAAGGTTACCATTGTAACCAATATGCAGTAAAGGTTAGAGAAAGGTTACCATTGTAACCAATATGCGACAAAGGTTAGAGAAAGGTTACCATTGTAACCAATATGCGACAAGGTTAGAGAAAGGTTACCATTGTAACCAATATGCGACAAGGGTAGAGAAAGGTTACCATTGTAACCAATATGCGACAAAGGTTAGAGAAGGTTACCATTGTAACCAATATGCGACAAAGGTTAGAGAAAGGTTACCATTGTAACCAATATGCGACAAGGTTAAGAAAGGTTACCATTGTAACCAATATGCGACAAAGGTTAGAGAAAGGTTACCATTGTAACCAATATGCGACAAAGGTTAAGAAAGGTTACCATTGTAACCAATATGCGACAAAGGTTAGAGAAGGTTACCATTGTAACCAATATGCGACAAAGGTTGAGAAAGGTTACCATTGTAACCAATATGCGACAAAGGTTAGAGAAAGGTTACCATTGTAACCAATATGCGACAAAGGTTAGAGAAAGGTTACCATTGTAACCAATATGCGACAAAGGTTAAGAAAGGTTACCATTGTAACCAATATGCGACAAGGTTAGAGAGAAGGTTACCATTGTAACCAATATGCGACAAAGGTTAGAGAAAGGTTACCATTGTAACCAATATGCGACAAGGTTAGAGAAAGGTTACCATTGTAACCAATATGCGACAAGGTTAAGAAAGGTTACCATTGTAACCAATATGCGACAAAGGTTAGAGAAAGGTTACCATTGTAACCAATATGCGACAAAGGTTAGAAGGTTACCATTGTAACCAATATCGACAAAGGTTAGAGAAAGGTTACCATTGTAACCAATATGCGACAAAGGTTAGAGAAAGGTTACCATTGTAACCAATATGCGACAAAGGTTAGAGAAAGGTTACCATTGTAACCAATATGCGACAAAGGTTAGAAAAGGTTACCATTGTAACCAATATGCGACAAAGGTTAGAGAAAGGTTACCATTGTAACCAATATGCGACAAGGTTAGAGAAAGGTTACCATTGTAACCAATATGCGACAAGGTTAGAAAGGTTACCATTGTAACCAATATGCGACAAAGGTTAAGAAAAGGTTACCATTGTAACCAATATGCGACAAAGGTTAGAGAAAGGTTACCATTGTAACCAATATGCGACAAGGTTAAGAAAGGTTACCATTGTAACCAATATGCGACAAAGGTTAGAGAAAGGTTACAATTGTAACCAATATGCGACAAAGTGTTAAAATGATACAAAATTAAACATAAGTGTGCTAAGATCGCCATCTTTCTTTCACCTTTTTAATGTATCTATTTCTCTTGACCTGCATATTCCCCTGTCTTGATATCTTATTCCTCTCTCTTTCTCCTCCCCTCTTTCCCCTTTCTTTCTTTCTACCTTCCTTTTGACTCGCTTTTCTTTTCTCTCAACAAACCTACTTCTGGATACATGACCCCCACACATACTCTGACACTTTCTTCTTGTTTTTTAATTTTATAATTCGCTGACAGTAGTGAATCTCTCCTTTTCTTTCCCATGTCTCACCCTTTCTGTGAATCCAAAATAATGTTTTCCCTTTTCCTCTTCCTCCCTTTCTTATTCTTTCTCCTCTTATTTCCTCCTCCTCTTCTTTCCGTTTTCATTTAGTTATGTTTCTGCCTTTCCTTACCAACATAAAAATTCAAACGAATTTTTGAATTTTTCATTTTATCAAAGAATCAATGATGAAGCGGCTTCTGCCTGCAGAAATGATTCTTTGATCACATTTCTGAATTTTTTTATATGTAAAAATTTAAATATTGTCTCTGTAAATAAATAATCTCATTTATATTGAGCTGTCTGGCTAAATCAATTTTAATTAATTTTTCAACAGTTAATATTAATCGGATCTCCTTTGGGATTTTACCAATAAGCCTCTTCCTTTTGGATTTAAATATATATGTATATATAGCTTGACAATTATGCTTAGTATGGAACAGACTGTCGCCTCTGAGTGTTGACACCAATATTGACTTTTATATTTATATACACTCTGTCAGTTAATTGCTATATGTGATACTCATTTGGGCGATCATGCCATTACGGACTAGGCAGAAGATTTTTCCTGCAGTAGGTTGTCATTACTTTCTGTAGTAGACTGGTTACTAACCGTGACTATAGAATCCAACCCAATCCATCCTGCTATTCAACCCATAGCTAGAGGGAGAAGAGATGGAGTAATACCATTTCCCAAAGGTATTTGTGTGTAAGTGAATGAATGAAATGAATTCAGCTCTGATTTCCATTATATAAAATGCTCAAACATATAAATTAAATATATGTCATAAAAATTTATATATATATATATATATATATATATATATATAATTAGTAGTAGTAATAGAATAAATTTCACTAACATGAATCTGTACTCAGTTTTACCCCCCCCCCCCCACATACACACTAAAAAAAACATTTACTTTTCTGAGGTGTTCTGAAAAGTTGTTGCTTCCATCCACTTCTCAGAATCTCAGTTAATAACTAAATATTTTGAGAAAATGGTTTGGCTGAGGACTTTTCAACATTCTTTTCTACTTGGGTTGAAATTTTATTGGCAATTTTGTAAACTCTTATTGTAACCATAGCAAAGATCTCTTCCTGATCTTTTTGTTTCTCCACATTGAGCTTTTCAGAGAATGCTCACTTCCACTGAATATTTGTTTGACACTAGCCATTTTTCAATCAGTATTGTGTGTCATCTTTTGTTGTCATATTCTACATCAGTCCCTATTGAAAGCAGTGGCTTTAAAAAAAAAATTTGCATTACCTTTTAAAAAAAAAAAAATGAAATATCTGAATTTTTAGAATTAATTGGTGAAGCCAATTCTTACACACAAAATAATTTCCACTGATATTCTTGTGAGGTGTGTCACCTCAGATCCATAATAATTGATTGAAAGAAATCACTTAAAAAATCCTCTTAAAACAAAAAAACTTGAATCATTTAAGTTTTCTCCTCAACACTGATGCAGTTAATTTCATTGAAAGGGTAAATACAAAACATTGTTCTCCAGTTTTCTTTAGGAATTTGCTTTTCTTCAAACTTTTCTCTTTGTAGGCCACCACTCATGTTAGCTGTAGCAAATGGACATCTAGATGCTGTGTTAAGTCTGATAACTTCTGGTGCTATTGTCAACAATAAAGACATCAATGGACGGACGGCTTTACATCGTGGGGTAAGGCTTCGACACTCTATCCATGTGATTCCTTTTTTGTGTGGCTTGGTTAGAGATGTAAAAAAAAATGCTTTTTTAATTTTAAAGCTTGTTGTGGTGCAAACATTTTCTCTTTTTTTTTCCTAATGTGAACTGATTTCTCAACTTGGTAGTTTCTATTCTTTATTTCTTAATCTTAATAGATTTTGGTACATTAACTTGAAACACTTAAAAAAAGGCAAAAAAAAAAAAAAAAAAAGGCCTGTATGTGTAAATCTGGTGTGCTTTATAGATTTACTAAACTATCACTTGTTCTGTAAATTTAAAAATCAAATTCTCTTGTCAATTTTATTCCCAGCTTATCAAAATGAAAAAAAAAAACCCCTCTTTGAAGCGTAACCTTTTCTTATTGTGATTATCTAACATCATCTCAAATGTGACTCTTTAGATGCTAAATAATTTTTCCTTAAATAAAAAATAAACAAACTATAATTTACTTTTGATAAAATTAGATTCTTTCCTGTCATAAATTTTGTCTCTAGCAATAATTATGTTCATTTCTGTTTGAACTTAGCAAAACATTTCCGAGTTATATTTCCCCTTGATCTATTAATGATTTTATTAGGGAAAGTAATTGATGTCCGTTTTTTGTTTTTTTGGTTGGCGTCTACTTTTGATCCAACTGGTATTTAAACATGCATAATCCTGGATTCAGGTTTGTTTTTTGTCTTAAATGTAAACGAAGATAACCTGTCATTTTTTACTTCTTTTTTTTTTTTTTTTTTCTTTTCTCAAAAGTGTATCTAATTTCTTCTTGTGCTGAATTTTGATCCTTTTTTTTTTTTTTTTTCTGCCTGCCTGATTTTCTTACAGGCTGCAAATGGACATGAAGAATGTGTCGATGCCTTACTACACAATGGGGCTGAGATCAATGCAAAAGACATCAAAGGAAGAACACCTCTCCATTTTGCCTCGATGTGTGGCCATGTGGGCATGTTAGGAACATTATTACAGGTAATTTAACCAATATGAAAAACATGAAAGATTTCTTTTGATGACCATTGATTCTTTTAGTCATCCCCCCCCCCCATCCCGTTGTCAACATTTTTATTTTTATTTTTTTTTTGCCTGCACTTTCTGACAAAAAGAAAATCTGCTCAAATGTCTGATCAAAGTGGGTGTGGGGACACAACCAAGTGATGAGGGTCAATCAAACTAATTGTGTGGGTGTTTTGTATCATGCAGATGGGGCACCATTCACTGTAGCCCAGGTGGCTCTGTCACGACACAAATGAACCAAACAGCTTACCATCTTCTTTTCTGTTCACCACTCGTTTGTGTAAAATGAAAAAGATCTTGTGGATTATTTATTTGAAAAAGGTCAAAATCTTGTGCTAAACAACATAAAACAATCATTTCACTGTTCAAAGCATTTCTTGCCAAGATAAGGATTGTTTATCAAAATAATAGTCTACAAATATTTGTTAGTTTGTTTATTAGCGTTACTGTTGTTTTAGGAGGCAAAACAATTTATTTTTCTTCCTTTTTTACACACTTTCTTGCTTTTCTTTGTTGTCTTTCACTGTACTTAGTTTATTTGCCTGTCCTGTGCTTGGTACTTGATCAAGCCTCTTTAACCAATTTCTCAATGACACATATAGCTACTTTTCTACCCACAATTCCCTGTCTGTATTTCTTTTTCCCACCATCCATTATAACTATAGGTAATGCAAGTAGCATCCATTATGACACAATTTGTTTACAGTTACCTTTTTCTTTTTTTTCTTTTTTTTTTTTTTTTTAAACTTGTATAATGGAGTAAAATGTATGTGTGTATGTTTTTTTTTTTTTTTTCTGATCCTTTTTGATAATGTTGTGCACTTTTATCATTTGGCAGGTGGGACCTTTAGGTGATCAAGAAGACAACAAAGGTTTCACTCCCCTCAGTTGGGCATGTTATAATGGTAAGCCTTTATTATTATTATTGATTTTCTTCATTCTCTCTGTACATCTTTTTTTTTATCTCCTAACCTTACTGTGCCAACTATTACTTTAACATCTCTATCATTTTTATTTCATCTTATCTGTTGATGTCTATATCTATCGTATGTGTGTGTATATATATATATATATATATATATATATATATATATAGGTAATGATGTCAAGTCCGTGAATGGGGAGGATAATCCAACAAGATTTACTTAAGTATTATATCTATATAGAAAGTTCAATGAATGTTATCCAGAGCAATATGATATTTATAAAGGAAAACTCAATACATCATTTAGATTGGTTATAAACTATAATTCATTTCTATGAGCTAAATTGGCTCATTGCATCAGACCACTCTACATTCGTTCCATTCAGTATAAATATTTTCCAGGAAAATATACTGAATGGAACAAATATAGTGTGGTCTGATGAAATAAAACAATTTAGCTCATAGAAATAAATTATAATTTATAACCAATCTAAATGATCTGTTAAGTTTTCCTTATATATATTTGCACACTCACAGTTTGTGATGGTGGAATTGTTTTCTAAATTATGCAAAAATGACACTGACACCTCATTTTAACAGCTAGATATTCCAAAATTATGCACGAAATACCAAAGTAAATTTATTCAATAAAATTGCCATTAGCAATCTCCTGCAACTCTTCTGTATGTTCTCCTTGCTGCCATAATCCTTGCCTTCAGTTCATCTTTGGTATTACAAGGAGTATTGTTAGCCTCTCATTCAACTGCGACCTACACATAATAATCAAGGAGGTTGCAGTCTAGGGAGTTAGATGGCCAGATCTAAGTTTTGATGTGATCACAGAAATTGTCTGACAGCCATGACTGGGTTCTCTTGCTAGTGTGGCATCGTGTAGGGTCCTGTTGCTAGACGTAGGGTCTTCCAACAGCCACCCTCTTGATCCAAGGCAACACTGCCTCTTCAATGCAGTTGCTGTAGGCCTCCGTGTTGAGTCTGAGGCCCTCATCAACAAATCCAGAAGTTCTTTTCTTATCAAAACGATCAGAGTGGGTTTTTTGAGCTGCCATACTTTCGTAATCACCACTAGACTCATCCAACTCCTTTTTAATCCTCTGAACAGTCCTCAGATTAACACGCAAACACTCTGAAATGTTTGTATTGTTGCAAATGCCATGCAATATAGCCGGCTGTTTCCAAATTTCTGGTGGAGTGAATTGTTTTATGGTGTGTGTGTGTTTTTTTTTCCCCCCACAGATGGTACAACTGACAGTACTATACTATGCAGTTGACAAAATGAAAAACATGTATTCATAAAATTAAAAAATGTAAAATGGTGACAATTTGTTCATCACAACATTTATTGGCATTATTATCCTTATTGTCATTTTTTTAAGACATTTCTTCTGTTGTAATCTCCGCCCTTCATCAGGTGATATACATTGAAATTATAGCTGCTTAAAGCTGATTGTGTAAATTTTTTCTCTCTTGCAGGCCATGATAATTGTATAGAACTCCTGCTTGAACATACGAAAATGGCCAATAGCAAAACATTATTCACTCCGCTTCATTGTGCTGTGTAAGTATGTCATTTATTTCTATAGTGTCTGTCCAGAAAGAATCCAACTAATTGATATTAATTGAAAAAAATAAAACAGTCAACTTAATGGTGCCTTTCTATCCTTTCAAAGTACTACCCTTGGGATCTTATACATTTATCCTTGCATTTCCAATCTGCAAAGTCTTCTTTTAGGATTGTCATCAGCTGCCCCATCAGGCTTTCTTTAATCTTATCCACTGTTAAAAATTTTCTTCTTTAACAGCCATTTTTAGCTTGGGAAAATCCAGAATTCACAGTGGGCCAAATTTGGACAACTATTGGGGCAGGAGAGGGGTGCTAGAATGTGATGTGAAACCCTGCTCAAGAATGTGATGGTCATACGTTACATAGTCCTCACTCACTGTTGTCTCAATAATAACTGAGTAACCCACAATGTCTTTGCACACGTACAATAAGGTGTCAAATTACATTATGATTGTTCAAGACTGCAATGTTTCTGGCAGACCTTTTATTACTTATATCAGGGGTCAGCAACTTTTTGCTAACTATGTGCCGACTTAAAATCGGTATGCCAACAGCATACATATTTTTATACAAGTCATGGTCAATGTACCTGTTCTACAATATATTTTGTATATTAATAGATACAATAATAAGTAAACCACATTAATAGAAATAAACTCTTTTTAAAAGTTTTTTTTTAATTTTTTTTTTTTAGTTATTATTATTCATGGGAGCCTTGCATGGTCTTAGCCAATTGCTCAATATCGGCAAAATACTTTTATTTTATACAATTTGCATGCCATCAGAAATTGCTTGGCGAGCCACAGGTTGCCAATCTCTGATTTATATTCAAAAAATCTTCACTTGACTTATCAGACCAATTTGTGAATTGAGTTATAGCCCTTACACCTTAGCAGATGTACTTTTTTTTTTTTTTTCACCCAACTTGCTTGGGAGCATTTTTTTCTTAATAAAGAGTATTTAATGATTTTTATTTAAAAATCACTAAATGGACTAAAACTTGATAACTTGTGCATTAGAAGCAAAAATTGCATTTAAAAATTTTTTTTTCAAGTACACAAAGTAAATTATCAAAAGCATGTCTGTCTTCCTTGAAATTTCAGTTTAACAATCTTCTCTCTTTCTCTTCTCTTTCTAACATGATTTTTTTGTTTGTGTTAGTTGTCTTTTACCTCATGTTCTCCCTTTACCTTAAGATCAGATCAACCCATCCTCTTGTTTTGAAAAAAAAAAAAAAAAAATCGAAATCTTTTCTGTTGTATGTCTACACCCCATACCAATATAAGTTACCAAATTTATCCCTTTTTTCCTTATATATGTAAAAAAAGTCAAAAATTGTAGAAATGTATATAAAAAATTTTATATTTAGGAGTTGTCAAATTTGCTTATATTTTATATGAGAAAAAAATGAACAAGATGTTGTCAGGAAGTCTATTTCTGCTATTGCATCGGAAAACAAATATGTGGAGGAGGTCGAGTTTTTTTTACTTTCACTGGAGAATAACTTGAACATATAGAAGACCCTGTTGACCTTAAAACATGGACTGTCCATTTGCACTTGGTGGGTTGGTCAAGCTCAATACTGATGTTGCAAAATATAGAAGTTGATTAGGGGCAAATTTATTAAAATTTGAAGAAAATATTGATCATGAAAATGATTCCCCTCTGGCTGCAAAAAGATAGTTTGTAAGCCATGTTTTGGAGGAGCCTGATGTGGAGAGTCATCATTTATCCATCACACCCAATGGTGCATAAGGCAACTTTTTGTTGCTGTTTCTGTAACAAACTGTTTTTTATGGGGCAGGGTTGTTAGCCCTGCATCCAACCCCCAAACCTGGTAGACCATACTTGGTCATTATATTTACAGCACCTGGTATTCCCAAATGGTCACCCATTTAAGTACTGACCAGGCTCGATGTTGCTTAACTTTGGTGATTGGACGGGAGCCGGTGCATTCAACACGATAGCCGTAATCGATGTGGAGAGTATCTTTTATGAATTATTACTGTATATACTTGCAGAAAGGTCACGCCCTTAGTTTGGAGTCATCAAAGTGGGTATTTGCGGTTGACTCACAGATAGGTTGCACTATAATCTGGGGGGTAACATGGCCCCCTTTTTAATGTAAATATAACTAATATTTGTTCAATAATATTTCTGAAACTCCAAACTCTTTCTGCAGATCTGTTTCCATGTTCTTCTGACTAATCCACTACTTTCAACCTAAAACCTACTTCGTAATTCTTTCTCTTATACATGATTAGGGTTTCCAATTAGTAAATCACCGGTATCAGTAAGAATTAGGGTGAATAGAGTTTTGATATATCAGTAAATAATTGCACCACTCTGAATAATGTTAAATGAAATTTTGATTGGGTGTAATTACATGGTATTTACTTATCGAGTGTGAGGCTGTTCTGTTTGGACGGAAATTTGGATACTAGTAACTGTTACCGTCATTGATAGCCTTTTGTCATAAATCTGATGATAAATATGAGCAGAACAGATCAGGCTTTTTTTATCCAGTGTGTGATGTGGTACTGTCAGAAGAAGCAATTGCGTAAAATCAAAATTTCTAGAAAAATTCATTTTCGCTTTTTCTCTTGCATATGCTTAAGTACAGGCTACTTGCCTGGACTCGACTGATATGCAACCGTCTATTTCAGATTCTCTATGATGTCGAATGGATAGGTCATGCCCTATTTTTATAGAAATTTTGGTGAAAAAGCTTGACCTATTCTTAAGTATATACAGTACTTTGCAAAGGTATTTTGATGACATGCTTTTTATTAGAAATGTGTCTATTAGAAATTGTCTTTAATTTTTGCCTTGAATTTTTCCAGCATTAATGGGAACGAATCTTGTGTGGAGGTGTTGATAGACAAATTAGGTGATAAAATTGTGAAAGCAACAGATGCCAAGGGCAGGTAAGCACATATTTCTATGCAGTTAATAGAATCTTACCAGGCACTGGCTCTCTGATTATCACTGTCTGATTTGAGCTAGAAATAAGGCTATATTGTAAATAGATCTTCCATGAAAAGAAGATATCGATATATAGATCATCCTTTAAAACTATACTCAGTTATAGTCCAAGATTAAGAACAGTATGGTTAAATAAAGAAGATGAGGAAAACCATATTTTTTAAATTTCGCTTAATTTGCTGGCTATTTTATGTGAGACGCTGCCTGTTTCGGATGATATAATAGGTCTCATTGGTATGTATGGTTTATGTGTTTTTGGTAGTTTGTATAGTGTGGGTGTTTTTGGATGGCGTGTAATAAGCTTTAGCCAGGAGGTGTCTTCTTTTTAATAATTTTTTTGATATTGCTTATAAATTTTTCTCTCTTTTGTGATATTGTTTTCCTTAACTTGTTCATAGATGTTTTTATCATCAATGAGGTATATTTTGGTATTTTAGTATTATTCTGTTAGTGTGTTTTCATGGCCAAAAACATATACCAACAGAAAATGAAACATTTTGTGTGTGTGTGTGTGAATATCCTGCAATAAAAGATAATAAAGCCATGAATCTTTATCCCCTCCCCTTCTCTTTCATCTTAGGACACCCCTTCATGCAGCTGCTTTTGGTGATCACTATGAATGCATGCAAATACTGTTGAACCACGGAGCAGATTGCAACTGTTCTGATCGTATGGGACGCACCCCAATCACCCTTGCTGCTGCCAATGGTCACTCAACAGTAGTAGGTAAGTAAAATTGATTTCATCCCCATTGCCAACTCCTGCCACATGTGCTCAACTCATGTTGGTGTCTCCTTCAATTGTGTATAAACAATTTCAGCATGTTTGACACATCCTTCATTTCATGGATTTGAGAGCCACTTTATCTAAAGTGATTCACCAATAATTTTCAATTATTTTTCTTTCTTTTAAGAAATCTGACTATGGATCCCACTCCCAAAGTAGAGGGGTGGGAGTTTGTCACACCTAGTTTCTCCTGTCTATTTGAGCTGTGGTAAAAGTTTATTGTGCATTTTGCATACATACACACACACATATATATATATATATATATATATATATATATATATATATAACTCTACTAAATTGATAAAAACAGCATAATATGAATAAAAAAGGCCCCAAACTTAATAAAAACAAACTTTTTCTGTGAAAATATTTATATTATTAAGAAAAAGATCAAAGTAATTTTTTATTATTTTGTAAAATTTGTTAATCTCTTCTAAAACGTTTGAAATTTTGGTAAAAAATTTTGTTTTGATTTTAGTTAGCGGGTAACCAAATCATTACAAGAGTTTACAATGGAAAATGTAATGTTACATAACTCACTTTTTTTCCCATTAATTTGGAAATTCTTGCAAAACTCAAATAATTGTCAGATTTTAATGAAACTTTCAGGACCTATTCACAAATGAATGAAATTATTTTTGAAATTATTTTTTAAAAATCTTAGTAAAAATATATATATATACATATTTTTTTTTTACATCTGTTACCCCACCTTTCCACATAAATTAAAGAAATTAAATTTTGTTGTGCAGAGTGGTCTAATTAGCTATGCACCGGACTCATTAGACAATGTAAATCAGCTATTATTTTTTTTTTTTTAAATTTTGTCTCTATTTCCGAAAATCTGCTCTCAATAAGAAATGCAATATAACTATATATTATTTAATTTGATAAGCTTTTAATTGCTTTAATAAATAATATAAATATCAGACATTATAGTCTGAAGAAAAAAAAATTTCAATCAATAATAAAGTTTTAAAAGAATTGTTTACTTTTTTTTTTTAATTATAATAATTAATAAAGTTTCAAAAATATTTTTAAAATATTTTCAATTCTTGTAGACAATAGGCTGGTAGATTACATAGTGAAAACTATATTTACTAATCAAAAAGTTTAATACAAATCATTTAGCCATCGTATTTTTAAAATAATTTTCAATTTTTTTCTGTGTTTGCATTTGAAGTTGTATTTTTTCTTCTTTTTTTTTGAATAGTAATTTCTGTGTGTAAATTAAACGGTCTTTGTTTCAGAGTTACTCCCCTTGACCCCCTAAAAATTTGTACAATTATAGCACTTGTGATCGCCATACGATGTGCGTTGTGGTGCATTGGATATCGGCTTGGAACGAGAAATCGGGGAGCCGAGTTCAAATTCCAGCCAAATTCGTTGCATTCACTTACGCGCAAATACCCTTGGGAAAGGTATTAATCTGTCTCTTCCTTCCAGTTATGGGTTAAATAACAGGACAGATTGGGTTCTATAGCCTTGGTTGGCAACCAGTCTACTGCAGAAAGCAATGGCAACCTACTGCGGGATAATCTTCTGTCCAGTCAGTCATGTCTCTTTCGAGACATGATCGCCCAAGCGTGTATCACATATGGCACTTAACTGACTGACTGATCGCCATACGCTTATCTCATATTGATCTGTCAACACATTTCAGTTATGGTGAATAGGTTAGAAAGTTGAACTCTGTGTTTAAAAATAGTTTTATTCTAAATTTGCTATAAATAAGTAATATTTGTGTAAATCAGATTAATTTAATATTAAATTTGCTAGTTTTTCAAAAATCATGTCTCACAGATGTACATTTTATTTTTGCTAGAATTTTAAAACCAAAAATTAACTTTTGTTTACAAATCTGTCAATCACTAAAAAATGGCCAAAAAATCTCAATTTTAAATTCCAATCAATGTAATTTCTGTTTGAAATACACCTGATGAGTTTTGTTTTCTGGAAATAGTAAATTTAATCATTTAACTTTCAATTAAAACTAAAACAAAATTTTCAAGAAAATTTTTACTTTTAAAAATTCAATTTAAGTTTAGATATCGAAAATGAGTGGAGGTATATATTATAGTCTGAAAAAATTTTTTTTTCCAATAATGAAATTTTAAAAATTCTTTTCATTTTTTTTTTTATAATTATAATAATTTATAAAGTTTCAAAAATATTTGAAAAATACTTCAAAGATTTTTTGGCATTTGTTTATAAAATTATTGAGCAAAGATTACATTTACTAATTGAAAATTAAAGTTTTATACAAATTTTTGTGCTTCCCTATTTTTAAAATAATTTTTCATTTTTTTCTTTTTTGTATTTGAATTTTTTTTGTATGGTAATTTTTATGTGTAAATTAAAAGGTTGTGTTTCAGAGTTTCTTCCCCTTACTCCAAAAAACATTTGTACAGTTATGGCACTATTGATCACTATACACTTTTATCTTACCTGGCAACCATAAAGCTTTCAACACATACAGTGGAAAGGTCAAAAAGTTGAACTCTTTGTTTAAGAACTAGTTTTATTCTAAATTTCATGTTCTAAATAAGTAGTACTTGTGTAAATCAAATTAATTTAACATTAAATTTGCTAATTTTCCAAAAATAATGTCACATATGTATATTTTATTTTTAAAAGATTTTAAAACTGAGAATGTTTACAAATGTGTCAATCACTCATAAATGGCTGAAAAACTGAAGAATCTTTTTAAAATTCTCAATATTTTAGATTCCAATCGATATAATTTTTGTTTGAAATACACCCAAGTATTTTGCTTACTGGAAATAGTAAATTTAATCATTTAGCTTTCAATTAAAACTAAAATAAAAGTTTCAAGAAAACTTATTTTTAAAAATTCAATTTAAAATTTAGTCATCAAAAATGAGTGGAGGTGGAGGTACCTAAGAAAATATATATATATATATATATATATATATATATATATAAAAAATAAAACAAAAATTTCGAAATTTAAATCCATTGGATAGCCATTTCTATGAGGAATTCCACGCTACTTTAGCAATGGCTGAAACCAAAACTTTATTAATTCAAAAGTGTTAAGTTTTTTTTACCAGTAGAAGCCCCCCCCCCCCACACACACACACACAAATCATCTATACACAGGAAAATAAAATGGGGTGGGATTAACAATTTTGAATGTAAGGAAAAAGGGGAAAGCAGACAGATACCGGTCTCATATTAGAAGACTTACCCCTGTAGCTGAGATTCCTTAGACTTTTGGCTTGTATCTTTCATCCATATGAATTTGTGTGACTCATTCATGAAATATATATTTGACCTTGATAAAAAGGGATTGCTGTAATTTCCTTCTCTTTAACACCAAATTTTACAATGAAAAGATATTTCAAAATAAAAATGTAAAACTTTCTACAAAATTTCCCAGTTAATTTGAAACATTACAAACTTTGTATTTTTAAGGCTCTTTAAATTTTCTTAACAGAAGTTGAATTCCGATTATTTTTTTGAATTCTCTTCCAAGTAGAACTGAACTTTATTTCCATTCTCTATTGAATTACTTATTGAAAGACACAACAATGAAATGTTCATAAACCAATGAAAAGGATTAATCGACTTTTATTAATCAACACTTTGATGGAATATTCAATGCACTGCATAAAATTTGTTTAACTTCTAGCATTTTTATCTACTTGTTAAATATTATGTTTTTGCTCTTAATTATGTAAATTTTGTCATGAACTGTTATCAGTGTTGACAGGACCCTGCTTGTTTCGCATCTATTTGTGCCTAAATGACCTTTTATGTAAGATGTGGGTAATGATGTGGGTAATGATGACTCTCCATCACTTGCTGTCTTTTTCTTCCCCTTTTACCATCCTATTTTGTTCTTGTTGGGACATGGGCTTACGGCCTATCATGTTGAATACACCGGTTCTCGCTCGATCAGCAAAGTTAAGTAACGTTGAGCCTGGTCAGTACTTAGATGGGTGACCGCTTGAGAATGCCAGGTGCTGTAAGCGTTTATTGGCTTATGGCCATATCCCGTTGAATACACCGGTTCTCGCTCGATCATCAAAGTTAAGTAACGTTGAGCCTGGTCAGTACTTAGATGGGTGACCGCTTGGGAATACCAGGTGCTGTAAGCGTTTAGTGACGGATGTGCGTTGTGGTGCAGTGGATGTCGGCTCGGAAAGAGAAATTGGTGAGCCGAGTTCAAATTCCAGTTGAATACCCTGCATTCAGTTAAGCACTGGTACCCTTAGGAAAGGTGTTAATCCGTCCCTTCCCTCCAGTTATGGGTTAAATAACAAGGGTAGGACTTGGGGACCCTGCTCTTATAAACAAATCCCAATGAATCTTGATACTCGAAAAGAAAAAATAACCTTACCCCAAATCATTTGTTATGACCTTAAATGATCCCATAAGGATTGATAGGTCGTTAAACCTCGAAACAAACAAACAAAATGCTTGTTGGGACATGTTGAGCTTCAAAAATTTAAATACAATGTTGGTTATCTTCTGTTGTCTTAATTCCTGTTCATTTATTCTTCTTTCTCCTTTAATAATGTTTTTCTTTTACAGCCCCCCCCCCTCCCTGAGTAGATTTTTTGCTTTGTTTGAGGGTGAAATGATTTTAAAAAAAAAAACTACCTGATAAATTTTGCCACAGTCAAAATATTCTTAAGTTGTTAGGAGAATGGAACTCATTAACCAGAACACTTTTTTCCTAGTGTTCTGGTTAATGGATTCTTAATTTGGAAAAAAAATTTTTTTAAATCTATTGACGATGTAAAATTGTTCACTCTTGACCCTGTTGAAATATTTGGCAATATTTCTCAGGCCACTTCATCTGAGTCCATTCCTAACAAGCAGAAACTGAGCCTTTTGTTTGTCTTTTGCAGAATTATTATTGGAAAATGGAGCTGATCTGTCTTTGGTAGATGATGACAAGAATACTCCTCTTCACCATGCCTGTATAAATGTAAGTACAATGGCTTTTACTTACTTACCTACTTAGTGGGACATGTTTGAAGATGGAAACCGCCTCTTCTACTCTAATTGTTTTTTTTCTCATAATTCTTGCCTCAAGAATTTCCTTTCCTTTACTTGCTTTCCTGATAGCTTCTCTTCTTCTATGTGCCTTGTCCCTTCAGGATGTAGGCGATCATGGCTTTCCACGTCTCCCTATCTTTGGTAGCTCTTAGCACGCCTTCTCCTGTTACACCATGCAACCCTCGTTCCATCATCCACCTGATTAGGTCCTTCAAATATGTTATCCGCTGCTTTCCCCTGTCTCTTTTTCCCTCTATCTGGCCTGTTAGTATCAGATTCTCCAAGCCCTCTTTCCTCATTGCATGTCCCAGGAACTTCAGCTGTCTCTTCCTCATGCTCAGTATTAATTTCCTTTTTGTTTCCATCATTTCCAAGATCTCATCATTGTTCACATGCTCCATCCATGATATTCGCAGCATCCTTCTTTAGAACCACATTTCAGTTGCTTCAAATTTTTCCTTCATCTTTGATGATATTGTCCAGCATTCACTGCTATATTGAAGAACTGACATCACATAGCAATCCAGTACTCTCTTCCTAGTTTCTAGCGAAATTGTCCTGTTTCTTAATACTTTACTCAACTTCTGGAATGCATCCTTTGCCATGCCAATTCGCCTTCGGATCTCTGTGTCGCACTTTCTGTCTTCTGTTATAACACTTCCCAGGTATTTAAATTTTTGTACCTGCTTCATTTTCAAGTCCCTCACCTGTCTTTGACATATTGGGCTGCCCTTTTTACTGATGACCATTATAATCTTCAAAAGTTTAGATGCGACATCAGTTGCCATCTTCTATCTACTTGATTCTCATCCCTCTCTTACCTTTTCTTCAACATCCCCTGTGCCTTGTTTTTTCTCTCACTGTAACCCCCTGTGCACTATTCAGTGGTATTCCTGCCTGCCTTGAGGTGAAAATAATTATTAAAAAAAAAAAATGTTTTCTAACGAGTAACATTTTTCATTTCTTCTTTAAATGAAAACAAGATGTGATGTCTGAAATAAAAACCGGTAAACAATAATATTTTGATTTCATTGAATCATCTAATTGAGATGTCCTAGTTATTTCTTTGTCACTATTGGCTGGCACAAGGCTACAAGTGTGGAGCAATAGGTTGGAATTTTTTTTTTAAATCTGTATTATAATACTAATGAGAAGTTAAAGCAAACAAGCTATAACATCGTCAGTTCATAAAAAAAAACATTCCATACAAGCTTATAAGTAAAATTTAACAAAAGTTGTTTTTTTTTTTTCTCTCTCTAAATTTATTTCATTTTATAAAACTCTTGTCTTTGTTTCATATTTCAGCATCATGACAGTGTGGCTCTGCAACTTTTAGAGAAGATTGATGATTCAACAACTGTAAATATTGCAAACACACAACTCAAAATGTAAGTTTTATCTTCCAACTGACATTTTTCATAAAAGATTTTAATTTCAACTTTGATTTCTTCAACTTGGCAATCATGTTGGGGTGGGGAGATAAAAATGTTTCATTTATTTATTTATTTTTTTTTTTTAAAGTGTTCTTAAAACTGACTTAAAAGCTTGTGGGTGTTTTTAGGGTAAGTAGAAATGTTTATTTTCAAAAAGTGACAAGAGAGGAAGTGAAATTTTTCAACCACTCTGTCAAATATGGTATAAAAATATAGAATTCTCAAGATTACCTGATGCCTTAATTCTTGGTCACCTATGGACAAGGTTTTCTCCTAATATTTCAAAATATTGATTGATCCGACAGGAATTGAACCTGCAAACTCCCACACTGGAAAGATGCCATCTTTATTCGGAAACAAACTGAGCAGATATTAATTGTTCAATAAAAATCAGGAGAATACCTATATAAAAGTGAAACTGAACTTTGTCTTCCATGAAACCTGTGTGTTGATTGGTAAAGATATATATATATATATATATATATATATATATTTTAAAAACAAAATAAAGTAAATAAACTACATTTATATTACACTAAATATTCAATATTTAACAAGTTTTCAAAATAAGTATAGTCACAATTAAATGTAAAAGGGAAGAACACTTGCTATCAGGTCGTGTTTATTAGACAGTGTGGACATAGGAATCAACATTGCATGATGATTGTCAATTTCATATATATATATATTAATTTTTATTTGTTTAACATTATTATTTTTTAATAGATACTTGTAATTGAGTGGAAAGTCTGTTTTTATTTTTGATATATACATATATATAAGGAATCGAACCTGCAAACTCCCACACCGGAGAGATGCCATCCTTAGACCAAACATGTCTTTACCAATCGACACACACAGGTTTCATAGAAGACAAAGTTCAGTTTCACTTTTATATAGGTATTCTCCTGATTTTCATTGAACAATTAACAATCTGCTCTTTATGGCATCTCCCCAGTGTGGGAGTTTGCAGGTAAATCTAATCTAAACTTATTTATAAATGGAACTTTGTGTGTGTTTGTCTGTTACCTATAGACTCCAAAACAGCTGAACCAATTTTCTTGAAAATTTACACAGTTGTACTATAAGCATCTGTGAGTGTTCTTAGCAAGGTTTTGTGTCGAGGTACCCCTGATAAATATCAATAATAAAAAAAAACGGGTTATAGGAGTGGGCCGATTTTAATCAAATTTGATACACTCATAGACAGACATAAGAAACGATATTCAGAAGTTTCAAGGTTGCAGTTCTTACAATAGTGCAGAAAACCAATTATATATATATATATATATATATATATAAAAGGTAAGATGTTTGTGTGTGTGTGTGTCTGTTTATCTGTCTGTATGTCCTTTATACAAATCCATAATTTTTATCCGATTCTCACCAAACTTCACACAAATATTCTTTAGTCTGAGCTCCAGGAATATGGATTAGTTTTTAGGCTTTCATTACACCCGAGCAACACCAGGCTATACTGCTAGTATTCAATATTTAACAAATTTTTGCAATAAATATGGTCACAATTAAATGTAAAAGGGAAGAACACTCACTATCAGGTCGTGTTTATTAGACAATGTGGACATTGGAATTGACATAGCATGATGATTGTCAGTTTCATGCTTCAATGCAGTACCTGAATATTAATGACTAGATTGCCACTAAGTTCTCAGTAGGAGATATATATATATATATATATATATATATATATATAAAATTCCAAGTGAAGAGGACTCAAGGTTTTTTTTATTTTGAGTCCTCTGGCATTTATTTTATTATAAACAGTGTTCAATATAATGAGTATTATAGAGCTTAATATAATATAATTATTTGGTTATGTCAATTTTACATTGCAACATGGAAATTTCTATGTTTCGAGATTAATTCTTATCATCAGGCAATGTTGTGTTTTTTTTTTGTTTTTTTTTAAATGTAAATCATCTGCACAACTACACCAACATTGATGAGAATTAATCTCGAAACATAGAAATTTCCATGTCGCAATGTAAAATTGACATAACCATATATATATATATATATATATATATATATATAAAATAAACAATCAACAACATTCTAAAAAGATTAATAACAATACCAATATTTGCAATTGTTGAAAGTCTGAGCTCCAGGACCATGGATTAGTTTTTAAGCTTTCATTACACCCGAGCAACGCCGGGCTATACTGCTAGTGTGTGTGTGTGTGTGTGTGTGTGTGTGTGTACATATATATATATATATATATATATATATATAGATAGAGAGAGAGAGAGAGAGATCATGGGAGTGGAATTGTTGAAAGAATAAACTGGCTTTTTCCCAGTTTCTTTTGTTTATGACTAATCCTGAATGCTATTTATATTTACTCTTCTGCCTTCCGGATGGCGATATATAATTATTTTAATTATTTATTTATACAAAACAAACAAATGTATAAGCATTTTCAACATTATATTTATTGCTTATTTTTGTCGTGTTTTCTCTTTATATTGATGATGTTCATAGTTAATAGCCTCAGACATTAGGGAATGCCTTTTATCTTCTCACTGCATAGAGGAGGTACAGAATTTAAGACAGATTCTTTGTACCAAGAGAAGATCAAAGTGTAGATCATGTTTTCCTCAAGACAAATGACTATTGCTCTTTAACAACCCAAATTTGAAAATGTGTTGTCATTCGAATTCTTTTCTCTCTCAGACCATTACATATTGCTGCCAGAAATGGTTTGGTCCCCATCGTTCAGGAATTGTTGTTAAAAGGTTCCAGCGTTATGGCCTTAGATGAAAATGGTAAGTTCACGTTTTTTTTTTCATTTTTATTTGTATATCAGTTTATTTGTATATAATTGTCTGTCAACAAATACGTTACTTTTCTACACAATGATTTCATTTAATGAAAATGAAACCAATCATAGTTTCAATAAAATTGGAATATATTTACTGACCAGTATTTAACCACTGACAACTTTTTTCTTCCTGCTGCAAGGACTAAATATTTGGCATGTACATGATACTGTTCAATATTCTCTGCACAAATATCAAAGGTTAGGGAGAGTCGTAACTTCTAGCTCCCTACATCATGATGTCAGAGTTTGGTCCGATATGTCATGGGCATCAGGGATATGTCACTACTCAGCTCTGTCACATATGCAAATGACCATCATTTGTGTTTCATCATTCAAGTGAACCTCATGTGACATAAGTGGAGACATGTTGATTGGTGTGGTGGCTCGTGTCATGTCTGTCCATCATCCTGCTACAATTCAACAGGCCATATTTGCTGAAAACCATATTTGCTCAGATCTATTCTGAAACCATATTTGCTCAGATCTATTCTTAGAACACCATGCAGTTAACCATTATGATTCTTGCCATGGCTGTCCGGAACCAGGACTACAAGTGTAGTAATGTTCATTTGATCATTTTTAGCAATGTGAAAGACATACTTGATTGGTGTGGTGGCTGGTATCTTTGACTTTGTCCTGCTACAAGTAAACAATTCCTAACAGGCCATATTTATTTGGCAACTGTTAAAAGTGGCAATGCTCAACTAACATGTTCCATCCTACATGCATAGAAAACCTCTTCAATTAACACTTCTGAAAACCATATTTACTTTGGCCTATTCTGGGGACACTGTACACTTGGGACACCACCCAACTTACAATACAACTGTCCTGTACGGCTGCCCCAAACCTGGTTTACAGTTATCAGAATGTTCATTTGACTACCATTACTGACACAGACATGTCACATCTCCAAGAAATGATGCAATTCTTTAAAATGACCATCAAGCCTCTTGAAAGTCTACAATTCACTCACCAGCACTCGAATGGCACTAACCGAACAAAAGCAGCACGTGTGCATATCTCTGTGGTATAGCACTTACTTACAAGGGACTCTATCATCACTGCACTGACTTTTATGGCAACACTGTTGAAAAATTAAAATGCAGGCAGTGCTCTGGTATTAATGTTAAGACTTTACAAGATGTGGTTGAAAATTTTCAAAGTTTTCAGTGCGAGTTTCTACTGCTCTGTTGTATGCTCAAACTGAACCTGGATCGCCATTAGTATCCTCTTTCAGTGATGCATTTTTTTTTATTGTGTGTGTATGTGTGCTTCTCAGATGAAAGTGACAAATAACATTATATCCATCATTGAATAGTTATGGAAAATTCACCACAAAAATGTCTCCATTTTTATGTAGTGGACTCTTCTGGTGATGTATATTTTAAATAATGGCTATGTTGCTTTTCTTTCCAGGTTACACTGCAGCCCTGTCATGCGCCCCCAACAGCCAAGTGGCAGACTGTCTAGCGATCATTCTAAACCATATGATGCCTTTCCAATCTTTAAATAATTCCTCCAGTTATAGACTCAGTCGTTCAAGTCTTGGTGAGTTCTTCACTCGCTTTCATTTCCTTCTCTTTAGTTTTCCTTTCATATTTAATTTTCCTGCTTTCGTCGTAATTAAAAGTGATTTTGCTTTGAGTCAATTGATTATTTCTTTAGAAATTAAAAACACAACCAAAACTTCTACTCGTTTACTGATTTTGGGCCTTGTTCATCTACTGCATCTCTGCCCTCCCCCCTCCTCTCTCTTTTTTTTAATTTTTTATTTTATTCAATTAAGCCTTTGGTGTGCTGATAACATAATTTGATTATATTTCCTTCTAAAATTACATTTTCTTTGGATAAAAGTTACATTAAATCATGCTTGCTCTAAAATGAATTTTAAATTTTAGAAGGAAATAAATTAAAAAAAAACAAAAAAACAGTAAAATTAGCAAAAATTAAATAAAATTAATCAAATAATTTTTTTTTTTTAAATTGAATGGGTGTAAAATTGTGACCAAACCACCAAAACCTCCAGATTTTTGTGACTCTTGACACCTAAAATTTCACAAATTCTATGCTTTATTATGTTTAGTGACTCTTGAAGGACTGATGTAACCCAACCTTCCTGTTGCATGATTCACCTGCTCATTTGGTTTTATTTTCGATAATTTTAAGAAATATTTTATTAGTAAATCCTTGATTATGAAGCTGTCTTTATTTCTTGCAAGTTTTCTATAAATGTTTGTTTGAAACAGAAAAGATTGTAAAAGGTTTCCTTGATTTATTAGGTTATTAGCTATTTTGATATTAATAACATAAAGATGATAACGCTTAACACTGTTGAAAAGAGATTGCCACTGAACCAGAGGAACCAAAACGATTACAATATTCACACAGTTTGGGAAGTCCACTCATTCCTTGATTATGAAGCACAGTGGCCAGTGAAAAGTGACTACACTGTATTCACAAGGGTGTGTGAGTTAAGCTTGCTAACCATTGTTCCATGGTGAAGTTTCATCATCCCCCTACGTTTTTTAAGAATGGACTATCACTTTTTTTTTAAGAAGAGATGTCTGGCTTTTGACCAGAGAAAAAAAGCTGACAGGGAAAATTACTAATTGGGGACATGAAAACCAAACAAGTAGATAAATTTAGATATCTGAAGTGTTTTAACAGAGGATGAGAAATGCGACACCAAAAATCTAAATGCTCATTGGAATAGCAAAAGGTGTTTTCAAAAACATTAAGCAAAGTATTGAGAAATAGGAAAATCTTGACACAAAGAAAAGTATGCTGAACTGGTGTTTAATATCAATCTTTTATGGCAGTGAATGCTGGGCAAGTTCTCTACAGATGAAGAGAAGGCCGGAAGCAGCAGATGTAGTTCTACAGAAGGATGTTAAAAATATCATGGAGTGTGGCACATAAGTAACGAAGATGTCTCAATTAAAATGGAAACTAAAAAGAACGCTTCTATTCAGAATCGGAAAGTGTCGTGGCCTATTTCTTTTGTTTTACAATCAATAGACTAAAATATTTTCCAGTTGATTGTATGAGATCAAAATTAATATTTGGAACAATAAGTACCTCCACTCATTTTCGATACCTAAATTTAAATTGAATTTAAAAAAAAAAAAAATTTCTTGAAGCTTTAATTTTAGCTTTAACTGAAAGCCAAGAGATTAAATTTACTAATTCCAGTAAGCAAAATACTCTGGTATATTTCAAACCGAAATTAAATTGATTGGAATCTAAAATTTTTCAGATTAAAAATGATTTTAATTTTTTGGCCATTTCTCATTGATTGAGACATTTTGTAAACAGAAAGTAATTCTCGGTTTTGAAAAAACTTACAAAAATAAAATATATCTTGCTGACACATTTTATTAAACTTACGTTAATCTGATTTGAAACAAGTATTGAAAAGAAATTTGACATAATTTTATGTAGCTTAATTAATTTTTTATTTTTTAGCTATATAGTAAAATTTAAAAATTAACACAATATTTTATAGAATTTTAGTTGGATCAGCCTTGTAGCCTTTCATTTGAAGATGTTTTATGAAAAATAGAAATTAAGATAATATAAAAAATTTTTTTTAAGATAATTTTACAATTTAATAACAATGAAATTATATAACATGACAGCGGTAACTCAATAATTTATGAAATGTTATGGCATTTATTAATTTTTATTTTTAATATCTATTTTTGATATTCTTTTTAGGTACCTCCACAAATTGTGAATTTCAAAATTGTTTTTTTTTTTTTCCTAACAGAATTAGGAAACTAGGAATTAAAATATAAAACGAAAGTCTGTTGAATGTTGAAACATAGGAAGCACGAAGGCAAGATGAAAGAATTGTACCCTGCTGAAAATGTTTATATAGTCCCCCCCCCCCCAATCATGTAAGGAGAGCAATTTTTAAAACACATAACCATTTTAATGATATATATTACATACGGACACCCGTAAAAAGAAAATATGGGTTATCATTATACACACAATTAAAATGTTTTAATTATTTTAAAAATCAAATGGGTTGATTATTTGTATTAAGCTTTTCAATTTTCAATTAGTAAATATAGTCTTCACGTATTAACTTAACAACTAATGTGGATGATGAAGGGTGAAATTTTAAAAAGTTTTTGAAACTTTATAAATTATTATAAAAATAATAAAAATGAAAACAATTCTTGTAAAAATTCATTATTCATTGAAAAAATAATTTTCCAATTTATTAGCATTCCCTAATGACTCCTGAATTTAATTAATATTAGATATATGGGTAAACTCTTGTAAATGTCTAGACATTTCAGGAAATTAATTGGTGGGGTGGATAACATTTTTAAAAAAATTTTTTTTTACCAAGATTTATAAAAATAATTATTTCAAAAATGATCTCAGTCATTTATGAATAAATCCTGAAATTTTCTTCAAAATCCGACCATTATTTGATTTCTGTAAGAATTTCCAAATTAATGTTTTTCACTGGCAAAAAAGTGACTTGCGTAATATTACATTTGCCATAATAAACCCTTGTAAAAATGATGTCCCTAATGGGTGAAAGAAAAACATTTTATACTAAAATTTTGAACATATTAGAATTAAAAAAAATATTATTAAAATAATTAAAAAATACTTTGATCTTTCCTCTTAATAATAATATAAACATTTTACTGAGACAACTTTGTTTTTATTTAGTTTGGGGCCTTTTTCTTCATATTATTCTGTTTTTTCAGCAAATTTGTGGAGGTACCTAAACAAATATTTGTATGTATGTCACACTATCTGTAGATTGTGATGGTCTTGGTTGAGTTTTTTTTGTTTGTTTTATTTGTACTTTTGTATTAAATTTAAGGTATCTGTTTTGTTCTTGCGCACACCATTTTTTCTTTGTAATCGTTTCACTTGCTTGATTTGTTGCCCAAATCTTTTAAGCATTATCTTGACCCCCAGCCGATTTGTAGAAATGGGCAATTAGCATTTGGCATCACTTTTGTTGACTCTAAACCAAAAGCCCAATCTGCTTCTTTTCCACTCAATTCTTTTAGCAATTGCACTTTTTTTAACCTTCCAAATGTCTTATTGCAAAATGATTTTTTTTTTTTGTTCATTTCTACAGAAACATTTTTTTATCAGTGAATCGTGTTTCTTTTTTAATAACAAACCTGATAACAAAAAAAATTAGTAAGGAAATTATCTTTAGGTCTACGAGAGCCAAACCGATAACAGCATGTTTTGTTGTTACAAAAAGTTATTGCTTTTATCAAAATGTCAGATGTTTTTTTGTTTCCTTTGTGAAGTGTAAAGAAGCAAGTGTATGTCAAGATTTTGTGTCAATTTTTTTTTTTTTTTTTTTTTTTTGCACCAAATCTTTCTTTGGCATTGTTGTTAAATCTCAAGACATAAAAAGAATTTTGGCATATTTTTTTAATCTGCTCTAATTTTTTTGCTCTGCTGCTCGAGTCTTCAGTATCACATTTTTTGGTTTTTGTTTGCTTCAAGAATTATTAACATTTCTACAATGAAAATGGGTTCTGTTTTTTTTTTCTTCTGTCATTTGTTGAGGTTAGTTAAAATATTATTAGAATAAATTTTTATGTTTATCAGACAGGTATTTTCAAAATTGTATAAAATAGATATTTATTTCTAATTTTCAAATTATATATATATATATATATATATATATATACTTAAAAAATATATAACCCCCCCCCAACCAAAATATTTAATTTTAAAAAAAATTAGAAAAAGAAATATAAAATGGGTTCCAAAATGTTTCTTTTAAAAAATATAATTTTAAGAAAACCATTAAAATAGATAAAAAACAAAAATTATTTTTTCCTCTTATTTCTTTAATGGTTGCTTTCCCTTCCCCACCCCTTTAAATCACTTTGTTTTTACTTTAAGAAATTTGAAAGGTTTCTGAGAATTTTCTAATTTTTATTTTAACCAATTTGTAATTTTGAAAAAGAATGATTTCAAAATTGTTTTCATACAATTGAGTTCCTCTCATTTCTGTTGTCACCTTTAACCGTTCTATTCTCCAGCCTTCCTTAAGTGGCAAAAAGAATAAAAGAGGCAAATGCATTCTTTCAGAAATGGCATCCACCAATTTTGGGTTAAATCCCAAGACTGCTAACATATCAAATTCTTTTAAATTTACCTATAGCTATTCCCACCCCAAACCAAGTGTGGAATATTTTCTTTCAGGTTTGATAAATGTGGTTGCCAGGAAGCAAACTATTTTTATAAAGTATTTTTTGTTTCCTTTTGAAAAGGGGTGAGTAGCTCCAAAATAATACCGATTCATCACGTATATTATCTCTTCCTCCAAAATAGTTTGTCCATTAAAATAGGGGAGAATTAATGATCTGTAATCATTTTCCAATTAGCATTCAGTTCCTGGCTGCAATCAAACTTTATGGTTGCTCATGGCTATTTACAAGATGGAGGTTACTTTTTTTTTCAGGTCCATCACAATTTATAAAGTTTCTTTATTTTCATGATCTTTGTTGTCTCCATATTTTAAAGGAACTTTTAATATTATCCAAAAATGCTGGAATCAGTCAAGCAATTTGATGTTAACGTCTCATTGACTAAAAACCTGATTAAATTGATTTTATCATTTTGTGGAATCTGACTGATATTAGAAATTAGTGCTAAAATGAAAAATCATTAGTTTTAGACACCCCCCCCCCCCCCCGAAACGAAAAACATTCCTTTAGAGGAACAATCAGTATTTCAATATTCAGGATTTGTGGCATGAAGGGCTTTTGGCAGCAAGATAATCTTCATAAATCTTTTTGGATATTTCATGACGGAAGGGAGGGGGGTTGATTCTTCAAAATTAAGGTAAAAGAATTTTTTTTCTATCTATTTATCTATCAATTGTAATTTCAAAATCAAGTATTCTCCGCACCCCACCCCCACCCCAACGTCCAAATCTGCTGCCCTCTTCAGGGAAACTTAATCCAATCCAATTTTGTGGATTTCTTGTCCATTTGTTTTTTGGTTTATTTTCATGGAAATATTTTTTTTTATTTTACTTTTTACCTGGTCTTATATTGTATACGCTACTTAATGGGAGTATTATTTGCACTGCATTAATAAACTAATTATATAATCTTTTAAAAGCACAGAAAAGTTTGCTAATAGTGAAGATATAGACAACTAATACTTTACTCTGGTGAAGGGAAGTGTGTCTATGTAATTACCTAATCCAACTATGTCCAAGGGAGTTATCTTTTCTATCTGAATTGATCGCCATTGTCTTCTTGCAAGGCATCTTACTCCTGCATAGCATTCAACACACTCCAACCTGCCCCGTAAATATCGGCTGTCAAAGTCTGTTTGCATGATTTCCTACTTTATTTGTGATGGTGTCATCATATGTTATGCCAGAGTATTGCGCGGTTTGAATATTGAGAGCCGATAAAAATACAGGGGTGGTGGGTTGAATGTTAAAGGTTTAAGAAATCCAAGGGAAGTTAGGCCAACAGAGTAATCTATTGAAAAATTGTTGAAAATATCTATTTAGTTATTTTATACCATAAAGCATTTTTTTCTCATGTAGTGAATTAGTTTGTTAGTGCTGGAAAAAATGAAAAATAAGCCTATTTGCAGTGTAAGGCCAGGCTAAAACCGAAATGCTACAATAATATATTTGTAGATCTTCCTGTTTTGCTATTTTCTTGTGTTGATTCCGCACTTCAACTATTTTCAGGAAAAGAGTTGTTAGACGATGACAAGAAAAAGTAACAATTTTTTAAGATATTTCTTTTCTTTATTTTTCTTAATTTATTTTTTAAAAAATCTTTGAATTTCTTATTACCTTTGTCCTTTTTTTAGATTTATTTTGACCCCCCCCCCCCCCCCAAGTCTGGTTCTCTCCCCCGCCCCCAACAAACAACAGAAACAAACAAAAAAAAAAACTAACCTGCATGGATCTTAATAAGTGCATCAAGCGTGATGAGTTTTTTATTGAATCATTTGTTTTTCTAATTTTGTTAACGGATTAATTTAGTTGTGTGATTTGTTTAACTTTAATCCTTGTTAACATCAACCAATGCTGTTCTTTTGGCCCAATTGTAACTATTTATTAGAAATCTTGAAAATAAATTGGTTGCTATCTTTCTAAATGAAAAAACAAAAAAATGATCATTCATAATAGATATAAATAAATAGCCAGACTCACTGTTGCTTAACTTTTGTGAGAAAAAACAATTGTAAAAAATACTTTTCAGATAATTAGGTAATTTTTAATTTTTTTTTTTTAAATTTGAATTTAATAATTTTTGTCAAGATTCTAAAAAGCAGTCAAACTTGGCAAAGTCAATGATTCTCAGGAAGTCTTCTCTGCAATCAGTTATTTATATACAAAACCTCGTTAATGTTTGTGGATGTTGGGTGGTGTAATGGATGCTGCTTTGGAATATAAATCTCAAGAAGACAGAATTCAAGTTCCAGCCAAGTTCGTTACATTCACTTATACACTAATGCCCTTGGGAAAGGTATGAATCTATTGCTTCTCCCTCAGCTAGGAGTAAATATCAGGACAGAGACTGGGCATTATGGCCTTGATTAGCAACCAAGTCTAGGAAAAAGAAAAACAATTCAAACCAGCCTGGAAGGGTTGGACATGCTCAAGACACACACCACTGTTACAGTGCATAGGGGGCTCTTGTGACCCCTCAGCAATTATGAGCCTCACAATCAAGATTGATGAAAAAATCTGGTTGATTGGCACTTTTTTTTTTTTTTTTTTTTTTGCAGTTGACCTGTGCATTTTCTGTTTTCAAATAAAAATGTGAAATAGTCATAAAATGAGTAGAAACCCATTTTCAATTATAGCCTTTAACATAAAGCTCCAATTGAAGATGTTAGTGTAAATTGGACAGAGGACAAGTGGAGAAAAATTACCTACCCTGACTAATCTTCAAATTAACCTTCAGAATGTTGCTAAAGAAGTTTTCTTTTTTTTCTCAAAATCTAAACTTTATTGGCAAGTCACATATTCGTTTCAGTTGTCCTCATTTTTTTTATATTATATGTTTTAACTCTTTAATACACAGAAACAGTTTTAGAATAAATTTTATATAAAACCTGGACATAGACCAACAGCAAAAATAAATTCAAACCATTTTTAAAAAATTGACCATTGCTTTGTTTGCTTAATTTTCTGTAAGTTGCTGTTGTCCAGATTAAGTTTCTAAAGTAATAGTTAAAAGTCGACTTACTTTTGACCATTGTTAGTTTTAATCAAGAATGTTAATATGATCTGCATAAAAAAAAAATTGACTTCTTTCTTCCTTAGTATTTTTGAAAAATGTTACATATTTAATTTAATTTAAATGTTACACATCCCAAATACAGATGGTGTCACGTGTTTGTAACTCTGTCAGGGACATAGGTTTTAATTTGAAACAAAATTAAATTATTCCTTGATAGTAATTGAGGACAAAGATATTAAATGTTACACATTTTAAAATGCTTTTTCCCTTTTGAAAAATAGACTTTTAGACAGGGTGGAAACAAGGTAGAAAATTACTCGTTATTGAGAGTTGAGTTTTAGTTTAATATTCAGAAAGTACTAAATGTAAGAAAATTATATTTTACAAGTAGAATGCAGTTGCAGAATTACATAAATAATCTGGATTTTTTTTTTTTTTAGTTTAAATAAACTAGTTGCATAATTATTTAATTTTATTTAATGAAATGTTTTAAAATAAATGCTTATTTCTTCTCTGAGAATTAATTTCTCTAAATTTAAAAATTAGCATCCATTTAACTGGTTTCAACATTGAAGTCTGCTTGGAGGTGGGGAGGCCCAAAACCCAGTTAAAATGTCAAAGGTTTTTTAGTAAATTGTTTTAAGAAGTTCTTCTGTTTAATCTCTCACTAAACTTGAGGAAGGCTGGAAAACGTGCTGGTGAAAATGTATTGAGTGAAGCAGCAAAAACACCTGTCTGATTCTTACATTTAAAATCATGACAGGATTTCATTTCAGAACTTCAAACAAGATTTTAATACTAACCATTTCTCAAAAGTCTGGAGCAATCTGAAATGACATTCTGGAGACTTGGTTTTATTAACTAAAATTTCAAAACTGAATCCGATTGATCTAAAACGTGTATTGTCGTTTTTGATAACAATTTACTTCATTATCTGTTTTAAAAAAAAAAAAGGGATGCTTGAGACGATCAGTGTTGAACCTAAAAGAATCCATGAACAAAATCAAATGCAGTTTTTGGAAATCTTTCTCTAGAATGGCAAAGCTTCCATTAAAGCAGTTCTATTTCTGATGGAACAGTGGACTAAAGGGAAGATTAGAATTATTATCTGGAACATTAAAAGACTGAATTATTCTCTCAGCATCTCAAAAAGAAGTATAAAGATGCTACCATTCATTTTTATTGGAAAAATACGGAACATTCAATATTTTGTTAAAATCAAAAACATTAGGATGAATTTATTACACATAAAAAAAAAATCTATGAAACTTTTCTTTGATGTGATTGCTCAAAATCCGGTACCTTTTTTGTTGTAGTTTTTTGTGATTAAAATACTCTTAAATAGTCAACGAGGCATCACTCTGGAAAAGCACTGATTTTATTTTAGTTCTAACAGAAAATCACTTATCGATGTAGTTATTTTACTGCTATAAAGTAAAATTTCAAATGGTTTCATAAATTTCATATTTTATTTCAAATTTTAGTCTCTTGAGTAATTTAATGTTTTTAACTATGAAAATTTTTGTGTTAAAAAATTATTTTTGTAATGTTAACATAAAATCCTCATTTGTTTCTTCCTTTGTTTTAGTATAAGTTTTTTGATTTTGATTTTAAGTCCACTTAATGAACAATTGAAAAAAAATTCTTGAAAAGAAAACTCATTTTGCTTAAATCATTTTTGTGATTGTTCCAAAAATGAGAAATGGGTTTCTAGTTTCTGCTATAAATTCCATCGAAATGATTATAATTAAATATTTTTTAAAATTCGAAACTTTTATGTTTTTTTAAAAAAAAAGAAACATAAAATCCAAGTCTGGAAAAGATTTAATAAGGAGGACATAATTAATGTTTACATTTCAATCTTGATTGATGTCGCTTTTAATTTAAAAGGCATCATTATCATTAATTTTAGTTTTTCTCCTTCTCATCAATTTGTGTTAAAACAATTTTTTTTCTTTTCTTAGTCAAAAATATTTTTTCAGTTGAATTTTTTTTTTAATTTGATTGAAAAAAATTTTAATTTTTTATTTGAAAACAAAATGAGCAAAGGTTTGATTTTTTTTTTTTCTTTTTTCTGATCAGCAATTTTTCAGAGAATTATTTTTGTTTATTTGTCTGTATTTCTGAGATGAGGTAGTATTTACATTATTTGGACTATTGTCCTCATCTTTGTTGCCATTTGTATGACGTTTTGGCCGTTGTATGCTCTGGCCTTCTTCAAGTGCTAGGAATTTCAAACCGAACCCCTTTTTTTACAGTCACTGGGGTATATCATTCTCATTCCTTGTGTAATGCCACGATTGGAAGTCAGGCTACAGCAGTGGTGAGCAAGTAATTTGCAGGGTTAAAGGGAGATAACTAATGATTTCCAATTGTGGCATTATGCAAGGAATGAGAATGATATACCCCAGTGATTGTAATAAAGGGTGATTGTAATAAATTTCTAGCACCTGAAGAAAGCTGGAGTGTACAATGGCCGAAATGTCATACAAATGGCAACAAAGCTGAGGACAATAGTCCGAATAATGCAAATACTGTATTATTTTTGTTTGTTTTGAAAGTGTTCAAAATTCAAGGTTCTTGTTGCCAGGTTTTCAATCCACCCACTTGTATAAATGATAAACACACTTTTTAGGGTTAATCTGATCTGTATGACCCCCCCCAACTCCTCCTCAACCAATATTAGAAGATATTATTATTATTATTATTATTATTAATTGATTAACTTGTATAAATATACTTTTGGTAAAATATTGTAATTATGAATTGTTTTAATTGTAATTTTTAGAAACATTAAATAACTTCTCTCATGTTATTTACTTTGTGAATATCAATAATTAAAGTTTTCTCTCAATTTTGACTCTAAAAGCAGAGAATTTTCTCTGGAATATATTTGCATGTGTGTGAGAAACAGTGACACCCCATTTGGAGGTGTGTGAATATGGGCCCTTTTTAATGCTTACATATCATCATTCTTTTGTTCTTGGTACTACAATTTTCAAATTTATGCAATTTCTGATTTCAGCCTTTTAAGATTTTAGAACATGACCCTTTCCTCTGATCAAAAAGACAAAAAAATGTATTTTTTTTTTTTTTTTTTAAATTTAATGACTTTTAAAAATGTGAAAAGCAAACTAATTAATAGTAGAATATTTTAAAGTCTATTTTCAACATGAAATACAAAGTAACTTTTTGACCTTTTGTTTATAAAATATTTGAATTTATTTTTATTCAGTGAAAACATTTAAATGTTTAGTGAAATTATTTTTTTTTAATCAAGATGATTTTTAATAAAAATCACTTCAATTAACTTAACATATATGAAATCACAAAAATTTATTTTTACACTAAAATGTTCTAAAAATTTAACTTAAGACAAAAACTTTTATGCTGTTAAATTTTATTTTATTTATTTAAAATTAAAATAAACCCAAACCTGACTTGAAACAGATTTATGGTTGATTTGTAATGTTTGTTTCTGATTTGTTACTCTTCATCTTTGGTACAGAAGAGAAATTGTCCTTCCATAGGCAAGTGTTCTTTTGTGTTCTGCTTTTATATATTTCCTCTCTCTGTCTCTCTCTGTGCACTTCAAACTCACCTCAATTGCTTGGTTGTTGTCATTCTTATTGATTGTTGTCATTCTTCTAGTCTAGAAATCTGTTTTCCATTATTTAACTGTTCATTAATTTTCTTTGATCAACAATTGGCAATTATTTGCTTAACAATCTACATTTTGATTGTTTACCTCTGTTCAAGTTAATTTATAGATTATCTTCTTTCCATGGAAACAATTTTTTCCCTTTTTTATTTTTTTTTAAGAAAATGATTATTTTCAGGTTACCAAAAGAATTCTAGAATTTAAGTCTTTTTATTATTTTAAAATAACAGAACATTTTAAGATGAGAGGATTTTTTTTTTTAATAAATCTTAATTCATTATCTTCAGACAGAAAATTCTTTTTGAGTGTTTAATTTTCATATTTCACCTGTTTATATTGTTTTTTTCTTCGCAATTATTTTCTTTTTATTTTTGTTTTTCATGTTACAGACTTTCTTTTTTATGCATGTCTTGGGGGTTATAAGAAGTTACAAAAGAACAGTCTGCTTTGTTACAAACTTTCACTTGGTGAAGAGGAAAAAAATTTAGAATTGCATGAAAACCCAAATAGTTTCAATTTATAAAAATTACTTTCTTAAATTGAAAATAAAAATAACTTGATTGGACAAGTCAGTTTTAGATTAATAATTTACTGACACCAATGATAATTTATCTAATAAGTGGAAATGATATAACGGAATTTGAGTTTGTTTTTATATCATTTTTGGCCTAAGCCACTTCCCCAAATCTAGCCCTATATGACTCATGAGGGTTTTGATATGCTGGTGAAAAAAACCCATGTATCAAAATATCTTGTTCTTTTGAAGGACTTCTTGTTTAATTCAAGAATTTTCCAACAACCTAGTATGTGATATATAATATATATATCCAGGCAAAGAGAACCAACAGTTTTACAATTTTGTGTTCTCCGGTATTTACTTTAATTTTTTTTTTTTTTATAAAAGTGCTCAATACAATCAATATTGTAGAGCATAATTAATTAAATTTGTTTTTTAATTAAAATAAAATTAATTTTTAATAAAAAAATTAAAATTTAATTAAACAAATTTAATCATATATATATATATATATAATCCAGAATAGTTTTAAATGAGAATATTATGCATTTTGCTGTTTGGTCCAATATTTAATACATCCATTTGAGTTGTTAAATTTCTAATAGTTCAGCTGTTGTACACTGGGTTTTCATGGCTCTTCTTCCTTCTAAGGTTTGATTTGGGGAGCTTGGTTTTCTCCAATGTCACCTCTCCATCTCAATTTTTCAGCAAGACATTTAGGGATCTGGAAAGATACTTCCTCTACTGGGGGCAAATAGCTTCTAAGTATGCTAACTGCTTGGTGGTGGTAGCAGCAAATTTGAGACTTTTGTTCTCCACTGCTTCATCAGAGGTTCTCAAATGAAATTGAGAACAAATCATCACTGTAGATTGAATAAAGAGCTTTGTTAAAAAATTTTACTGAATACAAAAACAGATGAAAGATGGAGAGTACAATGGTTGAAACATTGTGAGTATAACAAGCAAGAGTAAGGATATTTTTGTGTGGAGATATATATATATATATATATATATATATATATAATGAAATATAGGTTGACTATGAAGGAGTGGTGCTAGAGCTATAAAATCTTGCATGCATTAATTTCATTATATATATATATATATATATATATATATATATATATATCTCCACATACAAATATCCTTATTCTTGCTTGTTATACTCACACACACATATATATATATATATATAAGGATCATCATTTCAGGTGAAATTTATACCTCTAGCATTACTCCTTCATAGTCAACCCATGAAAAGTTCATAGTTTGATGATAAAGGGGTGATGCTAGTGCTATAAAATCTTGCAGGCGTTAATTTCAGCTCTTATTGTTTATTTCCAGTTAAACTGACATCTGACCGTTGAAAGACTTCAAAATTAAAAAGGAGCAACTTCTCTTAAAAATGAACAAAATCTGACATTGTGGTATTATCAAGTACCTGATGAAATAAGGGTTTTAATCCTCACCCACTAAAACATTCATGCTGACATGATTGTACATTACGGAATGATGTGCCAACTTTATCCACAGTGCAAAAGTTTAGCAACAGAGTTTAAGAGGGAAAAGGGAGAGAGTCTTGAAGATGCTCCATGGTCTGGGCATCCCGCAACTACTGCCACCAAGGAAAACACTGACTAGGTTCACCACGTGGTGATGGATGATAGGCAATTGGCTATAAATCAAATAGCTAATGCCTTTAGCATATCTAATCAGAGAGTTGAGAATATTCTGCATATTGAACTTGGCATGATCAAGGTGGGTGCTACATCTACTGACACTAGATCAAAAGCACATCAGCCTCATCACGTCATGGTCCAATCCGACATTGTTTGAAGCGGCTCCAGTTGGTTTCCTTGAATGTTTCTTAATCCAGGATGAGTGTTGGGTTCATTACTGAGTCAGAGACAATCCATGGTGGAAACACCCTTCTTCACCTGCTCTTGACAAGGTTGTTTCATCTGCAGGGAAAATGATGGCCTCAGTTTTTTGAGATAAATTGTATTTACTGATTATCTTCAGAAAGGCCACACTATCAATGGAGAGTAGTACTTTGCCAAATTGCTGAAGCAGTTACAAAAGGCTATCAAGACCAAACAACCAGGAAAACTGACAAAAGGGGTCTTGTTTCATCAGCACAATACTCTAGCACCTCAGTACTTTGAGATGATTGATTACTCTCTGTGTTCTCCTGATCTGACCATTGTCTATTCCCCAACATGTAAAAAAAAAACAAGTAGCTGGAAACTAGGATTGCCATGATGATGATGTCATCTGCTGTTGATGACTTGTTTTGACTAACAAGATGAACGATCTTTGAAAAATCAGTTGTCAGTTTAATTGGAAAGAATGCAGTTATTAATAAGAGTTGAAATGAACGTGTGTAAGATTTCACAGCTCTTCTTCATAGTCAGCCTATGAACTTTTCAGCCCCCCTTTCTTTTTGTCAAGTGTCATCTGTTTAAGATGAATTCTAATCAATTTAGGAATAAAGGCTACAGAGATTTTGCAAGAACTTTTATCAACTAATATCTTTTCTTTTCTTGCTTTTTCACTTTTTTTTCTTGACCTTTGTACCTGAAAAGTGATAACAAAACATTTAGTAAAATTATTCAGGCTGCTCAGCTTTCAGTGAGATAATTGATTTGATAAAAATTTCTTTGAAATCTTGCTCAAAAATTTCTCAATCCCACTTGGTAATTTGCACCTTGAATCACTCTTCAGGTACAATGGGTAAGAGAAAACATTTATGAAAATAACAATTTGAGGATGCCTTTTCTTTTGCCAATCTAAAGTAAAGCTTTTCTAACCTTAGTACATTGAACTAATAATTTTGTTATATTTATCTATACTCATATCAAAACATTTGTCTGCTAAGATTTATAATTGAAAACGTTAAAATAAATAAAAAATGTACTGATGATTAAATTGTAAAATGATTTGTTAGTCCAGAAAAAGTTCCAGAAGTTTTAAATAATGAGACTGGCTAAAAAAAAAAAAGTCTATTTTTGTAAACTACTTTTGAGAAAATAATGCCCACACGAATAAGCTTCTTGTGAATCTAATTCCACAGAAATCCTCCATCTTCTTTATACCATCTTTTCAAAACATGAGATCATGGTTCTCCACAACTTCCTCTTTGTAGCTCTCCACCATCACTTCCAGGAACAATCATGCTAATTGCCAATGTTCACCTGAAATTATAGCCCTAATATCACTGACCCTTATTGAACTTTTCAATAGGTTGTCTTTTAAAAATGGGTATTTAACATTTTAGTAAATATTGTGATAGCAAGAATTCATTTTTATTGAAATTAACTGAAGTTCCTCCTTCATTTTCCACTTTGTGTATAAACCGTATATACCAGGATGAAGAGCCTAATAAAACCTTTTTTCTTTTGGTAACATTAAAATTCCTGATAATGACAAGGAAGGATTGAAAGTACTTGAAAAACATAATGAGCTTTGGCAGCTTCTTTATGAATTTGATCTGGAAGTTAGCCAATTAAGTTGAAATAATCAATTTGGCTTCTAAAACAATTGCATGCATTGATTAGGCATCCTTTAATTGTGTTGGCCATGGTGGTCCTGATGGCAACCTTCAAGTCCTTCATATTGTTGTTGCTCTCCTTCTAAACAGACACAATAGTTTAAATCAGGAGAGTTAGGAAGTCAAATGTCACCAGTAAGATGACTATGAAGATATTTGATCAGCCATTCCTGGGTCTTGTTGGCCAGGTTTACGTAAGACCTTCTCTGAGCTTCTTCCTCGATGAAGAGCTTGACAGTGGTGTCCTATGTCAATATAAGAAGAGCCACTGATCCTAAAGTCTTGTGTGTGTAACTGGAAGGGGGGTATGGCCTTCATTGCTCATAACTCCCAAGATTGTCACAGACGGCAGGGACTTCAGTCACATGTCATTCCTTCTGTCCACTTTTAGATCTTGATCAAACCGGTGGGTGGGGAGAAAGAAACAACAATGTTGGGAACTTTGTTTAGTGAGCACTTTGATGAGATCATACAGTTCTCCCAGCTGCTATTGGGCATGAACTGCTTTCGTTACATAATGTAGGATTTGTGTTTGAGGTTTTTGTGCACCTCTGATACACTGACTATCAATGGCTTACAAATTGATTTTTCAATGTTCTCATCAATGATACCTTAGATTTGAATGAAATCAACATTCCTGACAATGTCTGACTTTTGAAAATGTTTCTTTTCTTTTTGATCACTGAAGACATGTTCTTTTCTTTTTGATCACTGAAGACATGTTCATGCCAGAGAACTAGAACTCTTTTCTTATCTTACACTGAAAGTGACATTTAAAAAAAATAATTTGTCGTTGGCAGATAAATAAATGAAAATGACATGTGCCATTTTATCTCCTGTATTGGTGGAAACTTCCATGGAGTGAGGCTGAAACGAAAAAGTTTTTTTCGTTAAAATTTGTCATGGCTTTTTAAAGTTCTGTTCTCAAATACCCTAACCCTGTATATGTAGTGCATCTCCCATTATTAGCTACTTCATGTTTGATTGAGATCTATAAAATAAATATTTACTGGAATCTAAAAGTTTATTTACTGAATGATGGCAATGTCTGTTAGGATGAGTTGTTTCATTCTGTATAATTGTAAAGAAACATCTTAAATATCAGCCTCAAACTAATGAATGTATTATGAACTTGAAATTTTAAACTGGCTGCTTTGTCAGTTAAAATTTAACCTCTTCAGAATTTACAAAAGTTAAAATGATCTCAAAATGATTGTCAGGCACTTCCAAACTGAAAAAAACTTCATGGACTAACCTGGCTGATGCTTTAGCAAATTTACTTAAGAAAAGTTGAGGACTTTGTCTTGCCTGAAAGAAGAAATTATTTAAAAAGGGGGGGATGCATTTTTGTCAAGCTATGCATATTTCAGCTGATGTAGCAATGGAATGTTGCAAACTGTGAATTGTTGGGTTCTAAATCAAGTTGCAAAACATGTGAGATTAGTCACTTGGAATTTTTTTTAAGACTCTCATAAGAAAATGAAGATCAAATTGATCCGGTTGGGGGGGGGCAACAGAATATATTAAGGCCAATGAGGTATCTTTTGAAATTTATTTCAAACTCTTTACTGCTGGTACAAAGGTTGGTTGTCTATAAGCAGAAAATAGCCCCACAGGCTGAAGAAGTCTGGAAGTAACGCAATGTTTTCGAATGGTTGGCTCATGGCACCTTCTAGATAGTGTTAAAATAATCACCGAGGTGCAAGGAATTTTGAATAGAGACATGGTTCAAGAAGTTGAATTCTTTCAAAAAAAAAGGGGGGGGAGTAATAGTGGGTCTCCAAAAAATGGTTTGAAGCACCACAACCTCATAATATAAATGGCTGATTAATTGAAATGAATTTTCAAAATATGGACAATGCATTTCATATTACTGTTGTCTTTATGACAAAAGTGTTTCCAACATTTTTTTTTTTGCGGGGGGGGGGGGACTTTGCACATGTTTTCTAATAATAATTTTTAATTTCAAGAAAATGTTCGTTAGAATTTCACTAGCCTGCTTGATAATGTGAAACTTGGAAAATTTACTAGGATTCATCAAACTGTTGCCTCATATTAAGATTGACACGTCATCTGCTATAATCTATTTTATGTGAAATATCCTGCACATTAATAATACGAATATTTCTGTAAATAGTTTTCTAAAAAATATTTTTTTCTCTGGATAATGTGAGATACAGTGTATAAGGTGGGGTGGTAAAAAGTTCTCAGCCTGACCGACATAATCTAAGTTCAAATTTGTGAGAATGGATGAAAGAAAACTAAAAGAACAGGGTTGTTGGCTTTGTATTCTATTTAATCTGTGTTTTTTTGTTTGTTTTTTTTTTTAATTTCAAAATAGAAAAAGTAATATTTAACTCATGATTATTTTTCTCTTAAAATTCACAACTAAAAATCTTTTGTGTAACAAAGGTTTTTTTTTCTGTTTTGATACAATCTTCACTTCTGTGTTTTTCTGGTGATGGTTGCTTGTTCACTTTTATATAATACCCACTTGTTAAAAAAAATAGGAGGTGAGATTCTGAAACTGTTCTTTTCTCTGTATCTATTTTGAAAAAAAAAATTTTTTTTATTTAAATTTTTTTTTTTTTTTTTAATACTGTTGTCACTTCATATGTGGAATGTAAGTGGATCCTTTTTTTCTGTTGGTTATGGTACTTATGCTTTGATGAAGACAGACAGACATTTGTTGTTGACATCTGTAAAGTGAATTATGTAACCCTCAAAGTTTGTCTACTTTTCAATAGTTTGTTCTTCAGTGTTCCATGTCACCCCACTTCTCGCCACATACACTTTTTTTTTTTTTTTTTTTAATCATTATTCAAGGAATGAACCCCCACCTCCCAATTGTTAAAAAATGTTTTCGGTGTTTGTTTGCATGTGTGTTGGAAATAATTATTGTAATTTTTGCGATAATTTGAATAACAGCAAAAGGGAAATGATTTTGTCCCTTAAAGGAGAAATGTTTTTCTCTCTTTCTGCCCAATTCAAAAGTGATCTTAAGTTGACACAGAAATATGAGAATCAACTAACATGATAGAAAAAAAGAAAGCATATAAGAAAAAGTTTCCAACCGAAGCAGAAATTTCAGCTTTCCTCAAAGAATGATGTTTTAATAATAAAATTAATAATAATAATCTTGGGAATTTATTTCATAAATTTTACTGTTGTTTCTTTGGTTGGACAGTGTATAGAGCAGGGGAGTGGATTTCTATCAAATTACACAAAATATAATTTTATATATCAAGGATAATATTAGGGGAAAATGTGTGGAAAAAGTTTGTGTGACACGTTTAATCTTTTAGGACTTCATCCAATGAAGAATGCCATCCTAAATGACAAAACAAGTCAGACAAAAACTTTTCTCCACTTTTGCCAAAATACGAAGGATAATGATTTGCTGTTTTGGATTTTCTGGGGTGAATTGGACATATTTCTCTTATTATGGGGGTGGGGAGTGCCCAATATTAGTAATGGAAGATATTTGGAGATACAGTGTGGCTATAGAAATCAATATTGCATGGTTCTTGGCAGTCTCTTTGTTGTTATATATGTGCAAAGAATTGGGGAAATTTTGTTCACTGTTTGCCAAGCCCATTGAGTCAAAACTGTAGTAGTTGGTGAGCAAATGGCATTTATATATATATATATATATATATATACATACACACACACAGGTTGGTATGGATGGAATAAAATTCTGATATCCAAAAAGAAATTCTTAAGAGTGATCAATACAAAGTAGAGCAAATCATATTTATACTTATTTTAGAAATTTGAAATAAATATTATATATATATATATACACACACACACACACAGTAGGATTCTATATCAATAGTAGAGAATGTAAGTTTAAAAATAAACAGATTTTCATTTTGCCAGGTTCAATGATGAAAAATGGTAGTAAATATTAAAAAAAAAAACTACCTTGATCCAGACAACATTCACTTTTGCAAAGGTTAATTTAATTTTCTAGTTCACCTAGTGAGGTTTGACAGAAACAGGCGCCTGAAGCCCTTCTTCATCTGAAGCAGTGGTTCCCAAACTTTTTTTCTCTGGGCTACATTTTCAGAATGAAAATTTGCTTGTGCCTCACCAAATTTTGTGATAAAACATACATTAAAAAATTAAAAAAAAAAAACCCAGTAAAGGTTAAAAAGAGATCACCACTGATTCAAAGTCAGAACAGTATCATTGATAACTCTCTCCTTCAATTTGCAGACCCTACTTACTATATTCATAATACTTGATATAATGATAAAATATCAATAATTATTTATAGGGTCTCATGCATAGAATTACAGGTAATCCATGATAATATTTTAAATTTTGAAATCATGTTTTTGGCATGTGATTTTTTTTTTTTTTTTTTAAATTGTTTCTAAATCTTTATCTTTCAATCATTCTGTCTCCCCTGCTATTCTTTTCTGCCAATGAGACATGCTGCATTATTTGGGAGCCACTGGTCTAAAGGATTCTATGCTTACATGCTAAATCCTTCAATGCCCGGTTCACACTCCACCCACATCTATTGAACAGGTTAAGAGGCTCATCCCTTGTTCCTTGCTTAGGATGTGGTTTCTGGCTTTATCTTTTCCAATCTTTTCACTATTACGTAGCCCCCTGCACATCAGTGGCGTTACTGCCTTGCTCGGGGTGATACGATTAAAAAAAAAAAAAAAAAAAATTACTACACACACACACACACACACACACACAGTGTCAAAAATATCTCTCCTGGAGATCTCCTCCACTCTCAAAAATATCCATTTAGGCTGAAGAACTGTTCATGCTCCACCCTGGTTGTGTTTTAAGCAACTAAAAGAAGACAATAGCCTAAAGTTTAAATATTCTAAAAATGACACTCTTAGATCTTTCAACTTTCTCCTTTATCTTTTTCATTATCAGAACTTTTTTTGAATTTGACAATGCAACATTTGTGCAATTTATTAAGTTTGCAACAGTTTGCAATTGAGATAACTTCAGAAACAATGCTAGACAAATAAATAATTCTGTTGGGAAAATTTAACATTTGTCAGAAGCTATAGATGTAAATAACAATGTTTAGTCTTTCATTTTGTATGCTACAATTTGATGTCTTATATACTTACAATTTAAACATTATTTTTTGTAGATATCTGTATTTGAAATAGACACCCTTTTTTTTAAACAGTGTATATTAGATCTGTTGGTCTATGCACAGCACATTTTGTTTGTTGTTTTCTCAGGTGGCAGACCAATAGATGTAATATACACTTTAAAATAAAAAAAAAACAAGACATCTATTTCAAACACTGGTATCCATGGAAAACAATGTTGAATTAAAAATAAATCTATTAATTCTTTGGAAATATATATTTAGATTCACAATGGACACAAAGGCAATGTCTAAAATTTCAATCTTTGATTAGATTCATTGCAATTAATCTTGTAAAAATCTTCCTCAGAAGTTTATATTTCAATGTTGCCAGATTTTGTTTGAAACTTTTGCATTAGCTTTCTCAATCATTCATAAATATAAGTGACAAGGATTTTACACATGGTTTTTGGCTTCGACTTTGATTCCTTTTTTATACAAATTTAGTTGAATGTATATCGAACAAAACTTTAGAATATTTACACAATATACAGATTCATTGGTAGTAATCTGTTAGTTTTAAATAAAGTGTCTTTTGATGGCTGGCCTGTACATTAAGTTGCATGCATCTGATTCTGAGCCAATGCAATACTTGAGACTGTCACCTATCAAGAAGTTTGGCCAAAATATGTTGACTACCTGAGATTTTACATTTTGACTTCACCATTATCAATATATAGAAACTGCGATAACAGCAAACTGAAACACCGACCACTGAAAGAATGTATATTACGTTACACATGCTGCTTAAAATAATGGTTATTTGAAAAGAATATCTTATTGGGAAAAATACATTTGCTTTGTCATAAGACATTGTGCTGTTTTTTGTTTTTTTTTTCTCTTCAATATCTCTTTTATGCCCATAGTGGGTAATTTACTTACGCACACATGCAATTTGCTGTCAGGACTTTTGTCCTCCACTGAATATTTACAAATACTTACTGAATTTGCCATTGATAGTTTATTCTGTATTTAGTTTTGAATAATTCATTAATATTTTATCAGTTTCATCCATTCTATTCATAATTAGATTTTTCTAAACTGATTCCATTATAGAAATTAGGAAATAATTTTACTCTCTGGCAATTGTAATTTTAAAAAATTTTATTTAATTTAACATTTAGTACACGCACCCTTTGAAAATGAAATAGTATTGCCCTGATTCTATAACATTCTGAACAGTTCTGAAAATAACATGTGAGTGCCACGTAGCACGATATCTCATTTATTCTTCAGCCATGGCAAAGATGGATGAACTTGATAAGAAGCTTCAATTGACAATAGTTGGAGACAGAGCCTTTTCCAAGCATTTTAATGTTCCTAGATTGACAATTTGGATCATTATCAAAAAGTATGATGGAATGCATGTTGAGAATAAGTTAAAGACTGGCAGAAATGGAAAGGAAATTTGATGGAGATATCCCAGGGAATCATTATTTAATGCCAAAGGACATTGTCAAAGATGTAGAGATGAGAACTTTCACTTGATGTGTTTGTCAAGCAGGATTTTGAGCTTGTTGTTCAAGGAAAATTCCCTTCAGGCAGGATTTTGAGCTTGTTGTTCAAGGAAAATTCCCTTCAGGCTAAATGTCTAAGACATACATTTTATGCTATAGAAGTCTTGTAGAACAATGGAGTAAATATTGAAACTTTATCTCCTGGTTAAATGAAACCAAACTAGAATTTATTTGGTTGCATAAACTCTTGGTATATATGGAGGGAATTAAATGAGGTTCACAAAAGCCAAAAAATAGCCTCCTTATTATTAAGCATGATGGCACAAGTTTTATATTTTGGGAAGGTTTCACTGCTTTTAAACCAGAAGAACTAGTGACAATACAGAGTATCATGGATAATAAGCAATATTTGGGTATTCTTAAAAATAATATAAGACAAAGTACATGGAAATTATCTTTAGTGTGTCATTGGATGTTCCAACATGACAAGGGTATTAAATATTGGGGCCACAAATTGTTACAAAATACTTAGATGGCATGGCAGCAAAATTAAGGTATTGGTGTACTATGCACAAAGTCCTGACTTAAACCCTGTTGAGAATCTATAGACCAATTTGGAGAAAAAATTCAAAGAAGTAGACAAATCTTTTGAATTTGATGGAGCTGATAATTATTGTCAAGTGGGTGGGTGGGGTAAAATATGTGTCTGTATTGTATTGACCTTGTAAGGGAATATAAAAATATATATTGTAAGGGAATATAAAAAAATGATTAAAAGTAATAATTGAGATTAAAGGTTACACAATTATTGAGGCAAGAGGGCCAATAATTTTGTTCTGTTAGATGTTTGATACTTTTGTTTGACATTAAACTAAAATTTGGGTTGTTAGCTGAACTACACATTCTTTCAAAGCCATTTTTTTCATCATTTGTGAACTAATGTTCTGAGATTACAGCTTTATTCATAAGTGCGTGGTGGGGGTAATTACGATGGCAATTGTGTGCGTGTGTGAATTGGGATCAAATACGAATTTAAAAACACACACATATACAGTGTGCGATAGGTAAATTGTCTCCATTTTTTACTTTGTGCATATGCATTGTTGTTTTTGATTTTATCAACTGCACAGAATAGTAGGGTCAGTTGGGCACTGTCTGAAAAAAAGTACCATGATGCAATTCACTTTGTCAGTAATTTAGAAATGGCATGCTGTACTGCTTGGTATTCACACCAGAAACTCAAATACAAACTTTTCAGTGTTTGGGTATCAATCTGAGAACAGTGCAGAGGATTCGGAAAGAGTTGGAGGAGTCTAATGGTGATTGGAGGAATCCCTTGATAACATTATGCCTCCATTCATTTTTCCCCACAAAACCCCAGGTTCAACACAGAAGCCTACATCAGGTGCCTGAGGAGATAGTGCTGCCCTGGGTCAAGAAAGTGACTGCTGGAAGATTTTATGTCTAACAGGGGACTGCACTATGTTACACTAGCAGGAGAACCCAGTCATGGCTGACAGACAATTTCTATGACATCACCCCCCCCCCTTACATCTAGATACCCTAACTCCCCTCTTGATTATCATGTATGGGGCGCATTTGATAGAGGGACCAACAAAACTTTTTGTAATACCAAAGATGAACTGAAAGCAAGGATTATAATAGTATTCATCAACTTATACAAAGGGACTGTCTAGAAGAGTTGCAGGAGATTCCAAAGTTGCTTGGAGGCAGCAGTTGAAGCCAATGACAATTTTATTGAATAAATTTACTCTTTAGAATTTCAAGATATATTTAGCAAAAATTTCATAAAAATATCTGTTAAAATGAAATATCAGTGTCATTTAGACGACAATTTATCCATCGCACACTATATCTCTCTCTGAATTGGGACCAAATTAAAACAAACACACACACACACACACATTAATAAATATACATGTTGTCCTATGTCTATGGCACAACTCAGTTTCATATGTTATGCAATCATCAGATTGCACATTTCAAACAGTTTAATAGATTTGAATTTAAGTTCACTCTATGTTCATAGGAGTTAAATTTTATAAAGTTACTGTTTTTTTTTTTAAAAATGCAGTAATTTCATTCTGTTTGTACATTGATCACTGTTTTATTAACATCTGAATAATAATACTATACATATGTACACCCTCCTCATGTGTATATTTATTAATTTGTGTCGTATATATGAGAGAGATGCTGTACTGAGTTTTTATTGGCAGCTAATTAGGTTTTAGTTATTTGGTTTCTTCTCTCTCTTTTGTGGCAGAGAGATTTTTTTCACCTTCTCTTGACAGTTAATGGCAGTGAAAAAATTAAAATTCTAAAATATTTTTTTTTTTTTTTTTTTTAATAAATCATTTCACCCCAAGCAAACAGTGGTGTGCAAGGGGTTACGTAGGAGGAAAAGGAGGTTATATGGGGTGTCAGGAAGTGGGTAACAGAAGGATGAGAATACTGGTGTGATGGGGGTAGAGTGGATGGAGAAAAGAGTATGAGGGAAAGGATGTGAGTCAGTGAGATAGATGACTATTGACCTTACCTTTAAATTCTTGGAGATTGTAGCTGTTGGGGGAGCAAGTATACGGAAGGGAATTAAAAACTGATGTCCAGGTAAAAAAGAAAATGTGATATTTTTTGATTAAGATACTCTCTAATCTCTTGGGCAGCTCTAACCCCCTAATTACTTCAACAACCAATATCAGGTCAAAAAACAAAAACTTAGGGATTTGCTGGTGTGATTTTTTTTTTTTTGCTTCTGCCTTAAATAATTGCTTAATGGACACAAATAAAAACTACACTGACCATTCAATTTGTAAATGGTATTATTTTTTTTTTTTCTTGTGGGAGAAAATAACGCTGTCTAAATATTTACATTCATTGCTTTTAGTTACTGAAATGTTATCTGATAATTAGACATTCCATTTCAGTCCTCTTGGATTCACTTATATAAACCTCCTTTCATTCTATTGTCTGTGTTTTTATCTCTCTTATCTAAAATTCTGGGGAGCATATATAAGAGGATTATTCTGTATTAATGTACTTAGACAAATGTCCTCGTCTTGTTTGTTACAGAAATAATCTACAATTTTGAATATAACAATGTCCACACAAAGGGGACATAACTCATGCCAGTTAATTTGACCTTGTTAGTCTCTTCTACATGACTCCTCTGTCTTCAAAACATCCATATATTGTCAGCCAACTTGATAACACCTGAACTTTAGTTATCGTAGTCTATACAGTGTGGAGAAAGTTTATCAAGTTATGACAGATACACAATCAAGATGAGGATACTAGTCTGAGTTAATCTAATGATAATTCCACGTCTTCAAAATTTTATTTTTTAAGAAAGACCATTCGCTTTCAAATTAATTCAATCGTAAATGAAGTGTGATTGACCAAAGAGTTCCTGAGTGGGTGATGTTTGAGTTTTCAAAATTTTGGATAAGATTTTACTGCATATTTCTGCATATAAAACAACCCTTTAAATTAAGACAAAGTCAAGAAATATTTGCAAATTTTCATGAATTTATCCTATACTTATAGTATAAGACAACTGCTTATTGATTATGTACAGATGATGTTATTGAAAATGTTGTTACTTACTGTTTCCTTAGAAATTCAAAATATGAAATAACAATTCTTAATCATGTTTTTTCTAGACACATCCCCTAAAAGAAAAAATAATTTATGTTCCATCACGTGATCTCTTGTCAATAATGATTTTCCTTCTCCTCCTATCTAAACAGTTAAAAAAAAAAAAATCAGTACACCAGACTGTTTCTATTTAATATGTTCCTAACTTCTGTCTAAGCCCCATCTTATTGGTGGGGCTTCAGAATACACTGACTCCTCCTCTGCTGGGGGCAAAAGTCCCCCAAAGAGGTCCCCTGTTTACTGTGGGTGGCAACCCATGATGCATGAGCATTTTAGGAGTTTGGTTATACATATACTCCTAAATTCCAACTTACCATTTTGGCTCCTACTTGAGCTAGACAGGCTGTCGGAGAGGTCCGATCTAATGAAGCAGTTGGTCATGTGAAGCCCTAAGTTAGACTAACAAAACAAACAAAGTGTGCTCACATTTACTATATGGATCCACTACTTCACTCCAGAGTCAAATTGGCAGTCAAATGAATGGACAGCAACAGGTGAAAGTTGTCCAAAGACTAAAGATGCAAACATCAGCAGGCAAGGTTTTGGTCTCCATATTTTTGGATGTGCAAGGTATTTTGTTCAATGATTACCTTGAGAAAGGAAGAACCATCAATAGCAAACATTATATAGCATTATTGGTGCATTTGAAGGAAGAAATTGCCAAAAAACGGTCACAAATAAAGAAGCTAAAAGTGATCTTTCGCCAAGGGAATGCATCTTGTCACAAGTAGATCGCAATGATGGTTCAAAACAACATGAATTGCTCTTCGAATTGCTTCTACATTTACCATATTCTCTAGATCTAGCCCCCAGTGACTACTAGCTGTTAGCAGACTTTAAAAGAATGCTCCAGGGAAAGAGATTTGGTTCCAATGAAGAAGTAATATTGAAAACTGAGGCGTATTTTGAGGTCAAAGACAAATCGTTCTACAAAAAAAGATATTGAATTGTTAGAGAAGCATTGGAATCAGTGTATCACCCTAGAAGAAGACTATGTTGATGAATAAAGTTGAATTTTGCCTAAAAGTTTTTGTTTTATTAGCCAGGATTTATTGAGTGATGTGTTGACTAAAACAAATGAAGATAAATGCACTGAGAAAAACAAATAACAACAAATAGCTAAACTTAATAACAACAAAATTTATGGTGTTGAGACAATTTTCCAAAATTGTTGCTTGAGTCAGTCATCATTCTAATTCCTAAACTTAGCAAAGACCATTCTAACGTAACAAACTACCAAGCTATTGCACCAACAAGTTGCATTTTCAAGGTGATGGAGAGAATGGTAAATGCTCGACTAATGTGGTACCTGGAAAGAAACAATTTCTTATCTAACTACCAAAGTGGATTCCAGAAAAACCAAGGAACTTATGAACAACTTGTATGGTTAGAATCTTTTATTCATGATATTCTTGTTCAAGGTCATCATGTTGAATCAATATTTTTCATTCTTGAAAAAAATCTATGACACCACATGGAAGTATTGTATCTTAAAAGACATACATAAGGCTGGAATAAAATGAAGTATTGGCTACATTTATACAAAACTTCCTATCAAAGTTCAAAATAGAAACACAATATCAGACACACACAAGCAGGAAGCAGGATTACCTCAAGGTAGCATTTTATCAGTTAAATTTATTCTTAAAATAAATAGTATTATTAAAACTATTAATACAGGAATTGAAAAATCCCTGTATGTAGCTGACCTCTTGGTATCATTCTCATCACCAAATATGCCTTCCATTGAAAGATATGCACTTAAAACAAATATAGAAAAATGGATTCCATTTCTCCAATGCAAAAACTGTTTGTACGCATTTCTGGGGAAAAAAAAAACCTTACCATCTTGATCCAGAATTATAATTAAATAAACACTGAATTCCTATAGTCCAACAAATAAAATATCTAGGAATCATACTAGATAACAAACTTAACTTCAAGGCACACATTGATTACCTTAAACAAAAATACCAAACGGGTTTGAATCTTCTATAAATGTCAAAACTGAATTGGTGTGCTGACCATAAAGTAATACTCAAAATATATAGACCACACATCAGATCAAAATTAGAATATGGATGATTCATTTACTGTACCACATATCAATCCTATCTATAAAAAAATACAGACCATGCAAAATCAAGGACTGAGATTAACTCACCCATTCAAAGTCTCTTCTAGATAGAAGCCAATGAACTGCCTATATCTCTGAGATGGGAAAAATTATCCCTCCAATATGTACTAAAACTACAATTCAATCCAAATAACTTAGTATACAAATAAACCTCAGTATAACCAGTTCTATAGAAATAAGCCAAGAGCCATCCCTTTACTTGGACTTTGAATTAACAAAGCACTAAGACGAATAAACAAAGATTTTGATAACGTTAAACCAGTCACAATAAATAGTTAGCTCTATGGACAATCTCTAAACCTCACGTAGACCTAATGTTGGTACAAAAAGAATCAACAAAACTATGTACGGAGAATTAAGAGACAAATATTTTAACTATAAACCATTCTACACAGATGGATCAAAAATCCTAGATAGAATAGGCAATCATCAACAAACCAGGCTACCAAATAATCCACCCATCTATACAACTGAATTAAAAGCCATTAAAAATGATAGAGAATCCAGACGATAGGGAGTCTGAGAATATTTTAAACTTCCTATCTAGTTTAATAGCAATTAAAGAAAAGAACACAAATCATTCCTATATTCAAAAAATCCTAGAAATTTGTCATCAGTTAATAAAACACAAAACCATATTTGCTTGGATCTCTAGCCATATAAGCATCAAGGGAAAACATGAAGCCAACACATTGACAAAAGAGGTAACCAACATCAAACTCACAGTTTATAAAAACAAAATTACTCAACGCATCAAAAAAGAATGACAAGCAATTTGAGATATGTTCGTAAATGATAAACTATATGAACGTCAGCCAACAATAAGAAATAACATTAGAGCCATTGGCTGACCATAGACAAGACGTAGTGCTCAACAGAATAATAATTGAACACATTGCCCTCACATGCACACATTCTCAAGACAGAAAGTGTGCCTTTTTCTACCCACTGCAACCGATTTCTCACAGTCAAGTACATCTTGATAGAATACAAGAAGCACAAAATAATACGTAGCAACTATAACCAAGCACAAAATTTTGACGTTCTTCAAAAATATATACTAACTGCCTAAATAATAGGATATCTGAAGAAAACAAAATGCTTCCAGCTTTTATAGAAAATAGGGCTTGAACTTGGAACCATACAACTTACATTTTGAAATACTTCAAATTATACAACTTGTGATATTTTGAAAATAGTTTTTAAAAAAAAAAACCTTGAATATTTTGGAATATTCCTGAACAAAAAAAATCCAGTTTTGCCATTAAATGACCTGCAGGGGTTGATATATTGGTAAACCAAATAAACAATCAATCAACCAATCTGTCTAAGCCAGTCAAAATTCCTTAACTTATACCCATATCGATCATGGAACTGACATGAAAATGAAGAAAGTATCAAAGGAGGTTTAAATTGAATGTTATTAAAGCAGCCAGGGAATCGAACAATTGTGATGCTATTAGAAAATTCGATGTGACCGAGAAGCTGGTAAGAGAGGAGAGAAAGAATAAAGATGAATTTATCCCAATAATATATAAAGTAGAAATGGTTTTATTCATTTTATTTGACAATGTGAATTTTTTCATGTACATTATTGGTTATCATACTGAGGTCAAGGTGAGCCTACCGACAAATATCACTCAGAATTTAAGGTTTCTTTTTTAGAATTGTAACAGGAGAAAGCGTGCTAAGAGCCACCAGGGATAAGGAGACGTGGAAATCCATGATCCCATATGTCTTGAAAGGACAAGGGACATAGAAGAACATTATAAGATAACCCCCAATTTTTAAGGGTAATTTTTGTGATTTAAAGGTTATATTATATGCGGAAATATACAGGGTATGTGTATATAAATATATATAACACAAACTATATGAAGGGGTGCAGAAAAATTATTAGCCACACTGCTTTCTTTTATTTTGGATGAAACAAGATCAATTGTTTTGTTCTCTTAGTTCGTCCAAGAAATATATATATATATATATATATATATTTATTTATTTATTTATTTTTTTTTTAACTTCTCTTCTAAATGTGACTTTTGCTTATTTTCCAGGGCTACCAAGAAGTGCTGACTGTGGCGATAGTCCAGTAGGGAGCATACATGATGGCCGAGACCAGTCTTACCAAAGTTCCGATTCTGAATTCTACTAATACAAACACAAGACCAATCACCTGATTTTAGCTCTGATGAAGATATTGATGATGATAATAATAATTATGCTAATAATAATAATAACTTTGTTGTTGTTGTTGGGTTGGTGCTGTTTTGTCTAAAAGAAAAAAGATTTTTTTTCTTTTTTTTTTTCTTGACTGATTGTCTCTTGAGTAATTTTCACTTAAACGTAGAGACTTTTGTGCTTTCTCTCTTTCTCTCTCTCTCTCCGTCCGTGAAGAGTGAAAAATAACTTTCGAAAAGTATTAATAATTACAAACACGAAGGAAAAAAAAAACAAACTATAATCAAATGGCACAAAAAACAAATGACACTGCCACTTGAGCCCAAAACTGCTGCTTTAAAACCTGTTGAATCCCCCCCCCTTTCTTTACTCACTCACATTCCTATTGTGGCACCTGCCTCTGTCTCTCCCATGACTCTTACTGCTGCAATTCATTCCCTTTCTCAATTTATTGTTTGCTCCCTTTCACTTGAACAGAATGTCCCTCTTTGTCCTTTTCTTACCCCCTTGTCATCATTACATTTTTCTTCATCCCCCTCCCCCTCTCCCAAAGTTTGTCCTCCTCTGGCTGCTGATTCCCTTGGCACTTCAGCCCCCTTACATCTTGAAAAATAAGTCTTCTTATTTCAATCACTTCATCTTTTTCCACTCTTATTTTGGTGCTTGTTGGATCCTAAATCATCTGTGGGTTAAGAGGTCAGAGAGCAAGCTCACTCTCTCGCTTCAATCCAGCTCAGCAAAACTTCCAACACCCTTTTGTCAGCAAAATATTACTATCAACATTATTTTTCACTATCAAAGATTTTACAAATTTTTGATGACTGTAAGGATTTTCTTTCCTGTCTTGAATCTGAGGTAATGGGTTTCACTAACCCACTATTTGGGATGCAAATGTCAAACATCTTGATCATATATTGTCTTGCTTTAACCACAGACAATCACATAGTTAAGTTTATTGAAAAATTTTCTGAAATTTTTTAAAACTGGCTTTTAGTGAAATTTAAATAAAATGACAATGTAAGAATGGAATATCTGTAGAGTCCCTCCCCCTCCCATTTTATTTGGAAAGTTTGGAATTTTCTGATAGACACTCTCCCCTCAAGTTTTCTAAGATTCTGAGATACTTTACAGTTGATTTCCTATTAACATATCTGTGGCAGTAAAGACACTGTGTATCAATTTGAGAGAGAGAAAACTAACACAACAATATTTTGGTAAGGACCAGTGATTAGGTCAGGACAGCTTTTGTTCATATTATGTAAATCAACACATTAATGGGTATGTAATTCTCTTTCTTTGACTTGCACAGTACTCACTCACTCTTGGGTAAGATGTAAGACCTGTCAATCTGTTTTCACACAACTGAATAGGAACCTTTAAAGAATTTAGATTTTTTTTCTTTTTTTTAAATATTGGCATTCTATATATGTCCGAAGTGTGTCATTAAGATTAGACATGAAGCAGCAAAGATTATATGAATGACAATCAATTGTGATATTTCTCAAGTTCCTTTGTATATGTATCTTCCCCATCCTTAGTAGCATTCATCTGTGAAGAAAAGGACCACAGTCTCATCACCCTCAGCCTTTCTGCTGTAGTTCTTTCAGAAGTAGGCTTTTTATGAGATGGAGTTACCAACTATGACTAATGGGGCCCAAGTTTACTGTTATTGAACCCATAGCTGGATGGAGAAAAGATGTATTCATGCCTTTTCCAAAAGGCTTTCTGTGAAAGTGAATACAACAAACAGCATTCCAATTTCACTTTCTATAGCAATAATCTATGCTATGTGCACATCCTTATTTGTTTGTGTGATATATATATATATATATATATGTATATATACATATGACAAAAAGAAAACTTATCTTAGCTGATATGTTTTGTCTTCTGAGGGACATTATCAAGGCAAATATAAGGTTTTTATATATAAATACTTGTTACAAATTCAAATTCTTGCATTTGCCTTGATAAAGTTCCTCAGAAGACAAAACATGTCATCTAAGATAAGTTTTCTTTTTGTCTTTATTCATTTTGTTCTTTTACAGATTTACTTTATCTGAAACATTCACACACGCACACCTACATTAAAAACAAATGACAGGACTTTTTGAGCTTAGATATTCTATAAGTACAGTTGAATTCCAGTATTACTCTCCAGGTAAAAATAATTAAACCTCATATTGTGTTTTATCTCTACTATTTACAGAAATTACATGGAGATGGACAATTTGCCAATCTCCAGATGGTCGACTCTTCTGGTGACATTCATATAATTTTTCTTTCTTTATTTTGTCTGTTTCATTTTTTTTAATTTTTTACTTTCAAACAAAACAGTCCATGAATTTTTTGGACCTTTTGACCCAATGTTGGTGTCCTTACATATCAGAAGAGAGAATAGAATATGTGCCAAAGATTAATTTGTGATTGACTTACAGCGACCACAGTGTAATTCTGCAAGCTGATTCTTAAGCAGCAGATTATTGCAGTTTATGCTCTGCAAGTCTACGCTCTCTAATCCGCCTGCTGCTGATGACCCTCGTTTTTTTCTGTTGCAGTTGACAGCTCAGGTTCATGGCTGATCTATACGTTCAGCTTAACATTCAAGAAAGCAGAATTGCTGATGAATTCCTTCACCTTCAGAGCATGAAATGGAGATGTCTTGAGACTAATAATAAAACCAAATTCTCTGCATGCAAGCTTCTGATCAATTGTTGTAAATCTTGAGTGTGGTCAGGGTTGCTAGTCTTCTGATTGAAAGCACACCACGATAATGACAAAGATAAAATGTTGAAAAGCATTGGTGCAAGGACACCACCTTGTTTCACTTTGCTACTTTTTTGGAAATGGAGAGTAATTAGGCTGGATGGCACTTTGCATAATTTTATAAAAAAATGACTGGGGGTGGGACTTCCTGGGTATAAAAAATGTCTTCTCTGAAGAGCTCCTTGTAGTTAGAAGTGTTGGCTCTTTTTCAACAATTCCTTTCTGTCTTGCTGGTGACAGCTTCTGTCTCTGTTCAGTGTTGTTTGTTAAACTCTCTTTTCTGTTCTCATCAGTTTGTCACTGGACAGGCCACAATGTCCTGTTCACTTTCCAGTTTGCTAGCAATAAAGTTGGTAGTTTTCTATTTTCTTTGCCAATCCCACTTAAAGCAAGCTATCTAGCTGACTATAAGGACCATTGTTTTTTTGTTTTCCTGTAACAGACGACCTGTACCATCTAAGCTTCCTCCTTTTATTATAACTTGTAATTATTGGCATGGGTTGTTTTCAACACTGAAGTGATCCCTACAAGTGTGAGTGTAGCAGTTGATAGAATCTCTTTGACCTCAATGGGATTGTTCAAAGGAAACAACCAACCACTATTGTAGGGGTCAATATTTTCTGTCCTATTCTTAATCCCAGAGGTTTTGCTTCATACTTGCTACACATTTTACCAAGACTCATAAAGAACCAAGGAATACAGAATAGTGTTTTCCTTGTCTTAGATGGATTATCATAGCTGGCTTCAGACTCCATTAGATTTTATACTGTTTGGCTGGTTACTACCAAGACTAATAATAAGCCTGCCTATACATTCATTTGTACCAAGACTTATCAAACTTTGTGGAAAAGAGGGAGACTATGTGAAGAAATTGCTACACATGTAGCAGAGGCTACATGTAATTTCTTCGTTCCAGACAATAACGATGTGGTAGTCATTAGCTTGGAAGAAAGGAGATGTCCAAATTGCACGTATATTTTAACACAATGAAATTGGTAGCAAACAACATTTTTTTTTTTTTTTTTTTTTTTTTTTTAAATTCAGACCTTGAAGTAATGGAAATATAACCAGGCAAAAAGATGACCTTCTTCAGCCATTTGAAAGCCTTCAACTTGTTTTGCAGTCTGGGTTCAATTGTTTAACCATAATCCAAACTGGGAAGATCAAGAGAAAATAAAAATAAGTGTTTTGTCAATCAATTTCACCAGAAATTGATTGTTAATATAGAACCATTCCACTTTCATAGAATTAGGAAGTTTAGTTCTTTGGAACTATTATATCTGAATGGATAGTTCATTTTATTTTAATGATAATCATTGCAAAGTTTGAACAAACATGTCATTATCTCGGTCCACAAACACAATAAGGATCTTTACCCTAACTCCTTAAAACAAGTGAGATAACAATCTCCACAGTGGTTTAATCAAGTGGAAATACTTTTCACACATGACAGGATAAGTTTCATTTCCAAATTTCAAGTGGCAACCTGGTCATTGATTCTGTGCATATTGCTAGAAAGTTTGATAGACTTCTTCTGGTGGGCTTGTGAGGAAATTGACATTCAACTTCTGCATGGAAGTGTTTTTTTTTTTAATGTGTAAATAGTTGTGTATGTGTGTTTAAGATATACACAGTCATTAGAAACGTTAAGATATATTTTTTTTTTATATTAATTGCACTGAATAGTTTCATCAACTAAGTTGTATTCACGATGTTTTCAGGTGTTTACTCTGGTAACATCCCTCTCCACTTTGGTCTGGACAGTCAAAATTGCATCAAAGTTGACAATCTGTAACATGGATTTTATTTCAATTTCATGCAAATCTTTTTTAATAGAAAATTGCAGGAATGAGTGAATGTGAAGTCGTCCTGACATCTGTAAGTTTTCTTAGTTTTGGTGAACAGGTAAAAGTCTTTGTGGTCACAAGGATTTGGCTTCATTTCTCTTATGTCAACTGAACTTCTGCAACTGATGCCAAGATTTTTATGATACGCCCAGGTTTCAATTAGTTGATTCTTTTATGATGATGATGATCCTCATCAATATGTAACTGGGTGGGGAGAGAGATTTGTACAATTTTACTTTCTGTCTCTCTTGCTTTTAAGTAATTGCATAACAGATTCTTGTGGTAAAGTTAATTACTTTAATGATCTAAATCACTTGGCAGACTAAGAAGATATTTATGGGGGGGGGGGGGGTGATAATTAAAAACATTGCAGTGAATTTTTTTAAATAGTTTCATTTAGTAAAAAGAAAAAACAAACTAAAAATTCAGATAGATTATTTTACACATATAAACTGTATAATTATGGCCCCTTTTCTTTTAGGAGTTGGGGAGGGGTCTGATGTTAAAAAAAAAAGTTCAGAATGTTTGACCAGATCTTTTGATGATATGAACCCAGTTAGTTCTACATATTCAAACCTAACCCTACCAAATCAAATAACACACTTAAAGGTCTTTTTAAAATTTGCTCCTCACACATTTTAATTTGTAAAATTACTTTTTTCCTTTGAAACCGTTTTCTATTCATTGATACTAAAAGTGATTAACGTACAAGTTATGAAATTTCTGTTAAAGTCTCTTTGGGCTAACAGTTCAGAAACCAAAACCATCTGACAATAAGTTTTAAGAAGTTGTCAACTCTTAAAACCAATCACAAATGTCAACAAATGACTTTGTGGCATTCTACACAATCCTTGTCAAAGAGGGTGAAACAACTCAGACTTCCTTTCAGATGTGCACATGTGTATAAACTGCAAACACTTCTAAAGGGTATGTCTGTTCAACATTTTTCCTTGTAAAGGACTGAAAAAGGATTGGATCTGGTCTGTCCCCCCCCCTTTTTTTTTTCTTCAATGAAAAAATAAGTTATAAAAATAAAATGTTATGAAAAATAGCCCCAATGTTGAAAGCAAATATATAGATACGCACAGAAAATTTATTGACAGTTGAAAAAAAGAAAATAAATTTCCTGTATTCCTTCAATAATGTCTGCCATTATTGAAGGAATAAGGATTGCAGGGAAAGACTACACATGGCTATTTCTGCATTAAATAATAAAGATGATTTATTAGGAAGGATGAATCAAAAATATTGAACTACCAACAACGATGTGTAAAGATTCCATTATAAGAATAAAATGGTTGGCAGTGATGAGAGAAAAGGAAAACAGAAGACGTCAACAACATTTAAAAATTTTTTTCCTAACTTAGAAACGAAAAAAAAAAAATCAACTGAAAGTATTTTTTTTTCTCCCCCTTCAACCAATGCAGGTGAGTAGGCGTCTCACAGGGTCTTTTGGTATATTGCCTTTGTCATTTGTTTATGCACACACATGTAAGTGAATTAATCAAGTCTTTTTTTTTTTTTTTAGTCACAAGTTGAAAAAAGGTTAGTTTTACTTTACTTGGAACAAAGTTGGGTCTGTCACATGTAAAGCCAAAAAATTCTTATAACTGTATTTTAATTATACTGCTTACTGTGTGTTGGTAAAGGTCTCTTTTGAAAGGCTTTGGTGAAGTTTGTCTAATAACAAGTATCGACTGGAAAATCAACCTAGGCTCTTTATAAGCTTTTTGTTCTGTCTGTCAGTCTTCTATGGACTTACTACTCATTAGTGATAGACAAAATGCATCTTTATAGCTTATAGAATTCCAAAATGCCTTCACTTTTCTCAAGGTGTTACCCTCCTCTCTCTCTCTCACCCCCCCCCCCCCTAATGCAAATGAGCTACTGTCATATTCTTTTATTTACTTCCGGTCATGCTCTGCTCAGGCTTTGCTTGCTCCTAACAACGGCAGACAAACCGGAAGTTACAAAGAATTTGACGGAACACAGTGTTGGTAAACAAAACTTTGGAAATTCCGCAACAAGAAAAAAATATTCTGGTAATATCTTTCAGCTTATTTTGTACATAACTGTAATTGTTGCAATGGACATAGGCTCTTAAACCAAAACTCTTGAGATGTAGATCGTCTTTTCACATGTATACCCTGGGAATTAATGGCTGCAAGAAAGCCGTTTCACCACCCACACTTCCGGCCTTGTTGGCAAATTAAGTCCCTCCTGAGTAACAAATCACGACAAAGAACGAATTTTCATTTTAGCTGGAAATCTCTGGGCTGAGGAGGGTTATCTTAATTTATTGCTTTCAACTTTGTTGTTATCCTTTTGGCCGTTGTACTCTTCGGCCTTTAATGATTTCCGGTGGGTGACCGTAACGTTGTGATGACGACAACAAAGATAAGGATAAGAATAGCCCGCATGTAAATAAGAAGCTATACATCTTTCTTTTTAATTCAATCAACTTTCAATAAAAGTCAGACGACAGGCAATAATTTTAAAATTATGCATCAACATTTTACACCGCCTGCGTTTACTATACATTTTTGTGGAATAGATTAAAATATTTGAATTTTTAATTTATGAATTTATAAATATTCTTTTATTAAGGAAATTATTTTGCTCATATTAATATGAATCAGATTTGATCGCTCCTTAACGAATCAGGTTGTCAAACTGATAAAATCTTCAAAATATTTCCTTGACAAAATAAAAAAATCGCCTGAAAGTTAAAAAGAAATTTTATTTAAACTTCCTAAGCTCAAGATTTGAGTTGTCTTTTTTCTTCCAAATAAAATCGAGGTAACCTCATACTTTGTTACGAAACATTAGGAGCTGCCTGTCTCGTTTATATTTGCCGACTTCGCACGACAAAAAAAAAATGGCTAGGATTACTGCGCTTCAACGAGTGAGACAACGAAGGAAGGAAATTTTTAACAAAAAATTTCATTTGTTTGAAAAGTAAGCACCTCCACTTATTTTCGATATATGTTTTAAATTGAATATTTAAAAATAAAAAAAAAAAGAATTGAAAGTCAAATGATTGAATATTTCCAGTAAGCAAAATACTCTGGTTTATTTCAAACAGAGAAAACATTCATTGAAATGCTTAAAGTTTTTTCAAATTTTCGCCCATTTTTGAGCATTTGACAGATTTGTAAACAAAAGTTAATTTTCGGTTTTAAAATTCTTGCAAAAATAAATATGTGACAAGTTATTTTTGGAAAAATTAGCAAATTGAAAGTTAAATTGATCTGATTTACACAAGTATTACTATTATTTAGAATAAACGTATTTCTTAATCACGGAGCTCTAATTTTTCTGACCTTTAAAGTAGATGATGACAGCCTGTAATTAATCTATTTCACGCATCTGGCTAAGTAAGGTTTCATTAATTTTTGTCGATTTGGGTCAACCAAAGGGAAGCAACCTTTCTTGAAATATGTGACCTTTTAATAAGTCTCTTATAATCTTCCATATTAAAAAAAAAAAAAGCGCAATTTAACATAAAATGCAAAATGATTTGTATTACGGTTTTCAATTTGTAAATATAGTCTTTACTTAATAAATCAATAACCGAAGACAATAACTGGAAGAAATTTTAAAATGTATGAAACTTTATAAATTATCATAATTAGCAAAGAAAAAAAATGAAAACAATTCTTATAAAAAGTCATTAAACTTATTTTCCTCAGAATATATCATTAATGTATATATATTCATAAAATCAAAAGTGGGGTACTTTTAATGCATTTTTCATTTTGTTATTCGGAGCAAATTTGCGGATAAGTGGCTACTTCTTGAAAAAAAAAAATACATTTTCTAAGGAATCCTGAATTTAACTAATAAAAAAGATTAGTGATCAGGACTGAATTTCTAAAAATTTCATTAAATTAATGTGGGGAGTAACAGATGTAACTCACACACTCACACACATACCAAGATTTTCTAAAAGAAATAATTGCATAAATAACTTCATTCATTTGTGAATAAGTCCTGAAAGTTTCATTAAATTCAGACAGTGATTTGATTTTTGCAAGAATTTCAAAATGAATGTTACTTACCACGCAAAAAAAGTTGCGTAACATTACGTTTGCCATTGCGTAAATCACTGACGAAAAAAACAAATTAACCAAAATTTCGAATGAGTTAAAAAGGATTAAAAAAAAACTGATCTTTCCTCTTAATAATAAACATTTTGACGATAAAACTTAAGTTTGGGGCCTTTTACATCATGCTATGCAGTTTTTTTTGTTTTTTTTTCAGCGAATAAGTGGAGATAGCTACTCAAAAGTAAGGTGCTTAAAAAATATCATGCAAGGTATTTATCGCGAATGCCTGTGGTCACTTCGTCGTTAAGTTATGGTTAACAAGTTAGTCTCTTTGCGTTCGATCCGCACTTGCAGAATTTGCACCAGATTAAGCTAAACATTGTATAAACTAAAGAAACTGCCCATGAGTCTCTTCATGTTGAAACGTCGTTTATTCGCCTACAAAAATCTTTTTATTCGCACACAAAACAAATGAAGCTTGAGAGATGTTTCTAATTAACGAGAAAAACTCGATTGTGTATAGAAAAGTTCCGGCAAAAGTACCCTGACTGGTGCTAAAATAAATCTATCTATCTATCTATATATGTTGGTAGGCTAAAGTATACTCAGGCGCCATAAGCCCATTGGAAGCCTAACTTCATAAATGTAGATCGGAACATCTCGTTGTATGCCATTGGTTATGGCAGTTTGAAATAATCAGGTAAAAGGGAATTGCTCTGAAGAGTTGATTAGAAGTTACAAGCTTGTCTCTAAAATTAACAAATCACGAAGCTCACTACGAACCCAACAGGTTTACAGAACCCCCCCCCCCCCCCCCAGTGTGTTTTATACAGGGTAGGGCAGAAATACATCCTACATAATAAGGCATGAGCTAAATGAAGACTCTATAACTAATGTCTTACTCTGTGTCCCACTCTGTATAAGAAATCACCCGAAAGCGAAATCAGCTTCGATCTTGCTAGCAAGTTCACTTTAGGTGATCCATTATTATGGCCTTTTGTCAAACTAGTTTAAAGTTTGTTTTTTCGTTTTGTTTCAGATAACAAAAAAAAAAATTAGTATTTTTCTTTCTTTCTTTTTTTAAGAACGAAGCGATCGTTTAAAGCTGGAGCACAAAACATAGCAAACTTGCTCATCTAGATCGAAAAGTCTCCTTATTTGAGGATAAGTTCAGTTAGAGATATGACTGTGTTAGATGTTAACTGTCATTTCTTGATTGTGAGGCAAAAAAAAAAAAAATACCAGGATTGATAAATTATTCAACATAATTGATAAAAATAAATCAAACATTGTTAGAAATGAATTGCAACTTTTTATACACACACACACACATATATATGTGTGTGTGTGTGTGTGTGTGAGACTTTTTCTAGATCAGAAGCCAGAGTTTACTCCCCCCCCCCACCACCACCAAAAAAAAGTACAATAGCAAAACAATACCGAGTCTGCTTACAATTTGAATTGTATTTTGGTGTCGGGTTATCATTTAAATTCGCTTCCTTAGTTCTCCTTTTTTCAAACCCGTTGTTTTCCCCCACATTTCGCATCAACTCTTAAAACCCTTGCTGATGACTTTTCAACGTTTAACCAAAAATATTTAATCCAAATTCATGAGGATGATTTCAAACTCAGCATCCAGTTAAAAACTTTTCTTGAATGGTGGGCGTGGGGTTATCGCATTGTTCTTCCACCCTCCACCCCGAAGGTTTTGCTAGTTCGACTTGGGATTCCAACAAGCAATATTTCATATGAAACAACTTTTTTTTTTTTTACGAAAATTCCTTTCTTTCCAATTATTCTCTAGCACAAACATGTCTTTTCTTAGGTTTTATTCAACGCTGCTTAAAAATACACCTATTACTTATCTGCCGTACTTCAAACTTTACTCTTTTAGTGGATACCCATATTTGAATAGAAATTTCATTTTTTTTTTTTTTTTTAATGGTATTATATTTGGTCTTTTACATTCGAGAAAACTTAAAGAAAATGCGGAAGAGCATTTTCTAAAAAATAAAGAAACGGGACGTCTACTGAAATACGGGTATCCACTACAAATAACATCTGAAGTAATAAAAATATGACGGCTTAAAAAAAAAATATATATATATATAATGGGAAAATCGCCCACAAAATGTATGCTCTCCTCTTTATCAAATATTCCAAACATTTGACTTAAAACCATTATTTCTTAATTTTATATCAAAGCTTATGACTTTAAACTCTTAAATTTAAATACAATAAATAAAAAAATTAGTCGATCTTAACGTGTGGATACATTTTGGGCGAATTGTAGATGTGTAAAAAAAAAAAAAGGTTTTGAACGCTTTTTTTTTCTTCATCTACAAAATGAACACGCAGTTGAAAATCGGGTTTTCGATGGAAGTTGTTGCGCACTTATTTCATTTTTGACAAACATTCATTAAAAATATTGTTAACACAAAAAAGTAAGGACTTTTCTTTTCCAAGCTGAAATGTTACTTTCAATTTTTTCATGGTATCGAGAATTTTTAAATATTTAATAATCATAAAAAAAAAAAACAATTGCCTCCTCCTCTTATACACACACCTTACTTTGTTAACAACCTTCTACTTTGGCATTCCTCTGTATGTCTCACCTGTACAGGTGTGAACAGTTAATTGTTCCATCAAATATATGACTATTTATTTATGTTACTGTAAAAAAAAAAAAAATGTTTCTAGTCTATACAAGTGTGCATGCGTGTGTGAAGTTGCTATTTTGCCGTGTTTCATAATATATACTTGGGAGACTTGTCTTGTTGAATTTGTTTATGGCCAGTCAACTTTGTTGTATTTGTTATTATTTGCTTGGGAGAACATTATTATCTTGAAAGTGATCAGAAACAAATCATTTAGATTTCGCTTTAGACCCTCCCCCCACCCGCCAAAAAAACTGGGAGGAGTGATTATATACAGAATGATTGAAAAGTAGCTCCCTATTTTATGTATGATGGACTCTCCTAATTGTCTATAATTTTTACATTCTAGAGAGTCCATCATACATTTTCAATCTCCCCGTAAAAACCGAGGCCGTCGCTGAAATAGATTTGCTCTATTCCCCCCAACCCCCCCGCCGAGATTAAAATAAAACTACGTCGCAAATAATGCACTGGAATAACATTACTTTAAAAATATATAAATATAACAAACAGAATCTTTCAAACATGGAAATCAAGGCTTGCGAAGATTTAAAAAAAGAAAAGAAAATAGAGAGGATCTTCACATTTCTACCCAAAATACATTCACTGTCAGTCTTAACACTTTTCAGATTTTCTCATTTAAAAAAACAACCCCCCCCCCCAAAAAAAAACAAACATTTGAATTTCTCAGGTTAAATATTGTCAATTATTAACGAGTATTTCATCTTATTTCCGTTGCTTTTTATCGCAACTACCAGATCGCAGATCGTTATTCGACATTTGTTAAAATAGTTATGGCTAATCGGAAATAAAGAATAAACGCCTGGTTTGATTCGAACTCGCATCCTTGGAACTCAGCTTTTTTTGTGGCTAGGAAACCCCACCACATTTATACATATACATTCATTACTTCTCTGAACACTAACTGCCGCCATTTGTATGTATGCATTGTAAATCAAGCCATACTAAGAAACCTCGGTCGGGTTTTTAGACGAAGCATTTTAAAAAATCATATCAGAAATATGAGCGTAAAATTAGTAATTAATTTTAGGCTTATTAATTATTAATGTGCTATAATTTCGTATTGGCAGAAGGTTGACTAAGCAATCCAATTTTTATGATTTCACTGGAAATAATTTATGTGAAGTTAATAAGTCATCAACTTGTTTTGTGTAGAGGTGTCACATGGTCTACAAAAATTGTCGTTAGTAAAGTTTTTGTACACCATTACCCGTAGCCAACACCAGAAATAATTGCTTTTTAATTGAAATGTAATTTAATTCCCAGGAGCCTAAATAACTAGGGTTTACCTAATCAAACCAATGAAGTGTTTTTCAATGAAGTGTTTTTGTTAAAGTCCTTTTAAATGGAATGACGACCCTTTTTAGTTAAAAAGGAGGAAAAACCGAAATACTAAGCAAGGTTAATGAACGAATTTTGTATCCTGAAATTAAAATATTGTTATATAATTATACAATTTTATTATTTATCAATTATTATTGTTAATCTCTTCTTATGCCGAATTTATAAATTCAGTTTTATAGCGGTAGGCATAGGAAAAACAACAACAACAACTGAACATTTATAAGATTGGGTAAAATCGGTGATCTCGGGTATCAGCTGGGGGTGAAGCATATCTTCCACGGATAAAGAGGATAACTAAATTTCATTAAATTTATTTTGAATTTATTATACAGTCTTAATTTCTGTATTGTGATAATTATTTCACAATTTTCTTCTTGGTTGTGATGGAGAAATAACTCCGACCCCCATTCGTAATAACAAAAACTGAAAAAACAAAAACTTGAACATAGTTCTCGCCCTGGGCTGATCTTCCCCTACATTTTTTTTTTTTTTTTTTTTTTTTGGTAAACCAAATTGAATCCTGAACATGGTTTAATATTTTCTGTTTTGAAAGCAGTTAATGACTTCTGATGGTTTGCCTTCATCCGGCCGTGATAATTAAGACCGAGAAGAACAAATGCCAACCCCTGCTAATACACGTTATTTAAGGGAGATGGCCCGGGGGAGGGGGGGGAGAAAATTGATAACATTTTTTTTTTTCTTCGTTTGGTCAATTATTAATCTTTACAATAAAGCACGCTGAGGTAATTGAACAATGGCTTGCAAGGCATTTTTGTAATTACACCAGTATATTTCTGAAATTATTACCGAAGGTCTTAGCAATTCATTTAATGATCAACGAGTCAATTGGTTTAGTTTTATTATGTAAATGAGTTTGGGTGCGAGAAACACGTCACGAGCTCAGCGCGTGCGATGAAAAAGTCACAAGCTCAACTTCGTAAATTAAAAAGTGGACGATGTTCAAGTTTGTGCAAAGAGATTAAAATTTCGAATGCTTATCTTCAAGGCACTCAAACCCACTCAACTAGGGATATCGTCACAATATACTCACCATAATCACTCCTCAATCTAATCCTGTGCCAGACAAAACCAAAAATCTTAACATCGACTTCTACCAGGCAAACAATGTTATTCCCTGTCAATACCAAATATTGGACGATTTGAAAATAGCCATTCCCCAAAGTTCAATCCATTTCAAATACTTCTTTCTACATCTCTTGAAGATCGCCGTCCCCCCGTTGCCAAGTATGGTGTGGTTGAAGAACCAGTGTAATCCCTTTCACGACCCAAAATGTCCTTTGCACAGGCTCTTGTCACTTACATGCTTTTTATTAATTTAACATCGACAGGTCTCCCAAAAGTGCACGCGCGTTGGTTTTCAGAATCAGATTTAAAATATTAACTTCTTTTTTATTTAAAAAAATATGAAGAAAACTAAGAAATCTTTTATATATTTTTTTTTACAAGAGAAAACTTGTATTTCCTCTCTATCCCATCTTCACCTCAAAATTCTAATCTTCCAGACTTGATTTTTTTCTTTTTGATTAATAAAAATGTTGTTAATTGTATTTAAATGTAAAATACATTTTATATAATTCTCTATTTCCCACTGCGATTAATGTGTTCAATGAACTAACTCTACTACTCAGTAGTTGAAAGACAAAATCAATTTATTGGTGCCAATTGGTTTGCATGCAACTCTACGTGGGTGGATCCCTGTTTAAACAAGCAGTAATTGGGAGCTTCAAAACGTGTTAAACGGTTTCAAACGGCTCCTGCTTAAATCTTAATCGACAAACATACTAATTATTCAGTATCAATTCATATGCATAAGCCTAGATTTATGAAAACCCGTTTGATGACAGATATTTGCATTTCAGCCTAAAAATCGTAAGTGTCCGATCCCCACCACCAAAAAAAAAAAAAAAAAAAGTTTGTCTACGGCAGGCACACTCTTCCTACATTAAAGACTGGCGCAACACACTAACCTTATTTAGCCATGTACTGAACAAAGCTTAGTAAACTTTAGGTTGACCAAAAAGTTCGTTTATTGAGTAACTTTTGTATTTTTCATAAACCGAATGAAATTTCTGGTCAACCCAATATAAAGCAAGAAAGATGAAAGGAATCTAAAAAAAAAAAAAAATGATTATCAAGAAAATATTTTGATATTTCAATATATTTATTTGCAAAATCATCAGAACATTAAAACACAAGTAACTCGCAGCGTGGAGGACGAATTAATGTTAGAAATTCGAGAAAATTCCTAATGTCTGCGAGCATTAGTAAGGTTGCTGCAGTTCTAGTACTATAACTAACTTCCTCCTACAATCCAACGTTGAAGAGATGAGTCTATTTTTGTGGATGTTCTATATAGCACTCATCCGGTGCGCTTTCTCGGAGTTCTTCTGTATAAAATTCACGAAGAATTGTATTTTATTTTACTTTTGTCCTACAAATATCAAGTGCAACTCACGCTATGATGATGATGATGATGTAAATAAACACTATTACAAGCATGCTTTTGGGAATCACTTTCATCCTTTATGTCTATGGATCTCTTCTGATTGTGGAAACAACAGTAACAGTAATACAAATGCCTAGTAAGTAAAAGATCCCGAGATGAAGGGATGGATGAGATCAAAGCTCGTTAGGTCGGTTCTGTTTTAGAAAAGGTTTATTAATCTTTTTTTTTTTTTAAATGTGCTTCAGACATAACTAAAACGGGAGATTTGGATTATTTTTCTTATGTCCGGTTAGGCCAGAAATTTTTTTTTTTTAATCGTATCACCCCGAGCAAGGCGGTAACGCCACTGATGTGCAGGGGGCTACGTAATAGTGAAAAGATTGGAAAAGAGAAAAGCCGGAAACCACATCCTAAACAGGAAACAAGGGATGAGCCTCTTAACCTGTTCAATAGACGTGGGTGGAGTGTGAACCGAGCGATAGATAGATCTATCTCGGGAATCTGTTAAAAAAGTGTTTTCATTAGGACGGAGTAGAATGCTCTTATGCTTTTTAAATGTTGACAATGTCAGCTGGTTGGGGTGGGTCATTTCTCAAACTGTATGTTCTGAAAGTGCCCTATGACCCTCAAGGACTATGCTCGACTACGGCTTAGAAGAAATTGAAATAACAAGGCATTGAGGAATACAGCGTAAAACGAAAAAGTTTTTTGGGAAAAATTAATTGATAAGAATCCAGATTTTTTACGGGGAAATTCTTACCATATGATAGTGGTACAAATTATTCTATTATTGGTAAAATTCAATGACAACTCCATGTTAGCAAATCTATTCCGAGATGAGATATCCTGTTGCTAATCAACTGTATCGAATCGGAGACGACCGGTCTTTAATTGACTCGAAAATTATTTCTCTTTTGGCACCCACATTAACGGAGCGCATAGAAACGAACTATCAATGATTTTTTTTCCAAACTAGTTCATTATACCAGAGCAACTACTGACAGTAAGAGAATAAATATCGGAGGAAAGCAGTTGTTGCTTAGCCGATAGCAAAGACAATCAGAAGTCAATTATAAAACAAACACATTTTTTCTTTCAGACGTAAACAAAGCAAAGGCACTCTGTGTTATCTTTTTTGTTCGACGTACTTCTAAAACGATTGAAACTCATTTTAAACACTGATAATTACAGGAGAGATAATAGTTTTTTGGTCCCATGGATTCTCTACATTGTTTCTCACGGCAACGGTTGTCATCGACTTTGATTCTGAATTAGCCTTGCCTGATGATCATAATCAAGTTATTTCAAATGTCGTTTTTCTTTTTTTGCTTGTTGGATAATGGATAAACCCTGCTATGTCCTAACGCCCGGCGAAGAGCAATCACTTCGCCAACAGTTTGATTTAAAAAAAAAAAAAAAAGATTCATATACTACACCTGCCAATTTCAATAGTACTTAAAAAAAGAAGAGCCGTGCAATCAGAATTATTGGGCTACCGCAGATATTTCTAGAAGTATCCACATCAAAAAAAAAAAAAAAAAGTGTCGCATTTCACATCACGTAAATATGGTACTGTAACAACATCTATATATATATATATATATATATATACACACACACACACACACCACTTTATTACTTATTAATTTTAAATAAGTTGGCGGCGTAAATTATGGACTTTGCCTTGTTGAACTTTGAAGTGTGTGAGATAATGAAAGTTTTTAAAGAAATTAAAATGTTATCGCTTTTACACTTTGAGCAGATAATTTCATATTGATACTTTTTCACTTTTGGTTGCGCTATAAATAAATGTCAAAAGAAAAAAAAAAAAGAAAAGAAAGAAAGAAAAAGACTAATGTTCCAAGTGTGAATTTTTGAATGTTTCAACTTAAACATTGTGATGATTCATTCATTTTATATTTTTGTTATTTGTAATCAAGTAAAACTTCTCTACAATCCTTTGCGAAAAATAAAACCAAGTACAACCAGTCAGCCCAAAGATTTTCTTCAGACTTTTTTGTGGCATTAAATATTCTTAAAACAAAAAATCTAAACTTATTTATAAATGGAACTTTGTCTTTGTGTGTGTGTGTCTGTTACCTATAGACTCCGAAACGGCTGAACCGATTTTCTTAAACATATACACAGTTGTACTATAAGCGTCTGCGAGTGTTCTTAGCTAGGTTTTGTGTCGAGGTACCCCCGATAAATATCGATAATCGAAAAAATCGGGTTATAGAAGGGATTGTCCGATCTTAATCAAATTTGATACATTCAGTTTCAATGTTGCTGTTCTTACAATCGTGCAGAAAATCGATAATATATATATATATATATATATATATATATATATATATATATATATAAGGCAAGATGTTTGTGTGTGTCTGTTTGTCTGTATGTCTGTATTTTTTCAGCATTTTTATTTTAGTTTTTGCTTCGGGTTTGGCTCTAAGTAGGTATAATTGTAGTTCTTAGTCTCAGCCATGATACCATTTACTCAGAGGACTTATTTAGCCTTCAAAATTCAGTTTACGACGAAAAAAACTTATTTGATATCAATACCAGGAAATCAAAATTTGACTTACATCCATTCATTTTTCTTTCAGTCTATGGTTTCGCTTTAACTGGAAACAACTTACTTTTTAGTCTTTCGTGCCAACGTCCAAAGAGTCTGAACTCCAGGACCATGGATTAGTTTTAAAGCTTTCATTACACCCGAGCAACGCCGGGCTATACTGCTAGTATATATATATATATATATATATATATATATATATATATAAGGTGCGATTAGTAAATTGTCGCAATTATTTTATTATTTCAAATATTCTTTAGGCCATAGATTAGTTTTAAAGCTTTCATTACACCCGAGCAACGGGCTATACTGCTAGTCCTTAATAAGCTTTGCTGTTTGCTTTCTTATCTAGAAGGCCAAATACGGAAAGGAGCCAATTTGAGGAGAAGTAAACGCGGTATTAACCGAAGTATTCGGAGGTCCGGAAAGTTCATGCCTATTTTTAAGGGTAATTAAAATACAAAACAAAATTTTGCTATTAAGTATTTATTCTACTAAATATGAATCATTTTGTTGCTCAGCCATTCTCTATTTATCCTTCAACTTAATGATTTCGTCTTCCCAGAATTTCGTTGGTTTCTCGGCAAAGAACTCGTTAAAGTGGATATTTATGCCATCCAAAGAATTAGCATTTTGGCCATTGAGATTATTTTCAAAGGAGCTGAATAAATAGAAACTTAAGGGAGCAATGTCTGGTTAATATGTCAGGTGGGATAACACATCACAGCCAAGCTGCAACAATTTTTTGGCCGGGTTGCGAAAGAAACGTGAGGCCTGGCATTAGCCTGATGGAAAAACACATTTCCCGTTTTAATCAATTCAGGGCGTTTTTCATTAACTACTGCCTTTAATTTGTCTAATTGCAAGCAGTAATTTTCAGAATCAATTGACTGGTTATTTGGCCGAAGCTCATAGTGCAGGATTCCTTTTCAATCCCACCAGTTGCATAACATAATTTTCTTCGGATGAAGACATGCTTTTGGGGTGGCTAAAGTTGACTCATATCGCTTAACCCAGGATCTTTTTTTGCTAAATATTGTTGTAAACGACCTATTTCTCATCACGCGTCAAAATTTGCTTAAAAAAAGCATGCATTTTCATTTCACTCACATCATGTTGTACTCAAACATCGTGGTGATTTTAGTACCCAAGCTTCACATGTATGGTGGATTTTGATAAAGTTGGTGTTTCTGTCAATTCCTGCGATGTGTAATGCAGGTTATTCTCAATTAATGTCTTGATTTGGTTGTCATCTCTAGTAGGGGGCCAGCCTGAGCTTTCTTCGTCAATAAGGCTGCAATCACAAACTCTAAAATTAGCGAAATTCCCTTCACCGTACACAACACATATCGTTTTTGTTGCTGGCAAGGCATTTTTGCTTTTATGGTAATAAAAAAAGCATCAACTATCTAAAATGCACCTTATAATCTTTTATTTTCATAGGGTGGCAAAATTGACACGAATTAAGTAATTTTAAACTTTTTTTTATGTGTATATATACTGTTAAATACAAGAGACAATGAATGTCTATTATGTTTAATCATGAGCCGTTCTAAACATCGTATTTTGGCTTTAATTTCTGGTGAAAAAATGTTGGAGAATTTTTGTCTTTATTTTCACCTGAAATTAAATCTAAAATACGATGCTTAGAACGGCTCATGATTAAACATAATAGACATTCATTGTCTCTTATATTTAACAGTATATGTTTAGAAAATTATTTGCTACCTCAATACACTGAATATATATATAAGATTGAGCTATAAAGGTGAACATTTAGGTCATAGAGAGGGGGTTGTTAAATCATGTCATGATAAAATGACACTCTTTATATGTCTGGAGAAGATACATATTAGGAACACATAATATACAGATGTATAAAGAGTAAATTTGAACAACAGATCAGATTTTAGAAGCTTTCAAAAAATAATTTTTTAATACTTCAGAAGTTTCTTAAAGAGGCATGTTGGTAAGGTTAAAATTTAATTAAGTAATTATGGCATACTAAGCTGTATTGAAGTTAGGAAAACCAAATAAGTATTGTGTGGGTCATTAATTATTTATAAAATAATGGTTCTGTAATTTTATAGAATAAGTTATTTATTAACATTGTAAGAAATGGCTCGTAAATTTTAATACTTCCAAAACGAAATTGTTTTTCTTTAACCAGCATAGACAATAGCTTCTACCCCCGTCCCCCATCAGCATGGATCAGGCTAGTCTCCCTGAAAACAAAATACTGCACCTCCTCGGCCTAACTTTCTCAGCCGACCTCAAGTGGAATGACTACATTGAATTTATAGCTAAATTTGCTACTAGAAAGGTCGGTTCACTGTGTAGGGTCAGCAAGTTTTTTCTCGTCTGAATCCATCTTGCACATATATAAATCTACCATCCGTCTGTACACTGAATACTGCTGTCACATATGGCCGGATGCCTCTGCTATTCTTCTCGGAGTTCTTGACACAATCCAACGGAGAATCTGCAATGAAATCGATCCCGACCTGGTAGCTCAACTCTAATCACTTTCTCACCGAGGTAATATGGCTTCCTTGTCTCGTCTACAAATACTTTCATGGTTTTTGCTCCGATGAACTTAGCTCCCTGGTGCCGACTTTGCATGAATTTACTCGAGCTACTAGACTAGCAACTAGGTCCCACACTTTTACAGTAAAACCAATCAAATGTAACAGCAACTTCTACTCTACAGCTTCTTTTCTCGCACTTCCCGCCTATGGAATTCCCTTCCGTATACTTGCTTCCCTCACAGCTACAATCTCCAAGAATTTAAATGCAATGTCAATTGCCATCTATTTTCTTAACTCGCATCTTTTCCCTGAAAGCCCTTGTATCATGTTTTTCTCCCTTTCCACTCTACTCTCATGCAGCTCTCTTCACACCAGTGTTCTCACCCTTCTCTTTTTCTATTCTCTGACACCCACTGTAACTTGTTCCTCTATCTCATCACTCTCCTTTTATGTCACCCTCTGCACACTAGCGGTAGTACTGCCTTGCTTGGGGTGAAATGATTATAAAAACAAAAAAAAAAATTAATTTAATTTTCAAGTTAAATATTGACGGTGTTTACATAATGCCGTTAATTCATTTCTATGTTTCAGTAGAACTTTATTTTTGGGAAACTATATAATATGCAACTTTTCCTTCACAGAGGGCAAATGTCACAGAATGATTTACAGATTCTCGGAACGAGAAATCGGGGAGCCGAGTTCAAATTCCAGTTGAATTCATTGCATTCACTTACGCGCAAATACCCTTGGATAAAGTATTAATCCGTCTCTTCCTTCCAGTTATGGGTTAAATAACAGGACAGATTGGGTTCTATAGCCTTGGTCGGCAACCAATCTACCGCAGAAAGCAATGGCAACCTACTGCGGGATAATCTTCTGCCCAGTCAGTCATGTCTCTTTCGAGACATGATCGTCCAAGCGTGTTTCACGTATGGCACTTAACTGACTGATTGTAGTTAGTCGATTTGTCAGGAAGGTGACTTCTTGATGTTTTTCGGTCTGGAGGAGGCGATTCCAGCGTGTGCCACCATCGGAAAGTGCCAGGAAACCAAACTACTGACCCAAGTCTTTTGAGTGAAATAGGATAGACGAAACACTTAGGGAGCAGTCGATAGTTGAACTAGCATGAAATTACAAGTCATCGTGACCGAGGATTTGAGCGTGCTGTTCAAACTGTTGGCCGCACTAGATTATGCGCTCTCTCCCAGAAACCGTAACTAAGGTCCGCTCAGCATAGCTGCAATATAAACCACAGGTGGGCTCCGTGGGTGTTGAACTGAGTGTGCCTGAGCAGGCGTCTACAATAGGGATTAGCTAGCTAGTCCAGTAGACGGGCATCCTCGAATACGAGTAGCCATCCATTGCAGTTGCTTATAAGTTTTCCATAGAATGTTTTCTTAGTCAATCGATTGTCCCTAACCCTACTCGCTGTAATCGATTTTTGTGAATGAATTCGTTGAAAGGCAACATCATCTAAATTATGACAAATGTAGAATTTCTTTATACAGTGTCTTTCTATTTTATGTATCGGTCTTGTTTACATTATTTACAGTCGGAGTAATGTGCTCAATTTTGTTGTCATCACAACATTTCAGTAATTCTTCTGCCCAGCCTTCTTCAGGTGTCTGTCAACGTGTGTAACCTTCAGGAAATTTTGAACTAATCTTTTATTTAATCTTTTCTTTTGTACTATACCCCCTTAGGACGTAAGTGATCATGGACCTCCACATCTTCCTGCCACTTTTAGCTCTAAGTTTTGTCTTTTTGTTATTTCTCTCAAACCCTGTTCTACAACCCATTTACTCTAGCTCATCAAATATGTTAAACGCTGCTTTCCCCCCGTCCCTCAACCTATCCTGTATCAGACTTTCCACGCCTCCTTTTCTCATTGTGTGCCCCAGAAATTTCAAGTGCATATTCCTTATGTTAAGCATAAGTTTTCTTTTTGTTTCTCCAAATCCTCGTCGTTGCTCACGTGTTCGGTCCATCGTATCCTCAGCATCTTTCTGTAGAACTATATTTCTGTTACTTCAAAACTTTTCTTAATCTCTGAGGAGACTGTCCCGCATTTGCTGCTATATAGACGGACAGATATCATGTAACAGTTCATTACTATTTTCTTTGATTCAAGCGAAATTTTTCTGTCTCTTAATACTCTACTTAGCTTTTGGAATGCATCTTTGGTCATCTTAACGGGGATAAATTGTTCTCATTCCACTGACCATGTCTAGGGGGGGATAACTCGTTTAACTGCCCAGTTATGATCACGCAGTGTCTACTAAGTCCAAGTAGACACTGTCCAGGGATTGAACTTACAATGTAAATCACGAAAACTCCCCACTACAGAAACTTAGACAGAAAATGCTTGTGTCTTTGAAAGTGGTTGAGTTTTAAAAGTTAACCTCTTTTGCGATATCCAATTTCCATATCAGTCGTACAACCTTAAAAAAACATTCAATTATCATAATTGAGAAATAGAAAAGAAAGGAGAAAAAAAAAAAAGAAAGAAAATTATCCAGGTAGCCTAACTCCAAAGAAGGACTTCTCTGTTCATGCTATCGAATGACATCATTTGATCAACAAAAACCTGGTACATGTTCTGATTTTGTTCAGCACAATTTTCTTGTAGTTTCGTAACCATAAAAATAATGACCAGTCATTTTACCTTTGTTAGAAGTAAGGCCACACTGTGATTTAAGAAGGACAGCGTTAACAACTTCTTTATTTAGCCGATCTAAGATATTTGACAAGACCTCCTACAGAAGGTAGCTGAAGCGAGTGACAAGGAAGGACTGCAAAATAACCGAATGCATGGCCATCAGCAAAAAGAGCAGCCCAAAATGCCAAATACAGGTGGGGAAGAGGGTACTAAAATCAAGCAGGTACAAAAATTTAAATACCTGGAAAGTGTTCGAACATAAGACAGAAAGTGCGACACAGAGATCCGAAGGCGAATTGGCATGGTGAAGGACGCGTTCCAGAAATTGAGTAGAGTATTAAGAGACAGGAAAAGTTCGTTAGAAGCAAAGAAAAGAGTACTGGATTGCTATGTGATGTCAGTTCTTCAAAATGGCAGTGAGTGCTGGACAATATCATCAAAGATGAAGGAAAAACTTGAAGCAACTGAAATGTGGTTCTACAGAAGCATACTGAATATAAAGTGGGGGATCAATTCCATATTACAATCAATATATAAACTGACCCCTCACTTTGTGGTCACAACAGTTTTTATACATTTATATTCCTGAGATCCGAAAGCACGGGGATGCATTCCAGAAGTTAAGTAAACTATTAAGAAACAGGAACATTTCGCTAGAAACAAAGAAGAGAGTACTGGATTGCTATGTGATGTCAGTTCTTCAATATAGCAGTGAATGCTGGACAATATCATCAAAGATGAAGGAAAAACTTGAAGCAATTGAAATGTGGTTCTAGTTAGCTGTCCATTCAATCATTGTAGTTTTTTTTTTTTTACCTTTGAGGCGTCTTTTTTTTTGTTCTACAGGCTTGCTAACCACCTTCCTTTCACGCTATGGAGAAGTGATTTTTTTATGCGCAGCTTAGATGTGGAACAAGGTCGAAATTATGGGGTGAAAGAATCGGTAGGTTTAGTTCACTGGCTATGAGATAAAAACAAAAAGGTGGGGAGATGCAACTGAGGTTAATTTTTTGCACCTGTTGACTGTAGAACAAAAATTATTATCAATTTCTTAAATTATTTTGATACAGTATAACTCGGAGATAAGATAGATTTCTCTGGTCCCAAATTACTATATAAAATAGACCAAACCCGGATATAAGATAACTTTTATCCGGTCCCGACAACTCTCTTATATCAGGGTTACACTGTATTCCTCTGTTGACTGCTGTTCGATATAAATTTGGCATGTGTTTATTTTACAACTTCTACTTTGAATATTTGTTACAAGGTTTAACGTTTCCTGTCATTTACTTAATTGGTTCATCTGCCAGAATTCTTCTGAACTGCCTGAATCTTGCCAGTTTTATTTAAAAATACTTTTCATGAATTGTATAAATCAGGAAATATAAATCTCATTTTCTATTTGTTTTATTTGAAAAAGCATTTGAAGTTTTAGAATTCTCGCTATTCTGGGTAGCACCCTCCTATGTGTCAGAATTAGAAATTAGACGGAATTAATATTTTGAGGTATTTTAAAAATAATAAAACAGAAATATTAATTCAGGCTAATTCTTACACCTATGATACTCAGAATAAGGAGAAAGGCCTTTCTTAAATAATCCAAACCTTTGATGTCACAGAAATATTTTAGCAATAATTCATCAGCATGTAAAGATTATAACCAAATTAAAAATGTGAAATCGTCACAAACTGATAAACAATATATTTCTTTCCAAGAAAGGATTTTCAACATAGGTTATCAAAGGAAACAACCATAATACGCGATGCAATTGTTATCGGTCAGTTAATTGCCATACGTAATATACATCTACAGTATTTACATTATTCGGACTATTGTCCTCATCTTTGTTACCATTTGTACGACGTTTCGACCGTTGTACGCTCCGGCCTTCTTCAGGTACTAAGAATTTCAAGCTTTTATTACAATCACTGGAGTATATGAATTCCATTTCTTACCTAATGCATATTCTGGAAGTCCTGAGGTATCCCCCTCTAACCCTGTAAGTTACTTGTTCACTATTTGTTCACCACTGCTGTAGCCTGGCATTGAACTCACAACTCTTTGGGTCAAGTCAGAGGAACTAACCAACGTCTATATCCACTGGGCCTTAAAGGACAAGAACAACTAAATTTTTAGGACTTATAAAACTAATGTCCAGTAACCCTTTTTTACCAGAGTTCATACTGCAATTTTTTGATGTTAATGGTTTTCTCTAGTATTTTTTTTACCAGCGCTCATACTGCAATTTTTTGACACTAACGATTTTCTCTGGCACTCCTTATTACTGGTTCCCATATTGTGTTCATCTCTATGCTGGGTTGGCTTAGGAGATTTTTGAAGCTAAGCATACGTGCTGGTTCCTTAAGTTTATGTAGTTTCCAGTGGCGTTCTCTATTATTTCAACTTCATGTCACAGGGGGAGGTGATCACCTTTCTCCCTCCATGGGTGGAAATTCCTAGCGCCCAAAGAAGATCAGAGCATACAACAGCTGAAACGTCGTACAAATGGCAACAAAGATGAGGACAATAGTCTGAATAATGTAAATACTGTAAATATTACCTCATCTCAGAAATATAGACAAATAGAATGATCTATTATTAAACGTCGTACAAATGGCAACAAAGATGAGGACAATAGTCCGAATAATGTAAATACTGTAAATACTACCTCATCTCAGAAATATAGACAAATAGAATGATCTATTATTAAACGTCGTAAAAATGGCAACGAAGATGAGGACAATAGTCTGAATAATGTAAATAGTGTAAATACTACCTCATCTCAGAAATATAGACAAATAGAATGATCTATTATGAAACGTCGTACAAATGGCAACAAAGATGAGGACAATAGTCTGAATAATGTAAATACTATAAATACGACCTCATCTCAGAAATATAGACAAGTAATATACTTGTTTATATACTTTTGAGATATGACTGACTAGGTAGAAGATTTTCCCATAGTAGGCTGCCAACCAAGGCTATGGAACCCTATCAGGAAAGAAAAGAGATACTGAGAAACCCAAGCTGGAGGGAGAAGAGATGGATTAACACTTTTCCTAAGGGTATTTGCGCATAAGTGAATGAAACGAATTTGAACTTGGCTCTCTGATTTCTCATTCTGAGTCGATATCCATTGCTCCAAAACGCACATCTTTTATATTTTCGTGGTATAAAACCGCCTTGAAAGATACTCAGAAGCACTAAAATCCTCAACTGAAGAAGAGAGACATTAACAATTCATTAACTTAATTCGACAATTGAATACATTAGCTATACAATCTCCACACTTTGGGCATTTTGACTGTGGTGTAGTGGTTAGCAAGTTTGACTCATTAGATCAATTATGATTGAGGAGTGAGTTTGATCCTCACTGAGTGCAACTTTAACTCAGCCTTGTATCACAACTGAATTATGCTTAGTAAATTACTATACGGTAGTCCCTCTTAAAAAAAAAACCAAAAAAAAACCTGTTCAATTTAGTCTTGGAGTGCCATTTTTGTCTATTTTTTCACTCAGTGTGTGCGTGTGTGTGCTTCCAATTTCATAAGTGGCAATGTTGCATGAAAAGAGAGAAGAGATTTGATAATGCATTGCCATTTAAGGCTTCATCCAATCTAAGACGAAAGATAGAAAAGTATGTATGTTCATAAATAATGAAGCTTATTACTTTTTCCCTAAGCTAACATTTCTTATGAAAAACAAAGAAATTAAAAAGAGTAACTTTTTTTAAAAAAATCGTTAATACATTTCTTAGTTCAAATCGAAAGTTTTAAAATTTTCTCAGCATTTATCGAATTAAAGTTAAATTTCGTTTTAGATCTGATGAAGCCTTAAATGACGAAATGTATTATTAAATATGTATAGATATATTATAAATCTACCCCCCCCAACAGGTTTGTGGTAAATTTTAAAGGATCCTATTAATATTAGATCTTAACACTGATCCAGCCAGAGGGCTCAATGTAATTAAATTTATTTATTACATATAAAACTTCAAATTTTCTTAATTCAGATGACCATTCCAATAGGTATTTTTGACTATACATCTTGTCAGCAAGACCAAAACATTATGAGAAAATAAATTTAGCTTATTTGTTTGTATGCGCATAAAAAACAGAAGGGTAGAGAAAAAGAAAGAAAGAGGCAGATCATTGCTACCAGAAAAGATAAGACCTTCCACATGGATGACAGTAACGAAAAGAGATACAATAAGTTAAAAATAAAAAAACAGGTCAGATGAAATTAGTTTTTCCAGGTCACTGTTAAAGGGCCACAAGTAATGTTAATACCAAAACAAACTGGTCAAATATAACTTATTATTCTTAACCCACTAGTGAGTTGAAGATTAAAAGGTTCTATCTACACCCCCAATAACCTTTATGATAGATGTAATCTATGCTTAGTTGAGAAACTTAAAATATTAAAATATCATAAGCAAAATTTGCTTTTAAACATAAAAAAATTCATAAGCAAGTGTAGACATAAGTTTAAATTTGGGTTCAGACTTCTTAATAATCTAAAATTAAAATCCTTAAAATAGTTGATTCATTTCTTCTTATTAGCTGTATAATTAAATTAAATTATATAATAAACTAGCAGTATAGCACGGTGTTGCTCGGGTGTAATGAAAGCTTGAAAACTAATCCATGGTCTTAGAGCTCAGACTCTTTGGATGTTGGCACGAAAGACTAAAAGCAATAGTTGTTTCCAGTTAAAGCGAAACTGTAGACTGAAAGAAAAATGAATGGATGTAAGTCAAATTTTGATTTCCTGGTATCGATATCAAATGAGTTTTTTTTCATTGTAAACTGAATTTTGAAGGCTAAATAAGTCTTCTGAGTAAATGGTATCATGGCTGAAACTAAGAACTACAATTATACCTACTTAGAGCCAAACCCAAAGCAAAAACTAAAAGAAAAGGGCTGAAAAAAATAGACATACAGGCAGATAAACAGACACACACAAACATCTTGCCTTATATATATATATATATATAGGAAAGAATATTAAAAAGTTTTGAATTTAAAAATGTACATTTTTGGGACAGTATTTGTTTATTTTTATTATTGTATTTTATATTTCAGACCGCCCTCGATCCTTCAAGAAACAAATTTAAAAATCACTTGTTTCTGATGAAGGACCGAGGGCGGTCTGAAATATAAAATACAATAATAAAAATAAACAAATACTGTCCCAAAAAAGTACATTTTTAAATTCAAAACTTTTTAATATTTTTTTCCTATACATATTAAGACAGTATACGTGGATCATCACTATGTTATATATATATATATATATATATATATATAAAATTGATTTTCTGCACTATTGTAAGAACTGCAACCTTGAAACTTCTGAATATCGTTTCTTATGTCTTTGTCTATGAGTGTACCAAATTTGATTAAAATCGGACCACTCCTCCTATAATCCGATTTTTTCGATTATCAATATTTATTGGGAGTACCTCGACACAAAACCTAGCTAAGAACACTCGCAGACGCTTTTAGTACAACTGTGTAAATTTTCAAGAAAATCGGTTCAGCTGTTTCGGAGTCTATAGGTAACGGACACAAACAGAGACAGACAAAGTTCCATTTATAAATAAGTTTAGATAGATTTATTTTGTGATAAATTCATATCCTTTAAAGGAGATGCCAGTTTCTTTGAGAAAGGTTTCCTGCAGACTATATTTGGATTGTAATCTGTGAGATGTTTGATTTCATCGTAGTTTAGTTTAACAACTCTACAGTCGATTGTAAGATGTTCGTGTTCCATTTGTCTATTTGAGTGGTAATTATTTTATCTTAGTGAATGAATTTTAATGGGTGACTATGTTTTTGCTTATCTATTTCCATATATTCCATATTTTCTATACTGTTTGCTTTCCTTGTTTGTGAACTTGTTCTTCGAGTATTTGTATGTTCTTGATTATTTGGGTTCTTTTCCTCTTTTTTTTTCATGATTATCTTTGTGGGATCATTCTTCCCACATTTTCTACATACCAATTTCCTTGTATATTTATTCTTGCCATATCTATATCTTTGGCAGTTGAAGCATCCTAATGGGTTTGAAATATATGTTACTACTTTGGAAACTGTACATCCAATTTTTATTTTTTGTAGTGGTTTTGGTGCATTAAAAGCAATGATATAAGTATTGGTATCTATAATTCTCTCATTTCTTTTAATGGATATTCTTTTTGGCTGTAATGCTTTTTTTTTTTTTTTTTTTTTGTTTAACAATTATTGTTCTTAATTTCTTCAAGTATACACAGTTAAAGTTCAATGCTTCTCACCACGCCTCTAGAGAAGTTTCAAAATTGGTGTTGGTAGACCCTTACCCTTATATCATGAAATTTGATCATCCTTAGTAAAGTTTCAGCAGCACGTTTTCCTTTGACATACATCAGTAATTTTTTTTCTTTTTTCATTTGTTTTTGAATTTAACCTTGATAAGAGTTTTTTTTTCTATTACAAATGGTGACAACTGCATTATTAGTTTGTATTCTATTGCTTCTATTATTATGAATTTCAAATTTTTTTCCTTTTAATATGTTTATATCAATGCATAGTTTCTTGTTATGTTTGTGATATTTTATTATTATCATTATCACTAATCAGCCATGCTGCCCACCCACCTTGGAAACCCATATTGAGAGGGAAGCCAATTTGCCTCATTCCTCTAGGGCTACATGACTAGTATACTCAAACGTGGGGAGAGTTCCAAACACCTGTTATATCCGGCTTGTCCACCCAAGTATGGGCTTTCCTAAAAGGTTGAAACAGCCATGTCAGATTCCTTTGTTCTAAGTTTGATTGACCCCTACAGCCATCACTAACAAAGTCAGTTTAATGTTTAATATGGTAAATGTGAGCAAATTTTATTTGCTTTATTAGTCTGACTTAGGGCTTGATGTGACCAGCTGGTTGATTGGATCAAGCCTCTCCAAATGCCCATCTCGCTCAGGTAGGAGTCAAAATGGGGTATTGGAGTTTAGGAGTATATCTACAGACCAACACCTAAAATCCCCCACCACCAGCATCCTCAAGCATCATGGGTTGGCACCCATGGCAAACAGGTGGCCACTTTGTGGGGCTTTTACTCTCTGCAGAGGTGCAGTTGGCATATTATGAAGTCTTGCCAACAGGCTAACAAAAATATCAGATTTTGTTGATGTGTTTGTGTGTGTGTACATTAAAAAGAATTATATGGTTATTTCTTACTGCATGATGCTACTTAGTTTAATGTGCAAGACTGCCATCAGGTATAAACTGTATAATGTTTATAGTTATCATGCGATAATTTGATATTTTTAATTAATTTAATATATATATATATATATATATATATATATTGTATTTAGGCAGCAGATAATTATCTAAACATATTATTAAGGTGTATGGGTAGGTATTTGAAGGCTATCACAATGCGTTTAGTATAATAGAAGATGTTGGATTTTACCTATTTATTATTCATTAATATTTTGAGATCAGAATCTCATCCTCAGGATGATAGGAGAGCTTGATTTCACGTCATCCATCATTGTACCGTGCCTTTAAACGAATGGTCTTCTTTCGTTGCTACTGCTGTCGTTAATTGTAGTGAGTATGTTTGTGTGTGTACATGTAAGAGGGTTAGTTCATCTATGTGTGTGTGTGTGTGTGCTTATAGTTTATATAAGTGTGCAAGGTAGTAAAATGGAAGGAATAGACGGATTAATACTTTTCCCCAAGGGTATTTGCGCATAAGTGAATGCAATGAATTCGGCTGGAATTCGAATTTGGCTCCCCGATTTCTCATTCCGAGCAGATATCCAAGGCACCACAACGTACATCCTCATCAAATTGATGAGTATGTATGTTCTAAAACCCACATTGATCAAATTCAGTCAGTCAGTTAAGTGCCATGCGCGATACACGCTTGGGCGATCATGTCTCAAAAGAGATGACTGACTGGGCAGAAGATTATCTCGCAGTAGATTGCCATTGCTTTCTGCAGTAGACTGGTTGCCGACCAAGGCTACAGAACCCAATCTGTCCTATTATTTAACCCATAATTGGAGGGAAGAGACGGATTAATACCTTTCCAAAGGGTATTTGCGCGTAAGTGAATGCAAGGAATTCAACTGGAATTTGAACTCGGTTCCCCGATTTCTCGTTCCGAGCCGATATCCACTACGCCACAACGCACATCCAGTTATGAGTTAAATAGCAGGACAGATTGAGTTCTATAGCCTTGGTCGGCAACCAGTCTACTGCAGAAAGCAATGGCAACCTACTGCGAGATAATCTTCTGCCCAGTCAGTCACTACTTCTTTATATAAGAAACCAACCAGCATAAACTCGTGTCTTCTTAATTATAATAGTGAATGCCCACAATGACATAAGTAAGCTGTTATAAAAAAATTAATTCAATGCACACAAATGATACCTTCTTCCAAAGCCATATTCTATAAAGAATTACACAAACACTTGTTAACAATAGATTTCCTAACTCCATCATTGATCAAGAAATTAAAATGTATATCATTTTAATTTATTAAAATAATTAATAATTATAACAATATTGATAATATTAATAATAATAGTGTACATCAAAATAAACATAACACTGTTAACTTATACTATTGCAGCCAAATGCATCGTAATTAAACATGATGAAACGATGCTCAAAAAATAATAGGTAGAAATGTTAAAGCAATCAATAATAATAAACAAATTTAGCACATCATATATTATAAAAAATTTAAACCAATTGATCACCTAGTCTCTAATAACCCTACAACCACACAACTAAATCCTCTACAGAAAATCAATATAGTGTATCAATTTACATGCCTGTTCAGAGATTGTATCTCTGATACTAATAATAAACCCACTACATATATTGGTTTTATTACAACCATGCTCTCTCATAGACTTACCTGTCACTTTTCTGATCATAGTTCAATGAAATAACATTTCTTAGAAAAACACAGCTATGTATGTGATATTAGACAGATTTTAGTCAATAACACAATAATACTTACACATACCCACAGTAAAAAGAACCTTCAGATATTGGAGGCCATCTCCATTAAATCAAAGCAACCCACACTCAATAAAATCCCATTTCAATCTAGTCACAACACATTACAATTAGACATATGGTTCTGTTGTTAACATTTCGGTCTTTCACATGGTGTGACGTCATAAAACCACATTACTAATTTACTACCTATGTTTGCTATTTGGTGACTGTTATTGTTACATAGCATTGTTTTATGTCAACACAAAAATATCATCTTTGATAGTGGATATCTTTATGTTAATGTTCTTGCAATCACTCTGAAGATGGCCAAAAGCTTAGAACCAGCGTAATAAAAAAATATCCAAATGTTGGACTATTTTTGTCTTTATTTCCACCAGAAATTAAAAAATACGATGTTTAGAATGGCTCATGATTAAAAATAATAGACACTGTTATATTTAACAATATAAAATTTGTGCCTCTTTCGGACATAACCTATCTGGTTCTCTACACTTTCCTATTCTTATGTATAAAACTAGCAGTATAGCCTGGTATTGCTCGGGTGTAATGAAAGCTTTAAAACTAATCCATGATCCTGGAGCACAGACACAGCCGAAAGAATATTTATGTGAAGTTTGATGAGAATTGGATAAAAATTGTGGATTTGTATAGAAGACATACAGACAGATAAACAGACACACACACAAACAACTTGCCTTTATATATATATATATATAAAATCGATTTTCTGTACTATTGTAAGAACTGCAACCTTGAAACTTCTGAATATCATTTCTTATGTCTTTGTCTATGAGTATATCAAATTTGATTAAAATCGGACCACTCCTTCTATAACCTGATTTTTTTTGATTATCGATATTTATCGGGAGTACCTCAACACAAAACCTAGCTAAGAACATCCGTAGACGCTTTTAGTACAACTGTGTAAATTTTCAAGAAAATCGGTTCAGCCGTTTCGGAGTCTATAGGTAACGGACAGACACACAGACAAAGTTCCATTTATAAATAAGTTTAGATTTAGATTTAGATAGATGTGCATTGCCATGATTGTTCTTAGGAAAGATAGATTTGTGTTTTCCCATTATTTTATCCAAGGTTTTGTTTTAAGAGTTTTTTTCTTTTAGGCTGGTTATCAACCAAGACTTTAAGCTCCTATCTAATTTATAGAAAAAAAATGCGTATCTGGACGATTTTATTTTTTAATAATTGAAAGCACAGAATACATGGAATCATTTACTTTTGTTGTAATAGCTTAAATAAAACAAGCAAACTAATTTTATAATGAACAAAACTGTCCTTTTGTTTCATGTTATGAAATTGTATAATCTATTAAGTATTTGAGATGTACATTTCTCATAAAGAGAGAAAAGGAGTTAAAAATGGGAGAATTTAATATTGGAGAGACTTGGTAGTCTCTAAAGTTAGTAGTAGGAACAAAAATGTTCAGGGAGAAATGGAATGTTTTTTTTCTTCCACCTTGAATATGGATGCAATAGAGAAAGATAGGGGAAAAGTATGGGATGTTAAAATATACAGAAGAATACTTATTTTTGGGTCAAAATTTCTTTCTGAATATTACTGCTAAAAGAATTATGTACCATGGTCAAAAAAAGATGGAGATATATGGAGTAAATTTTTTACCTCCAAAATGCAATAACAAAAAAAATATAAAAATACTATCTTAATCTCTTTTATAAATTTGGCCAATTATTTGAACCCAGTTGTATCAATTTTTTTTTTATCAGATTTTTGAATTTATCATCATCATAATCACTTTTTCCTTCCTCCATATAATTACATATGATATAATTACATATTTAAAATCTTATATATATATATATATATATATATAAAATATATGTAATACCCCAACGGTCCATCCTAACAATTTCTCCGGGCGGCCGTTCTCCACGCTGTGATGTTGCCGGATTTTTGTAGAAACCGTCGGACGAACAGCTGGGGGTACAAGATTGACTGTAAGGAACGAACTTCCAAAATTTGGATGAGTTGAAAAGGAAGCTTTATTCGTTTAGAGTTAGCCTTGTCTGTTGGGGCAGGCGAATGTGACACACAGTTCTAACTCTAATGGAGATCAACAAACCCGAACTGAACCAACTTACTTCAAGTTCGCACCCGGCTGACTCCTTTCACTTCTCTTTCGTCTTAACTTAACTGGCTCTATTTATTTAATATGAATCCGGGCGACTGTAAGTCTGAAATTTCAGTTATCTTTTTTTTTATCTTAATAAGGCTTCCGCCAGAAAAGGCTTAATGTGTGGTCAAGATACAATAAAGGACAGCCTTTGACCGGTCATCGCAAACCTACCCGCTGACCTTTATCACCGAGTCACATATTTACCGGGTCATCGAAACCCGCTGACCTTTATCACTGAGTCAAATATCGGAGGACAATTTTCCTCATAAAAGAAAAAGCGTTTATTTATTTTTTTTCTCTTCTTTTTCACTTTTGTTAAATATGTTTTTAAACTATTTTCTATTCTAATCTATTTTCTATTTTAATCTATTATTATAATAAAATACATATATATCTAGTTATCGTGTCACATATATAATATAATATAATATATCTTTATAATGATTATAATAATTATAATATAATATAATTATAATAATAATTATAATAATAATTATAATATAATATAATATAATATAATATGATATAATTACATATGATATATACTGGGTGATTTTGACTGCTGTTAGCACATTTGTACACATCCTTGCATTCACACGTGGTCTGAGTCTCTTCGTAAAGAAGAGATTCAGACCCTCTTTCTTTTTTCTGTATAGGTATATCAAACATGGAGCCCCAACCCTAGCCTATCAGGGCTACCCAGACAGTATCCTCTTACTGGGGAAGGAAACAATTTTAAAAATCTCCAAGAGCTGGTATCCAAGAATACATTTTCAGAATGATTGACCCTACAGCTACCACCTTCTAATTCAGGAAGAACCAAATAAAGGCTTGCCATGAATAGACAATTGACCAGATTGGCTACTCTGACCACTCATCCAGCCCAAGTAAGGACTAAAGTGGTGTTTTGGGAATCAGAAGTATCTACTTTGACCAGCTGGGGATGCCATGTCAACTTGGAATATGATTTTGAGTTTGAGTTTGAATTTTGTTTAATGGCATATCAACCTTTGTGGGTTATTTAATGCCAAAAAGATAGTGTTTTAAGTTTTTTTTTTATGTTCAGTTATAGTGAGAAGGTTGATTTAATCTGATTTTTAAATTTTTTTATTTTTATTTTAGAAACTGAAGAGGTCTTCTAGTTTTGTATTAAAAATGTATTGCTGGTAATTTTTTTTTTCCTTAAAAAATGTATTATGGTAATAATTTTTTTTCTTTCTTCAAAACTGTATTGTTGGTAATATCTTTTCTTCAAAAATGTATATTTTTCTATAAAAGTCTATTTTTATACTTTCATAGTGTTTTGACTCTAGTTTGGGAGTTGACTATTTGCCCATAGCTGGGACCCTAACAGGTGCTACCACTCTGAGTCAGGGTGAACCTGGGAACAACAGTAATTAAGAGGTGATTCCAAGCTCCTCACAACCTTCCAATCAGAGGCCTTGCTGCCAGACGCAGTTTACGGTCATACCCAGGACCTGAAATATGTTTGAAGTTCTTGCTGACTTAATATATAACTTAATGTACCTAACATTACATTCTGTGACAAAATAATAATAAAACTTCTATTTTGTTTTTTTCTGATTTGAAAACTATGATAAAATAAAGAGATTCAAGATGAAAGAAATACATATAAGGAATTAATAACAGACAATTCTTCATACAAGAAATTCTATTATTACAGAATAGAATTAGAAATACATTCTTTATCTGTTCCATTTGGGATGATTTAATGCATTGAATATTACCTAATGAAGAGAAAGCCCTTCATTTTGTATAATTTTGCTGAATAAAAGGAAAAAACAATAATGAGACAGACAATATAATTTGGACTTTACTGACAATGGCACTTTTCTGTATTAAAGATAATATTATTTTCAGAGGAAAAAATTATCTGGCTCCATTTAAAATAATACATTTCCTAATGTCGATAATGCAAGAAAACATATTTCTAATTTGTCAAGCTAATTTTATGAAAAATGATTTTTTTCTGGAGTTCGATCTAAACCAATCTGATACTTTTATTCTCTGCTAGAAAATGGAAGGTGCACTTTGAAAAACAGTGCATTTTTGATACTAGGAAATATAGATTCTTTGTAGATTCTTCTTATATATTCAATATTCTGAAAATGGTTCCAAGACACATCAATTCCAATATTATGGTCATTTCCTAGTGTATCTCAGTTTTTAATCACATAATATGATTAATAATGATTATGAATACAGTTCTATGGCACAATGATTGCTATATAATAGTCACAGAGTGTGCAGGAGATGTTTTCATGCTGTCGCCTTTAGTAGAGTATAAAACATATGCAAAGAAGTGGATTATGGCTTATGTACAGAACTTTTTAATTACCCGCCTAACCAAACAGTAAAAAAAAAAACAAAAAAAAACAAACAAACAAACAAACAAAAAAAATAGCCATACCACCAAAATTAAACCTTTTCAGGAATAAAGATTCAGATTCCTGCCCAAATTGTTGGTGAGTTATCTAACTTCACACAAAAATCAGATGCCTAGCTGACTACCACTCACTTGCCGTGGTTGGATGCTCAGCAGCTGGCTATGTGGCACCCGGGCAATGTCGTTCGTTGTAGGCTAAGTATCGACGAGATCGGGATACCACACATTGGCGTGCCCAGACGCGAGTCAGACGGCTAACCGAGCACCACTCACTTGCCGTGGTCGGATGCTCAGCAGCTGGCTACGTGGCACCCGGGCAATGTCGTTCGTTGTAGGCTAAGTATCGACGAGATCGGGATACCACACGTTGGCGTGCCCAGACGGGAGTCAGACGGCTAACCGAGCACCACTCACTTGCCGTAGTCGGATGCTCAGCAGCTGGCTATGTGGCACCCGGGCAATGTCGTTCGTCGTAGGCTAAGTATCGACGAGATCGGGATACCACACGTTGGTGTGCCCAGACGCGAGTCTGGCGGCTAACCGAGCACCACTCACTTGCTGTGGTCGGATGCTCAGCAGCCGGCTACATGGCACCCGGGCAATGTCGTTCGTTGTAGGCTATCGACGAGATCGGGGTAACACATGGTATTGTAATCCATTTGATTTAGCTCACATTTTCATGACGGTTGGCTTGTTATTGCATCACTCTCTTAGAACATCTTATTCCTGATTGAGAAAATCTATGCCTTCAACTCTTCTTGGTAATAAATTAAAATGGCAGATTTTGATCAAAAGCTCATTTCATACAAGGTCAGTTTTTCTTACTACTGACTTTAAGAACAGCTGATTGTCTTATGCACACATGTACTACTGAACCATTTATATAAAATGCAACAGACATATAATTAAATTAATTCACTTTGAATTGGTAACAAGATACACAGTAAGTGCTCTATACCTTTTGACAGTAGAGCTCTAATATCATCCTATCTTGGGTTCAGTGAGAGGTAATAAATACATTCAGCACCTGTGGCCGTTGTCAGTTGCCTGATTGTGCATTTTATGTGTATGAAACTGTCAGTCCTGACCAACTAACAAACGCCATTTTTATGGAATATATAGTACTGTGCAAAAGTATTAGGACAAGAACTATTTTATCTTTTATGAGGCATATTGACAGGTGGTACAGTGGATATCGGCTCGGAACGAGAAACCGGGAAGCCGAGTTCGAATTCCAGTTGAATCCATTGTATTCACTTACGCGCAAATACCCTTGGGAAAGGTATTAATCCGTCTCTTCCTTCCAGTTATGGGTTAAATAGCAGGACAGATTGGGTTCTATAGCCTTGGTCGGCAACCAGTCTACCGCAGAAAGCAATGGCAACCTAATGCGGGATAATCTTCTGCCCAGTCAGTCATGTCTCTTTCGAGACATGATCGCCCAAGCGTATATCATGTATGGCACTTAACTGACTGAATTGTATTTGATTTACTCAACAAATGCTTTAACAAGAAAAAATACTTGTTACAAAATAAATTTAGTATTTAGTATAATAGCCTTTTGCTTTGAAATAATAAAATTGTGACAATTTACCAATCGCACTTAGTATATATATATATATATATATATATATATACATACATACATACACACACACACACTAAGTGTATATGTGTAAACACTGCTGATATACAACCCGTATATATATATAAAATTTCCCTTCTCTGATACCATGCGTCGATGGCTTAGGAAGTAGAGACCCCGACTGACACCAAATCGGTCGAGTATCGATCCCGGCCAAAGGCGAGTGGATGCGTCTAGCCAAACTGATGAGCTGTGATACAGCGAAACAGGCTTGTATGTGGATGACTAATATATATATAGTACTGTGCAAAAGACAAGAACTACTTTATCTCTTAAGAGGTATATTGACAGAAAAATAAACAATTTAATTAAAGTAATTGTATTTGATTTACTCAACAAATGCTTTAACAAGAAAAAATACTTGTTACAAAATAAATTTAATATTTAGTATAATAGCCTTTTGCTTTGATCACAGCCTTCATTCTGTCAGGCACTGACATCACAAGCTTCTTCAATGTATCTAATAGTATCTCCTGCCAAGCAGCTAGTATTTTTTCCCAAAGTGTGACGTGCAAAGTAACATTAGATTTATCAATTCGAGAGGGGGGAAATAAGAAAAAAGTCAGTCATATCCAAGGATAATCGAATAATGAGTAGTTTCAAAATAACTTGTTTAATAGAAAATAGTATAAACGAAATATAACTTCTTTTTAATACATTTCTTTTACACCTAGTTTTGAATAATCAATATTTATTAGCAATTTACTTGGCTTTTCACCCTGTATTTGAATTTCAGTGAGGCTTTTAGGAGAATCCCCCCTGTCCTAATACTTTTGCACACTACCGGTAGTGTGTAAAAGTGTTAGGACAGGGGTGATTTTAAACTTTATTTTGATGCCTCATAAAAGATAAAATAGTTTTTGTCCTAATACTTTTGCACAGTACTATATATATATATGTGTGTGTGTGTGTGTGTGTATAAATGTGTAAGAGTTTTCCCAGAACACAGAAATACTATACTGATCTTAAGCAGAAATGCTGATCCAGATATCAATATTCCCACCCATATTTTGATTACTAGGCTAGTTGATTTGCTGCACCATAAAGGACCTTTATTACTCTACTGAGCGTTGTGCTCATTTGTAACTTTAACACTGACGGGTACAACTGATGTTTTTTATTGTTTGATTCATTGTATGCTAATTTCATATTGGCTATTTAATTGCTTGAGTTCTGTCTTCAATACTGATTTACCCATCAAATCAGTTAAGTGCCATACTTGATACACACTTGGGCGATCATGTCTCAGAAGAGATATGACTGACTGGGCAGAAAATTATCCCTCAGTAGGTTGCCATTGCTTTCTGCAGTAGACTGGTTGCCAGCCAAGGCTATATAACCCAATCTGTCCTGTTATTTAACCCATAACTGGAAGGAATAGACAGATTAATACCTTTCCCAAAGGTATTTGTGTATCAGTGAAATGCAAGGAATTCAACTGGAATTCGAACTCGGCTCCTCGATATCTTGTTCCAAACCGATATCCACTGCACCACAATGGCTTACATTTCCAATAAATGCTAAACAAGTTTATTTCAAATACATCGCCAAAGTGATTATTCACATAGCTAGAGTTCTTATTCTGACTATGAATGTAATTTTATTATTATTTATATATAGATCATTCCATTTTAAATCAACCAACAGACACATGATATATTTAAAAATCAAAATAATCTAATGGAATCCTTATTCTAATGATTTTGGTTTAGTTTTGAAAAAAGAAATAATAATTTAATTTAAGTGACTATAGCATCTAAACTCTTTGGGACAAAGGTAAATGAAATTATCAGCAGTTTATTTGCATACAAAATAATAAGGGTACCAATTTTCAGTTTCATATTTTTAAGTGACAATTTCATAAGGTGCCAAAATCGAGAATACCATGATTTTAGCACGACAAAATACGTCTTAACTCTTGAAAGAAATTTGTTCACGAAACTTAAGACACACATAAGCTGTTTACATTATTTGCAATCTATAGCAAATATTAACTTGTGTTCAAATCTGTTCATGCAATAACCTTGAAGCTATAAATGTTAGATGTTCATTAGAAGCCTTAATTAGCAAAATGCAAAAAGGCAGTGAAATATAAAAATTCCCTTATTTTAAAACTATAAAAGATACAGATCTAATAGTTGGGATTTATCAATAAATTAAATCAAGGAACATTTGTGAATTTTCCTAGATTTTTCTGAGACAATAACCATAAATATATATATATTAGCAAAACAGATTTTTTAAGAGGGCATTTTAGTTTTATCAGATTTTTGAGAGATGAGCCACCTTAATCATTCAATGTGCTTTTATTCTAATATATATATATATATATATATATATATTTTGTTTATTTATTCACAACTTTTCAGCTGTATATCTCAACATGGCCTTCTAAAAGTGTCCATTGCCCTCAGGGATCACGTTGAGTTTTATTTTGAGGAGCGCACACATATTTTTCTTTTAATACATTACGTTCAATTTCTGTTTCTGTATTTTTAAAACTGACTTCCTTTTGACTTCTGCACTATGCTCCTGTTAAACTTTGCATGTGTGCATGTGCTCCCATCTTTCGAGCTTATAAAATCATAAATTGTTTTCTTCCTTCTGGCTACTAGAAACTACTCATGTCGATACTGGATATGATTATTCAATTTTCTGTATATGAGCAGATTCTTTCTTATTTGCCAGTGCTTTTATTTGTCCAACATTTTGACCTAATTTCATTCAGGTTGGTGCAACTCATCCATTCAATTTCAGGCATTACAGAATTTTAAGAACTTTTTTCTAATAGTGTTACTGTTTTTCATTGTTCCTCAAGTATTTAGAGTGTAGATGGTCTTACCCTGGTAGTTTCTGCGATGAAATATTAGACACAGTTTTGGACAAGTTTTTTTTCCAGTAATCAGTGTTGTTCAGTATTTTAACCAGTGAAATAGTTATTTTTTCAGAATTAATGGATAGAATGATAGTTTAAAATTTGGTGAATATCACTATTTTGAAACCATGTGATTTATTAGTACATCCAAGAAGGATAATTCACTGTTTGTTTCTGAGGATGGCAATGGAAGGTATATAGTTGAAACTTTGTAAACTCCACTCCCAAACCCCACAAAACCTCAAAGAAATTAGTCAAAACAAAATCACATCAAACATCAAAGCCTGTTTGCATAAATCCAAGTTTCCTAAAAGACAAGTATTTGAAAATAGCTTAACTTCTTGAAGTTGTTTAATAAAGGCATCAAAAATCAATGAGCTGTCATCTGATGACTTGCATTCATTAACTGTTTATAGTATATTAATTTTCGAAGCAAATAAAAAAAATCAGCATCCAATCGGAAGCCATGATTATCAATCCTTTATATAAGAATAAAACCCAACCGTTGGAATTGAGATTAAAATCAACTTTTCAGAATAGCTGGCAGGTGTTTACAATCTTTAAAGGCCTGGATAATTATCTTTCTCGCTTCAAGGTAAACTCATTACTTGCAATAATTTCCTTTACAATCAATAAGAAAATCCACTAAATCCCGTGTCTGTTGCAGCTTCTCGAGGACCAGAAAAAAAATTTCTGTATTAGGTTTGCAGTAGATTTTGCGATGAAGATATCAGAATGGTTCATAGAGATAGGGGGCCATCCTGGCTTATGATGTACTTCCAATCAATGTCTTCTCAAATGTCCCATGGCATCTTCAACCTTGTTAATAGTTATAATCAAGATGAAAAAAAATAAAAGCAAAAACAAACTTCTCGACCTTCTGTGTGTCTGTGAATTGAACCTTTGAGTTTGTCCTTAATAAAATTGTTATTTTTAGCATCAAACTGTCATTGAGATTTCCATCGAAACACTAATCTACAAATACAGATTACTAAAAAGAGGAAGAAATACGTATAACAAAAAGTTATTTGTCTATATTTAAGATGAGGTATTGTAACTATTTACATTGTTCGGGCTGTTGTCCTAATCTTTATTGTAATATTCGCAATGTTTTGGCCATTGTATGCTCTGACCTTCTTCAGGTGAGAAACATTGGAATTTCGAACTAAACCATTTATTTAGTCTTCGGTGATAGATTGTTCTAATTCCCTGTGACATGATTTGTTTTGCTACTTCAATTGATATCAAATCACTCACCAAGGACACATGGCCCAGTGAATAAAAGCATTGATTGAGTAATCCAAAAATATGTGGAAGTTGAGTTACTAAAAGGGAATTAACTGATACTGAGATATAAAGAGTTTAGTTTGAAAATTCCAATGTATATCACCTGAAGAAGGTCAGAATGTACAATTGCCAAAATGTTGTTAATACAGCAATAAAAATGAAAACAACGGTCAAAATTATGTAGTGTAAAAATTTTATTGTATTCATATTTTCTAGACATCCTTCCTTTCTCACTGGTCTTGTCCTATCTCTGGAGCAATTCTGCTGTGTTCCCTGTTCATCAGAATCCAGATTATGAGTTTTGTTATGTGGCTCATTAAACTGATTGTTGGGTGGAGTTCACATTTCTTTGTATTTGGTGTAGCTGCCGCCAGGCACCATTTGCTACCAAACCCAATGTAAAAATCAGCAGGTTTGTTTTCTCACCGAAGCCAGCCCTGTATTCTTGACTGGCGGCCTTATCACCTCCTTGGGACAATGTTGCCAGAAAATATAGTTCCTTATATTTTAGGATAACGTAAAGCAATAATCAGGTCTAAATGAAAAGTATGAGACAAAACAGTAAAGTTAGAATAAGTAAGTAAAAATATAACAAGTAAGCTGTTTTTACAGCAACCTTTTCTAGAATATAGGATTTTGGCCTCTGCGTAAGAAATAGAAACCCCCTTAACAGCCTTTCAGATTGAGACCTTCTAAGAGGTCAGACAAATTTGTTATATCCAGTGGCAGCACATTCGTTTTTTGAGTACTGTTAGGGAGTAACTATATTGCCATAGACCACACAAGGTGCCAACGAGGTAATTAACATTTTTTCCATTCACGTTCCAGCAAACCCTAGACAAATTTTATAGTTAATATTTTAATTCTTCTAAATGTTTATTGCTTTTTAGACCCTTTCTTAATTTGTAAATGTATTGCTTTGGCAACGCAAACAATTCCTGTTGATTTAAACCCTTGTTATAAGTTCCCTGTTTTGTTACAACTATTTATGTAAATTTCATTATTTTCTTATTTTTTTGAATTTTGTAATTATCTATCCTTGTGTACATTCTTCCCCCATGTGCTCATGTTATTTGTTTGTCTTAATTGCAGTTTTCACAGCTGCACAAGTACTGTAAAGGAAATGAAACCTTTTACAATACATTCTGGCAGTTGGAAGTTTTCTCACGCATGTTTCATGTGGCAATGGCAATTACACCTAGCTTCTTAGGTAGTGCTATGAAAATTGATCTGCTTAAGGTTCTCCGGTATATTGCTGCTGTTGTATATTTCGTTTATTATTTCTGTGAGCCTGTCTATACCAAAATTGTCTAAGGGCCTCAACATCTCAATTACAATCCCATTGGGTCCTGCTGCTTTATTTCTGTTAAATTTGGCCATTGCCAATTCCACTTTAATTTTTAAAATTCCTGGCCTATCTGTATTTTTGTATATTGTTGTTTGCTCTCTCTTGTCATGGGAAGAGATTAGCGGTATACTCATCCCATCTCTGAAGTATTTTTTCCTTTTCTAGTATGAATGTAATGACCATTGCCTTTATACATCTTGTTGCTGAGCAGGTCTTTTGTTCTGTTAGTTCCTTTATTTGTTTATGCATATCACCATTATTTGTTGTGTTCAGTCTCTCTATTTTAGCACATTTGTCGTTGAGCCATTTTTTTTTTTAGCCTGTCTACATTTTGTTAATTATTTCCTTGTGTAATTTCTTGTATTCCATTCCTCATCTTGGCATTGTTTTTGTCTCTTTTGCATCAGGTCAAGAATCTCTTCAGTGATCCACTCATTTTTCTTCCAACATGCTTTTTCCTTCGGGATAATGTCATTTGCCGATGTCACTTGATTCACTCTGAGTGTATCCCATTTCCAATTTGTCCTTTGTATTTCATTTTCACACTGTTTGTATACATTTCCAGCAGGTTTGGGTCATTCACGAGTCTATTGTACTGCAGTCTTAGGGCTGTGTTAGGTTTTTTTAACTGCCTTAGTTTTATCCTTAGTTTGCATAAAACGGGTATGTGGTCACTTCCACAGTCAGCACCTGGATAGGCTTTGCAGTGAAGGACTGTGTTTCTGAATCTCTTGTTGATAGTGACATAATCAAATTTGATTCTTAATTTCTCCTCCTGGACTTCTCCATGTCCATGGTCTTCTTGGGTGCTCTTCAAACCATGTGCTAGTTATTATCTGGTCATTCACACCACTGGACTCATTTCTCACCACGGCCATTGTGGTGTCCTAGTCTGAAATTGCCAACCGCTTCACCTTCTCTACCTTGGCCAACTTTAGCATCAAGATCACCCACGATGACTAAAGTCTTGTCATTTGCATTGTACCTTCACATTCAAATATGGAGTAGAAGGACTCAATTTCTTCCTCTGTACTTTGTGTTGTTGGTGCATATACCATAATTACCGATATATCGAGATATTTCAGTTTAACTACTAGAATTCTTTCAGATATCTGGCAGTGTATCATAAAGCATGTCCTTGTGTCTTTATCCAGTGTGATGCTGACTCCTTTGTCATTGTTTTCACCTCCTGCATTTATAATTATGTGGTTGTCACTGATGAAGTCTCCATTGTTTGGCCATCTCGTTTCACGTCTAAAATATTTATGTTTAATCTGGTCATCTGCTTCATGTTTTCCAGCTGTCCACAGTTCATAGTTCTGATATTCTGCGTCCCAAGATTTATTTTTTGTTTGTTGCAAACAGTCACAGGATAACAGTCCAGTGACACTTGTTACTCATGTCCATCCATTCCAGGCGAGGAATAAATTGAGGAAATTTGTCAGTCAGTTAAGTGCTATACGTGATACACGCTTGGTCGATCAGGTCTCTTTAGAGACATGACTGACTGGGCAGAAGATTATCCCACAGTAGGTTGCCATTACTTTCTGCAGTAGACTGGTGGCCAGCCAAGGCTATAGAACCCAATCTGTTCTGCTATTCAACCCATAGCTGTAGAAAGAAAAGGTGGATTATATAATTAAGTACTAATTAGTGGGGGATCAGTTTACTACTTCATGTCAGTAGAAGCTTTAATTGTGCTTCCAACTATTCAGTCAATTAAGTGTCATACGTGATGCATGCTTTGGGTGATCATGTCTCGAAAGATACATAACTGACTGAGCAGAAGATTATCTCGTAGTAGGTTGCCATTACTTTTTGAACCCAATCTGTCCTGTTATTTAACCCATAACTGGATGGAAAAGATGGATTAATACCTTTCCCAGATATTTGTGCGTAAGTGAATGCAAAGAATTCAACTGGAATTCGAATTGTCCTCTTTAGGCTGTTAATTTCTCACTTGTGGCTACACTGATTTTAAGCTGTTAAAATATTTACTACATACATTTAATGACCTATTCTATCAAAAATACTTTTGTTCATCAGTGAACACAGACAATCCCTTTCTTCTGGACTTAATACATTTACATTATAATAGCCATATTATATATGTAAAAATTACACTAATTATTGATTACTGATAAACTCTTTCATATTGCTTTTCAATACTGTAGAAGGGAAAATGGCTTATGCTCATATAAACCTTGGTTCTGTAGGAGTTGAAGAAAACAAAAAAATGTGCCGGAATGATCTGAGAATAGCCAGCCACTCTATCAGGTACGAGTAGCCAGCCATAAAAAAGACCATTGGTGAAATTGGAAACTTTTTGAAAGCTGTGACATTTTGTTGCAGCCAATTAACTCCTTCCCCCTAGTTCACTATTTTCCCCAGTGGTGATGGTTACTTCATCAAAATGAACTACCCTATCCTAATCATATGTAAATGACAGGAAACTTATTTCAGTAACAATTAGCTGACCTGCACTGGCCCTTGATTTAAAAGCCATTCTACATGTATATAACATATTAGACTCCATTAAATTTCCTGCAACTGCATTCAATAAAAACAATTCAAATGTACTAGCAGTAAGACCCTGGCAACAACTTGTGCACTATATGAATTTCCCACCATGTCATATAACTGCTATTATTCAGGTAAAACAACGGATAAATTTCTGTCAATTCAATTTAATAGTTATGAGTAAGCCTTGTCTTAATTCTTGACAACCAATAATTTCTTTCTTACTGATTTCAACACATTTCTGTTGTAAAATGCATTTACATGATACATATAAATGCCTTAATTTTCAATTCACAAGCCCAAAAAAAGTGTTGCTAAAACAAATTTAAAATAGAATACTGAAAAAACAAAAAACGAGTTTAATTATGAATTATTTTCCCTGAGATTCAAGCTGGAGTAGTGCTAAAATAACAACAGCTGGAATATTGCTTTGCTCCCCTTTCCAGTTCTTAGCACCAGACAATATTGTTTTTCTCTATAATCACTGAAAGTTTGGATGGATTGTTTTAATAAATCCTACCTGTAATATATATATATATATATATATATATATATATATATATATAAAAATATAAATTACTCAAAATAGAAGTAAATAAAAAAAATATCAGAAACTAAAGATGATATATTTTTTGTTTTTGAATGTCAGTATCATTTTGATTGCACACTGAAAGACACTAATTAAAAGCAATAAATCACAAGTGCAGCATTAATTATTAATTTTTTGTTTTGGAAACTCATGTAAAGTTTTAAAGACGTAAAATGAGTTTAAAGATTATTGTTTGAAAACGGATTTCTGATAGTGCACATTTGATTTCAGATCAACCGTCTTTTTCAAATCACGGGCCTGATTCTGCCAATTTTGCTTGCCACTTCAGTTTTATTGAAAAAACACAAAACTGGGGTGGCGAAGGTAGCTATGGGAATTCAATTTTCTGCTTCTGTATAATTCTTACCAGCTCAAAATGAAAATAATAACAGTATTCATTTTGACAGAGTCTTCAGCCCTTCACTGCAGAAAGGGAAGAGAGTTACTCTCTCTTATTGCTTACCTGTTGCTACCAAAAGCTCAGGTGGACAAAAACTGGAAATTCTCACATTCCAATTTGACCTGGGGTTATGCAATCATTAAAACAGGACGACATGTTATGTCTACGCTTCACCTGCACAGATGCAATCAATTCACTTACTTTTCCCGACAAAATTTTTAATTTATTTTAGAGAAATCTCTTATCTAAAATCAATAAAAAATTAATACCAGCCATCTGGAAATAGGGTTACAATATTAGAAAAGGAAATATAATTATTTATGCTACTTCCACAAGATATAGAATTTCAGTTGAAATTACATTGAGAAAATAACATTCTAGACAGTTTTACCGATAGAGATCTATACCCTTACCAATAATTTTTTTTAACATTGAAACATTGATTTCCATACAATCACTGAAGTTAAGCAACATTAAGTCTGCTCAGTACCCAGATGGGAGACCATTTGGGAATACCAGGTGCTGTAAGCTTGGATGTGCCAGTGGCAGAATGGATTCAGAATTATTAATTGAAGAGCCAAGTTTCAATTCCCGTCAATTTTGTTATATTCATTTACATGCAAATACTCTTAGAAAACATATAATTCCACCACTTCTCCTCTCAGATATGGGTTAATTAGTAGGATTGGTGTCGCTAAACCATTATTATTTCCAAAAATAAAATAAAATTGCGTACAAAAAATATTTAGATTTAGGCTTTAAATAACCCAAAGAGATTGAGATGTCACTAAACAAAAACCAACAACCAATATTTTTCATATTAAATGTTTATTTTGTTCTTAAACAAAAATATAAGGATTTTATAATTTCTAGTGAAACATTATACAATGAAAATCCCAGATATTATTAGGCAATATTTAATACTAAAGTCTACAGTATTAAAACACTAACCAAAAATATGACTATGTAAGAACACTGGAGAAGGCATGGTGGAATAATGGACAACAGCTCAGATTGAGGAAGTGGAGAGCAGAGTCCAAATTCCAGTCAGTTTCATTACATTCACTTACACCTTTGGGAAAGGTACTAATACCTTTGGAAAAGGTATGAGTACATCTCTTCTCCCTCAGCTATGGGTTAAATAGCAGAATAGGCTTTGACCTAGAGCCTTGGTTAGTGACTGGTCTAGAAGAAGGAAAACTGAATTCAAACCAGTCTAGAGAGGGTTGGGCTTTATTCAGCTGTATTGCTAGGAAAGACTATTGCTTGTGTTGCCTCTACAACCCTATCGGTTACAGAACTCATGAATGAACAAAATTAAAAAAAAAATCCTGCAAAAGAAGTTATTTAAAAATCAATATTTGGTGAGACTTACTTTATTTTTCTCTACTGTGTGTAGATGACAGTCATCACTTGATGATTTTTCCACTCTGACAGCGTGTAATCTTTGGTTTGTTGGATTGTAGCTGTTCTTTTTTATGCATAACTGGATTTAAAGATGTCAGGTCAATTGAGCACTTGGCGTTTTACTTTTTCAAAGATTCTCTCGTCTTCTCAGTGGAATGTTTCAGATCATTATCATGCTGGAATATAATTCTTCCTCCTAAGGATTTGAGTCAAGGCAACATGTTTTCTTTTAATATTTTGATATTTTTTAATACAAAATTGGTCAGTGTGTGCTTATTTATGAGTGATAAACTAAATACTTGATCCCAAATCAGATCAAATGCATTATAATTTATATCCTACCAAATTATTATTTCTACCTTTTAAAGAAATACTTTGTTCATTTTGCATTCATTAACAAATGCATGGCTATATATATATATATATATATATATATATATATATTTAAAGTACATATATTTTGGCAGCATCTTTTCTTTTAAACACGTATTAAATGATAGAGACAACTTAGTCTTGCAGATTTTCTTTTGTATTTTCTGATTTTTTCTGATGGACAATATTTGCATAGACATAATTTGGAAATAAAAAAACCTCATTAGAAAATATGAGAAAATACAAAAGAAAATCTGCTAGACTAAGTTGTCTCTATCATTTAATACAGCATGTTTAAAAGAAAAGATGCTGCCAAAATATACGTACTTTAAGTTAGCGGAGTCTAAAGATCCCATTGTGATGTCAAATAGGTCCTCACATTTAGTTTTTTTTCACTGTTCATTGTTGTGAATGAGTACAGATCGTTTTGCACTTATGATTATTATCCATTCCTTGTTAGATTAGAAAACTCCATGGTGAATTCTAATGCCAAAGTGAATAGGTCTTAGGAAATAATCAACAATATCAAACTAGATAAATGAACAATTGGTCTTATTATTGATTCAGTTAAACCAGTAAGTGAAATCATTGGTGTTAATCCATTGAGTCAATCTGAGGCATGTTTTAATTTGGAAGTTTTGGAAGTAATCCAGTTTATGATCTAGATTACGAGATTAACTGCCCCACCAGGATTATCAACCCCATACAACCTGAAATCAGCAAAACCATCCTTGACAGAATCAACTTCTAAATTAAAATTTTGTCAAAATTCTTGAGAGATATATAGAAAGAGCACCAGTCCATATTTTGTTTTTTTTTTTTCATATGTATGTTATGGTGTATACGTACATAGCATGTTCTATTGAATAGATCTTAGCCCAACCATGTAAGAAATTCAGATGTTCAGTTATTTGAATTTATTGGTAAATGGGTCAGGCCAAGAACTTTTCAGCAATCACCTTTATATATATATATATATATATATATATATTAAGGAAAACACAATACATCATTTAGATTGGTTACCAATGACATTTTCATTATTTCAAGCATTACTATAGTGAAAATTCATATTTGAAATAGACGCTACATTTTTACTTCATTACAGTGTGTATTATGTGTACTGGTCTGTGCATTTGAGAAATCGTAGTAAAGAAAATGTGTTGCTCAACAGGGATTGAACCTGAACTAGGGGAAATCATTTTTTATTCAGTGTGCTTTATGTTCATGTGTAAAAGTAACACCATATGTATAAATTTGTTTGCTGGTTGATTTAGTAGCATATGAACTCCTTATAGGTCATTTAATGCTAAAATTTAATTTTCTTGGGAGCATAAGTGTTTTCTTTTACAGAAATGTATTGCTGGTAATTTTTTGTGGCACTGGCATCTTTACTATAAAAATGTATTGTTTATACTTTCATAGTGTTTTAACCTTAGTTTTGGAGGTTAACTATTTGTTCATAGCTGGGCTCTTAACAGGTGCTATCACTCCTGGTCAGGGTGAACCTGGGAACAACAGCAATATATATGTATTAAAGTATTTTTCATCAATCTTTGCTTTTTATTACTATAAACCTTATTTTAGTAGGCAGTCATGTTTCAGTTGTTACCCCCTTTTTTGCTTTAATAAACAGTGAAATTAATAATCCACCTAAATTGAATAATTAAATAAGAAATTCAAACCTTGCCCTGTCAGGCTGGTCTCCATGGCTGAACTAGTAGGTGGCACACTGACTCCAAAAGTGATTTCCCTAATAGAAAAAAATAGATGCAGGTTCGATTCTTGTCATAGGCACAGTTTTTCTTTAGGAGAACTTCTCAATTTTGGCTTGTTGTTATTAATTTTACTGTTTAATAATATAATAAACAGAGACAGCAACTGAAAAACAGCTAGCCACAAAAAATAACATTTATAATATTAAGAAACATACAGACACACACACACAAAATAGGGTATTACTTTTACATAGACATTTTATCAACTCATAACGCTTAATGTCATGTCACTTTTACATGAAAAATGTTCCTAAAAACGGATAATAATAGACAAACATTTGAACAATAGAAATTAATCTTCATCATGCAAAATCTAAATTAAATTTAGTGACAACCAAAGTATTAAATACTCTAGGTGTATCGGAAATCAAGGCTTTCTGGAACAATTTCTTAAGATTTGATAAATTGCCCTTTTTCAATTTATCTTGCAATCTATGGCACTATGATTAATAACAAAGCTTTCATATTTTATGTGATAGGTCACTAACAGACAGCATCTAATCTTTTAAAGCAAATATTTGTTAGTGAAACAGAATGTAAATTTTTTATGAATAAAAGAGTTTGCTGTACAGATGCTTAGCAAACAATGCAGATATTGTTTGTTGCTCTATATGACTACAATATTCAGATGGTGATAAAATATTAGAAATGTTTGGTTATTAACTCCAAGAAAAATAATGTCCAGTTGGTTTTATATTTGCATTAAAAACTCTTATTCTTTCAATAGATGTAGAGAGACAAGAGAAAGATATGCTCTCTCTCTCTATCTTTGACTGTAGAGAGAAAAGTAGTTTGAAGAAAAAAAATGTTTTTATGGATTAAATTAAAAATATAAATAAAACTTGTTGATAATGATAGAGGTTGGTAGGATTCTTTATAAACATTGTTTTCAGCTCTTAAATTATTGAAAGTTTTATATTTCCATCATAGTTTTTATTTTGCTAATCACTTTGTGTCATTGTATGAATCCAAGTTTTTATAAATACCCTGTAATGAGCCAACACATCAAATTGGTTCTGTCTTAATTCTAATGTTTCTGTTTGACAACTGATTTGCCTCTTTATTCACTTTTGCAATTATAAAAGTGTACATGACATTGCTTGCCATCTGTAATTGTTCAACACAATGGATGGGACATGCTTTTTCATTGTGTTGCTAATGAGCCACTCTATATTGTTCCATTTCATAAATGGATCAGTGTTAGTACAACTAAACAAACATGCTAAAATATTAGAGCAATCTATTCTTTGTTTAATAACAAGAACTTCATTTATAGTTCAAATCTCCTAAACATTTATAAGCCATTTTCTCTATTAAATATCAGGAACTCAGAACAAAGACTGATTACTTTAAGAGAGAAACCTTTTAGGTTAGAAATTCATTTATTTAACAAAACTGATTAATGTAGTACCAAAAATCTTAAGTCGACTATTCCAAAGTCATAAAAATAAAATGCATAACAGCTTTTCAAATAAAGTGTTTTTTCTTTTTAATAATTGCTAACATCATATTTCTATTTAAAGTAATTTTTAATTTCATTGTATAAAGAGAGAAAAATAGTTTTTGGATAAATATTTATTGTAGAAATGAGATTTACTAAAAGCAAAAAGCAACCAGTATAAATTTAAATAAAATAATATATCTTATATTAAGGATTGTTTTTATAATATTCTTTTTTTGACTTATTTCTTTCATCTTAATTTCAGTTGCTTTTCATTATAACTTAGATTGTCATTCCACAATTCTGAGTAAGCAGCACTGACTGAAAATAAAGGCATGAAATAGTAACTCTATCCTCAGAAACTAGCATTTCTGTGGCAGTTGCTTTATTTCTTTAGTCAATGAAGGCCAACTGATAGCAGTCCCTCAATACAGCCATACAGCTTTATTCCTTGTATGCCACCGTTTTTTTTTTTTTTTTTACACTTGCATACATATGAGGTGTGTTGTGGTGCAGTGGATATCGGCTTGGAATGAGAAATCGGGGAGCCGAGTTCAAATTCCAGTTGAATTCATTGCATTCACTTACGCACAAATACCCTTGGGAAAGGTATTAATCCATCTCTTCCTTCCAGTTATGGGTTAAATAACAGGACAGATTGGGTTCTATAGCCTTGGCTGGCAACTAGTCTACCGCAGAAAGCAATGGCAACCTATTGCGGGATAATCCTCTGCCCAGTCAGTCATGTCTCTTTCGGGACATGATCGCCCAAGCGTGTTTCATGAGATAATGATATAAATTTTACATATTAAGAACAATACTGGGAAAAATGCATGACAAAATGGAAAAAGTTTTCTTGTGATGCATTTCATCCTTAAGGACTTCATTGAATGATGAAATCTTAAAGGACAAAACAAATCACAAGAAAACATATTTTCCTTTGTCATGTATTTTTCCCTTACATACACAATGACCAAAAATTAATATTTAAATAAATCGTCCTCCATAAATAGGTTTGAAAGGCTAGAAAAATGTCTACGTAATAGATCTTCTGGTTATTAATATCATCAGCAGTAGGTTTCAATTGTCCGAGAATGACTTAAGAACATCCCCACCCAAAATTTATAGATGAATCCTACAGGTGCATACTGGGATTTTTTTTTCATAACCATTAAAAATGGATAATTCTTAGTCTCATTACCCATATTTTTGTTCTTTCTTGTCTTGGATCCTGAATGAACTATTCTGACTGTATCCCTTTTGTGTGAGAACAATTCTTACTTTGTGAACTGTTTACACTTAACCACAGTCAATCACTCAACAATGTAAATTTAGAATAAATTGTTGGAAGGAATTTTTTATTATGCTATTTGCTGTTTTACATTGACATAGTAGAGAAAGACATGAAACTGAACTTCCTTCCCATTTTGACATTATTAAGATTATAATTAAGCTATTTATAATGTTGATGTGCATTGTGGTGCAATGGATATCAACTTGGAACGACAAATCGGGAATCCTAGTTCAAATTCCTTGCATTCACTATCCCATTACAGAATTATCTTTACAGAAAAATATCTAGGGATATTCTAAACAAAGAGGGTACCATGTGTTTAATTAACAAGATCTCCTGAGGTCACGGTGGAGAAACTAGTTATATCAAATTTTCGTGGGGAGCTGTCTATATAAACCACAGTGCCCCTCTCCCCAAGGCTAACAGACAACAAGAGAATCAGGCCCAACAAGGAAGGATACCAGAAATTTGCTCTGGTCAGATTTCCCTATAGCCAGAGAGGAGACAAAGGAGATGAGACCTACAGTAAGATTGTAGAGGGTAAGGATTGCTAAGTTGTTGCTAAAAAGCACACTTGCACTTGCCATGGCCTGAAGTATAGGGGTACTCAGTGATGATTTAATTCACTACTTAGTTGTAATAAGTTTTAGTGAGACAAGCTTACTAACCATTACACCACGTTGTGGTGCCCAAATTGAGTGAGAGTAGAGTGGCTGGTTATTACTTAAGTGTCATCAAGTAGATTTTTTAAATCACCAGTTGAGAACTTGATTTTGCAGTAGATAATAGAGACATTTTAATTAACCGGTTATTCTTTACATTCAATAAACATGTTAGTAGTAGTAGTAGGCCTCTTTTGGTTAGGGTTGACCATGGGTAGCATCCTAGTTGTCTGCTTAGCTGGATCATCGGTGTCTGTGACTGTAGACATCGATGTGGGAGTGAGTATTTGTTGCAGAGGCTGCATTTATGCTTTGTTTCTGTTCTGTCAGAGCTGTCATTTTGCTTTCTGTGAATCCGCCTCTTCATTGCGACTTGTATCAATTGCTCCTCCCTTGATTTGAGTTGTTGGGCCAGGTTTGTTGTTAGAATTATCCACAATCTACTTTTTGTTGAAAGAGTTCTTATTCTAGCCCCATTCCCAAAATAGTCTGAGAATGCCAAGAGACAAAGGTGGCCACACACAGGAATTATGCAATCTTGTCTTAGGTGCATAAACCCTGTTAGGGTTTTGTGTGAGAATACCAAATAAATAACTAACCAATACAAATTTCCTAACCTCAAGGCCCTACTGTGATTCTTTTCAATCAGTCAACAGATGCAAAAAAGTAGATGAAGTATTTCTGATTTATAAATAGGTGGATGAATCTATACAAATTCAATGTACACAAAATTAGTAACTAAATTCTGATCTGCAATTTTTACTTAACAGTAAGAATTTTTTTTTATCAAAATTCAGTTTTCATATCAAAATTACAGATTTAATATTAAAGCTGTAATATTAAGTGCATTGACAAGGAAACTGTTTCTGCAGATGTATATTATATAATTTGACAATTTATGTAGATTGCAGAATTTAGTTGTTAAAATAACTGGCATTTGAGTCTTAGAGTTGCTGCTTTTAATGCCACTGAAAGATTAAATTATAAAACAATCTTTCAAACTTTTTTCTAAATAATATGGAAAAGGAGAAAAAACACTCCAACTAGCTTTGAAGTGTTTCAGAAAAGAATTTTACTTGAAAATTTTGTCTTTAATTTCATTAAAACTAATATCTTAAATAGCATAAAAGAATTATCTTATTAGCTGAGTCAAGGATCTGAACTGAACTGAAAAAGACCTAAGCCCACTAAATACACTTTTATTTAAGAAAATGTTACTGGAGAATCTTGAAGAGATGCATGTTTGGATAAAAGTTTCAAATTAAGGAGGAGAAAAAAAAACTTTTATAGAGACTTTTTTTTTTTTTTTAAATGATGCAGTGTTGTAATAATCCCATGGGAAGGATTGTTGGAACTGTAAATAACATCAGGAGTCGTATTAGTGTTTAAATCAGAAAGAGCATCCAAAGATATTCCCAAATCTGGACACTCTTAATGGACAACAAATCAAATAAAAAAGTGAATGGTGTGATCCTTAGAGATTATTGCCTGATTGTTAAACATTTCTGAAGATGTAGAAATCTGTAATGGTTTGTAGTATATAATTAAAAAAGAAACACTGATAATGCATCATGTTAATGCAAAATTTATACCAGATTTGTTAATAGTTGAACAAAAATAGAACCACTTCAGTCAGTCTGGAGAGGATTCATTTTGCAATTATGAATGAAAATCTTTTGAAAATGTCATAAATGATGATGAAACCTAAATGTATGAGTATGTTAAAAAAATAAACAAACAGTCTATGAAACAGCCTCAAAATGTGAATGTGATACTGATCAAAAGTTTTGACTGGATAGGCATCACATTCCTTGTGAGTTTGTTCCATGAGATCAGAAACAGTGTTTCAGAAATTTAATTCAAAGAAAGAGTCTTGTATGAACAAAGAAAACATAGAATATCATAGCAATACACATTACACTCCTTATATGTGAATGTTTGGAGAAACAGGAGACACCTATTTCACTTTCTGAATTTAGACCCCACAGATATTTTTTTAACCCCAAAACTGAAATCTTCCCTGAAAAGTTGTCAAATTTAGATGATAGCAGAAAATACACTATGAAACCTATGTACTATTCCAGAGAATATATTTTAGGGAATGGCACATTAACAATGTATGTGTGGGAGGTGGGGAAGAAACTATATTTGGAAGAATGATAAGAATTGAAGACTAGTGAAGCAATGAATTTGGATTCAGTTTGAAATTCCTCATTGATTACACAGATCAACACCTGAAGAAAGCCAGAAATTCTAACAACCAAAATGTGATAATAACAATGAAAACAATAGTCAAAATTGAAATAATGTAAATAAATTTGTTTTTGAGAAAGTTTGATTTCTTTTTGGGCACTTCTTTTATTTATGCAAATGTAATCATGAATATGCATTTATAATTGTCTGCGTGTGTATGTGACCAGTGTCATCTTTATAGTTATAGTATAATGTATATATAAATCCAAGATGTTTGTTTCTCAAAAGAACTTGAGGTTTTACAACTTGAGATTTCTGCAGATATTGTGATCAAAGAGAAAAATACTTTTTTTTAAAGAATATTATTAAAATGATTTTAACTCCAATAAACAAGATATAAAATAAATGCTTGTATGCCTTTAGAAGAAAGATGGAAACCAAAATAAATATAAGATGTTGGTTATTGTTGGGTTAAAGCTCAAATGTCTTGGACAAGTTTTTTAACCTCTGAGCAAGCATCTCCTTCTGTATCTTCCAGCTTTTCTCCAATTCTTCTGCCTTTTCAATAAGATCATCCAAGATCCTGAAGGATGACTTTTCAAATGTTTCAATATCACTGAAATAAGAATAATAATAAAAAACAAAAAAACAACAAAATGAAAATGATACAATAAAAGATGTATTATTTAAGAAAAAAAATGTTTCTTCTATTGAATAGAATATATTAAATGTTTTGAAGGTAAAATATCCTGATAAGCACTTGTCTGTATTCTGGTAGACATAAATTAATGGTAGAACAAAATAATAATCAAGATGAAACCAAAGAGTTTATAAATTTTGTAATTAAGCTTTTATCAATATGAAAAAACAAACTGTTATAAGTGAAGAGCTATTTCAGACTTACCAAAAACAGACATTTTATTTAAAATGTACAAAAAACTATAAAATTTTATATTTGGAATATTTATAAAAGGAATTATTGGATTATTTAAATGAATATTGTGAAAAGTACAACATTTATAATTAGCTTAAGTGTACAATTTAAATTCAATATTAATTGATAAAAACCTTTCCATCAGAATTTTGAAACGCAATTCAAAAGTAACTAAAATATACTTGTTGATAATCTATATTGCATTAATATATCAATATTTTCATCAATATTTTCATCAATCATTTTCATGCTCAGGATGTTGTAACTGGAAGTGAATCTTATTTTTAAAAGTTCATACAAATAATAAATAAGATAAAGAGAGGTTGTTGGTATGGGAAGGACCAAAAAAACATTCCTCTTCCCAAATTAACAGCCAAACCTGTTATGTTTTTCTTGCATTAAATGAAGACAACACAATCAGTTGCTCAGAGTTGATGTCATCTTCTGTAGTCAGGATATAAAGCTCACTTCCAACTCACTCTCACTAACTCTTTTTCTACTTCCCTCTCTACTCCTTGGCATCAGCATTTATGCTACTTGGACAAGTCCAAGTCATATTCCGGAGAGGCATGCTTAAAAACCATACTTCTCAGTTCCAACCACCATATTTATGTTCTTTCTTGTCTTGAAGTTAGAATGCTATGCTCACTTGTTTGCATATCTAAACTTATTTATAAATGGAACTTTGTCTGTGTGTGCGCTTGTGTATCCGTTACCTATAGACTCCAAAACGGCTGAACCGATTTTCTTGAAAATGTACACAGTTGTACTATAAGCATCTGCGAGTGTTCTTAACTAGGTTTTGTACCGAGGTACCCCCGATAAATATCGAAAATCGAAAAAAATCGGGTTATAGAAGGAGTGGTCCGATTTTAATCAAATTTTATACATTTATAGACAAAGACATAAAAAATGATATTCAGAAGTTTCAAGGTTGCAGTTTTTACAATAGTGCAGAAAATCGATTATATATATATATATATATATATATATATATAAATATAAATAAAAGGCAAGATGTTTGTGTGTGTCTGTTTATCTGCCTGTATGTCCTTTATCCACAATTTTTATCCGATTCTCACCAAACTTCACACAAATATTTTTCAGCTGAGTCTGAGCTCCAGGACTATGGATTAGTTTTAAAACTTTCATTACACCCGAGCAATGCTGGGCTATACTGCTAGTCTTTTATATGTTAACACCATTCTTTTTTTGCCTCATTACTGTTGCTTTGCTTACTTTTGTTTTGCATTGTTTACTTTATATTATTTTTGCCCTGGCTTTTTCTTTCTTTTGATATTGTTCATTGCAAGCTTTGTCAATTTGTTTTTTAAACAATTCTGCCAATTATATTTAACCATGGCCAATGATTCTACAAAGGGATTATGATGAATAAAATGACAGTTATAATAAAAGAAGCAGTAACCCCAATATCACATGATGGTCATAAAATATACAGGTGTTTAATCTATATAAAATAAGTATGGAGAAAGTATATTTGCAGTTGAGTTAAATAATCCTTTTAAAACATGATCAATTTATTCAAAGCCAATTGGAAATCATAATAATTTGTTATTTACAATAGGTTAAGTATTGGTTGGTGATTACCTTGATATTAATTCAGTTTCCTCTCTGAGAAGATATGTTTAATAACTTTGTAAATCCTTTTGGTCTTTATTCCTTTGTTTTTATCTTTTTTATTTTATTTCAGATTTAGAATGAACCAATTTTCTCCAGGCAACAGATTAATATTTTTTTTTCATTTTCAAGAAATGGCAGCATTCTTTGGTGATAAAAAAGTAAATTAAATTTTGATTTCTTCTTTTATTTCCTAAGAAAAAAAATACCCCTCTCTCCTGATGAGACATCTTTATCATTTTCTTAAGCAAAGCAAATAGAAACAGGCAGTTAACACCTGATGATTACTCAAAGTTAAAAACGAACAAATATGAAAATAGTAATGCAAATCAACTACAGAATCATAGCAAAATATATTGAAGAGTGAATATCTTTTAAATTAAATTTTATATATATATATATATATATACTTTCATTTTATTGACAACAAATTATGAGAACAGTAAAGCACAGAGGAAGGTATGCTTATAAAAGCATTGAAAACAAAACTAATTTGTCATTTATAGATAACTGTCCATATAGGTAAGTCTAGTCAGTCAGTTAGTTAAGTGCCATACGTGATACACGCTTGGGCGATCATGTCTCGAAAGAGACATGACTGACTGGGCAGAAGATTATCCCGCAGTAGGTTGCCATTGCTTTCTGCGGTAGACTGGTTGCCGACCAAGGCTACAGAACCCAATCTGTCCTGTTATTTAACCCATAACTGGAAGGAATAGATGGATTAATACCTTTCCCAAGGGTATTTGCGCGTAAGTGAATGCAATGAATTTGGCTGGAATTTGAACTCGGTTCCCCGATTTCTCGTTCCGAGCCGATATCCAGTGCACCACAACGCACATCCTAAGTCTAGTACTTGAAAGTAATACAAGAAATGTGAAACTTAGCATCTACACTAGAAAAATTAAGTATTTCAAAGTTTCAAGATCAAAAACTCAAGAGAGAAAAATGTTTTTAATGTGGCAAAGATTTCTAAATGATACCGAAGTAGCTCAAAGAATAAAGAATGTTTTAAAATATAAAGGGAATATTGAAAAAAAAAATACTCAAAATGTATAGAAAGATTAAGACATGGTAATATTATCAGTCTGCTTATAAAGAAACATTCAGCATTCATTGACTGAGCAGTTTAAGAAATATATAGTGGATGTAACTATAAAAATAACAGTTCTAACTGTTGTATTTGACTATGAGTATAGTAGATATATCTTTTATGAAGTAGGCCATTTATATGTTGACTAGCAGTATAGCCCGGTGTTGCTCGGGTGTAATGAAAGATTTAAAACTAATCCATGGTCCTGGAGCTCAGACTTTTTAGATGTTGGCACAAAAGACTAAAAAGCAATAGTTGTTTCCAGTTAAAGCGAAAACGTAGACTGAAAGAAAAATGAATGGATGTAAATCAAATTTTGATTTCCTGGTATCGATATCAAATAAGTTTTTTTCATTATAAACTGAATTTTGAAGGCTAAATAAGTCCTCTGAGTAAATGGTATCATGGCTGAGACTAAGAACTACAATTATACCTACTTAGAGCCAAACCCGAAGCAAAAACTAAAATAAAAATGCTGAAAAAATAGACATACATACAGACAGACACACACACAAACATCTTGCCTTATATATATATATATATATATATATATATATATATATATATATATAATCGATTTTCTGCATTATTGTAAGAACTGCAACCTTAAAACTTCTGACTATCGTTTCTTGTGTTTTTGTCTATGAGTGTATGAAATTTGATTAAAATCAGACCACTCCTTCTATAACCCGATTTTTTTGATTATCGATATTTATCGGGGATACCTCGACACAAAACCTAGCTAAGAACACTCGCAGACGCTTATAGTACAACTGTGTAAAGTTTCAAGAAAATCGGTTCAGCTGTTTCAGAGTCTATAGGTAACGGACACACACACACACAGACACACACACAAAGTTTTGTTTATAAATAATTTTAGATAAACTACATCCGGCAGCAAGGCCTTTGATTATGAGGTTTTGAGAAATGTGGAACCATCTCTTAATTTCTCTTGTTTCCAGGTTCACCTTGACCTGGGGGGGTAGCACTTGTGAGGTTTCCATCTATAAGCAAATAGTTAGCTCCCAAGACATCTCTTCTGTTTTGGTTTCAATTGTAGGATGCTATCATGATTTTTTTTTCTCCACAATGATGATGCAATGAACCCTAAATACAGGGGAGTATTAGTGCCTTGCAGTGTTATATATAAAAAGCTACATATAGAACATTTATTTATTGATATTCTATAGGAATATTGATCACTCACATCAGCATTTTTAAACTGACGTTTATTCTCCATTGCAGGAGCAATTTTTTCTTTAATGATCAATTCCAATCAAAACCAATTTGATTATTTACAAATACACTTCTACTTCATAAAATTTCTTTTAGTGGCATACCATTTCCTTATGGGTCATTTAATGCTAAAATTTAATTTTCTTGAGAGAAATAGTAATTGCAAAAATGTATTGCTGCTAATTTTGTATTTAAAAAAATCTATTGCTGCTAATTTTGTATTTAAAAAAATCTATTGCTGGTTCGTTTTATTTTTTTACACTGAGTCACATTTCAATCCTGACTACACTAAGCTGAAAATGCCTGCAGAATTATACAACTGAGCATTACAATGTCTGTCATTAAACAAACAATAACGAACCTAATGATGAGAAAGCAAGGAAAGCTATAAAATGCTAATGAATAATAAAGCATTACTTGACACTGTGGGTGAACTTTTGAAAATAGTATCCTTTCCTCAAATTTAGAAATAGTTCACTAAATTTCATGAAGGAAGTCTGGAATTAGAAGTGCATTGCAAAAACAATGTGGGTTGTATTATACATTAATGCACTATGGAAACAAAATGATAAATCTCAAGAACCTCTGGTTCTGGTATTACAGAATCACAAAGAACTGTATCAGATAACAGAAAACATATCACTTGAGGACTTTAACAGCAGTAACAACTAAAATGGTTGGTATATGTAACTCAAAGAGAAAACAATCACACTATGCCAAACAAAAGGTAAGGAAGGAAGCCCCCATCAATAGTAGAAAGAGCATTAACAGTAACTGAACTTGAGAAACCTTCTTCTTCTTCTTCTATGTGCCCTGTCCCTTCAGGACGTAGGCGATCACGGTTCTCCACATCTCCCTATCCCTTGTGGCTCTTAGTATGTTTGCTCCTGTTACTCCTGGCAACCCCCGTTCCATCATCCACATGATCAGGCCCTGCAAATATGTTATCCGCTGCCTTTACTCTGTCTCTCTTTCCTTCTATCTGGCCAGTCATTATCAGGTTCTCTAGGCTCTCCTTCCTCATTGCGTGTCCCAGGAACTTCAGTTGTCTCTTCTTGATGCTCAGTATTAATTTCCTTTTTGTTGCCATTCTTTCCAACACCTCATAGTTGCTTGCATGCTCAGTCCACGATATCCGCAGCATTCTTCTGTAGAACCACATTTTCGCTGCTTCCAGTTTTGTCCTCATTTTCGATGATATTGTCCAGCATTCACTGCTGTATTGAAGAACTGACATCACATAGCAATCCAGCACTCTTTTCTTTGTTTCTAGTGAAATTTTCCTGTGTGTTAGTATTTTACTCAGCTTCTGGAACGTGTCCTTTGCCATGTAGTTTCCTGAAAAATTGTTTTAAGTGTAAGATTTTATAAATTTCAACTGAAAGTGAATGAATAAGAAATGTTTCCTTATGAGAAAATGACTAATATTACCATTGAAAGTCCACATTGACCATGCTCACTGTATTCTGCCATGTCTTATCAGCAAACTTTTCTATCTTGACTATTAACTGGTCTTTCCCTATATTATTCGTTATCCAATGAATACCAATCAAGCAACCATTTGCTCCATCTGTTATCCTTTTGTTATATGTTGTACCTACTTCCATTTTCGCCATTTAATCATGGCTATAGCTACTTCTTGTCTTGGTTTGTTTTATGATACATGTTGATCTTTCTCTGTCTCTTAGGCTTATCTAGCGCATTGCTCTTTTCATGCAGTTTTCATTAGTTCCTATATATTTCATCACTGCTCACATTATGCATTATGTTCTTCCTTATGTTTTAATCTTATTGCTATATAGATTCTCATTATGCCTATTTTTATTAAATGCTTTTTAATCAATCATTATACATGTGCTGTTTCTTGTTTTATTTTCCAAGCTCAACACACACACACACACACACACACACACACACACACACACACAATAAAATTAATTCACACCACGTGTGTCTCTAAAAATACATTTGCGCAGGCATTCACCCCTTACCAAGCCCTTTGGGGTCAAAAACAAGAACAATGCACCCAAAAGCACGGACATAGTTGAAAACACATCACATGGTCAAAAATATGAATTTTGACCAATCAGGGCTCGATAAAAGAAACATATTTCTCGATTTCCAGGAGCCTCACCATGAATATAAAAAGACAGTAGAAACTTTCTCCACCAGAGAGAGGAACGGCCAGTTCAGAGCACATATAGAGAGAATACAGCAGCTGACACAACAGACCATATCACGCATCAATGAACATTGTTTCACTCTCTCTTTCTCTCATCTCGCTCGCAACACATTGTCCCTTCCTTTTCCTCTCACACTCCCAATTCCTTTCTTACTTCCATTTTTTATCTTTATACAGACAACTCATTTTGTATAAAAAAAAATAATTCTTTTTTTTTTTTTATGAAAATAAACAAAGTTTATTTTACCTTATTTGTAGTATATTTTCCTTTTTATTTATTGTTCGGGGGAATTATACAAGCCCCTACATACAATGTTTTATTTCTATGTTATTAATTACCCTAAGTAGATGTCTGCTGGTGTGTGTGTGTGCGTGCATATATATGTATATACACTACCAGCCATAATTATTAGGCCACTCCAGATTTTTAAAAGAAATGATGTATTTCATACTATTTTTAAGTGAATAATTCTAAATGAAAATAGAATGGTTCTTTTGTTATTACTTTGCAACATTTTAGAAGAGAAGGAAGTAAAGTTGAACTCATCCGAATCACCCTAAATTTTCTTCATTCTTTCATTGATGAAACTGCAATATAGTTAATTATTAAATATTTATAAATTCATTTGATGCACATGTAATTGTGCAGTTTTAACAAAAGAACCATTCTATTTTCATTTACAGTTATTCACTTGGCAATAAATACTAAAAAATAGTATGAAATATATCATTTTTTTAAAACACTGGGGTGGCCTAATAATTATGGCCAGTAGTGTATATATGTGAAGAAGTTTGTTACTTAACTGAGCAGAGTTACGCTAATATCAAAATTTTGTGGCGGCATTATTATGTCTTCACTCTTCAGGGAGTTTGTTTCTTTTGTTATTAATGCTCTATCTGTATCTCAACATTGAGCATTTTATGCCAAAAACCTGTTTGCCCAAAAATGCCCTTCTTCCAGTAAACCATTGAAAAAAAAAAAAACAAAAAAAAACAGCAATCTTGACACTAAGCATAATCACAACACACAGACACACACACACACACACACATATATATATATATATATATATTTTTTTTTTTTCTCTCTCAATAACATAGTTTTTATTGGTATCCCACTCTCATAGTGAGTTCAAAATTGAGAAAACAAAGCAAATGAATAAATCACTAAAATTCTCTATAAAAGAGTTCTCAAAGGAAATACACATTAGAAAAAAAAAAATACAAGGCATCACTTAGTGATGATGAAACGGTGGATTAGAGGAGTTTTAAATCAGAAGCTAGAAGAACATTCAAAATATGTCAAGTCAATATTTTATCTGTAGGAGATATTAAGTACATAATATTAAAGTATTTAAAACATATTTCAATACAAGAAAGCCATTTATTGTGATAGATTCCTTTTAATAAAATTAACTGGCTGATAACATTAAACAGATTAAAATTGGAATAATTTACATATATTGTTATAAACAACTTGAGATCATAAAAAATATGAAATCTACTGACTTGAAATTATTATTTTTTAATTTTTTTCATAAGATAAAGTTTTTAGAATGAATTGGTTTTGATAACCACTAAATAACATTAACCATGATGTTAATAAGAACTGATTTCCTCTATAAAACAACATTTTTATCCTGTGAAATGTTCTGTTGAATAGACTCTATTAGCTTTCTTTATTAGTTTTATTTAAAGTGTTTATGTAAAAAATAAGTGATGATGAGTAAGGCAGGTTGGAGCAATGGTTAGTGGCTTGGATTGAGGTATCAAATTGCTGAATTTGGATTTCAGTTGAGTTCATTATATTCACTTGGGAAAGGCATGAATCCATCTCCCTACACATTCATGGGTAAAATAGCAATCTGTCTAGAAGAAAACTGAATTCAACAAGATCACACTATCATAAAAGTGTGTATATATGCAGCTGGGGGCTGTTTGTGAATCTACCTACTGAAATTAGCACAACAGAACTAACCAACTATATATAAGGTGTTTTTCACCAGCAATAATTGTTTTTAACCCTCTAGGGTCATTCGTATCATATTTGATACAGTATTTCCCTATAAGGAAACATTTGGTATTCATTGACTGAGCAGTCAGTACTGCTTTCATTTGAAATTTATAAAATATTTCTCTTAAAAAATTTTTCAGGAAAATATTTCTTTCAAGGCTTGTTTTCATACTGTATCAAATATGATACGAATGGCCCTAGAGGTTTAAACATTTCTGTAAATTTTCCAAAGTTCATATTTATTTTATATTATATTTTTTCACAAGTACTTTCAAATATTGTTACATTCATTTTCAAGGATTTTGTTTTGGGTATGTACATGTAACTTTTTGGTTAATTCTAGTGTTTCCACATTTGCTGGATCAGATCCCAAGTAGGCATACATGCTGACGACACTACTGTTTACTCTCACCTCGATCAAAAATCTGCTGAGACTGACAAAGTGAACTGCACTGCTGAGCTTGAAAAGGACCTCCAATCTGTGGTGGACAGGTGTAAGAAATGGCTCGTGAATTTTAATGCTTCCAAAACAAAGCTGCTATCTGTTAACCGTCACAATCGCTCCTACCCTCCATTAGCATGGATCAGGCTAGCCTCCCTGATAGCAAAACACTGCGCCTGCTTGGCCTAACTCTCTCAGTAGACCAAGTGAAATGACTATATTGAATCCATAGCTAAATCTGCTACTAAGAAGGTTGGTTCACTGTGTAGGGCCAGGAAGTTTTTCCCATCTAAATACATCCTGCACATATATAAATCTACAATCCGCCCGTGTATTGAATACTGCTACCACATCTGGTTGAGTGCCCCTGCTATTCACCTCAGGGTTCTTGACACAAATCCAACGGAGAATCTGTAATGTGATCAATCCAGACTTGGCAGTTCAGCTGCAATCACTTTCTCACTAGTGTAATGTGGCTTCCCTGTGTCTCTTCTACAAATACTTTAATGGCTTCTGCTTTGAGGAACTTAGCTTCCTGATGCCCTCTCTGTGTGAATTTAGTCAAGCTATTAGAATAGCAACTAGTTCCCACCCTTTTACAGTGAAACCAATAAAATGTAACTGCAACTTCTACTCTACCAGTTTCTTTTCTCGCACTTTCCGCCTGTAGAATTCCCTTCCATATACTTGCTTCCCCGACAGCTACAATCTCCAAGAATTTAGATGTAAGGTCAATAGTCATCTCCTATCTCACTCGCATCCTTTCTCTTATGCTCTTTTCTCTGTCCACTCTACTCTCATCATACCAGTATACTTATCCTTCTCTTACGCACTTCCTGACACCTCTTATAACCTGTCCCTCTTTCTGATCACTTTCCTCCAATGTAATCCCATGCACACCAGTGACATTAAAACTGTCTTGCTTGGGTTGAAATGATTATATATAAAATGATTATATATATATAACAAAAAAAAAAAATACAATTTTAAGCCACTTAAAGTGATGTCATTTAAACAGTCAAACTGGAATTTGAAATTATCTCAAATATTAAAAACATCTAATAAAGAGCATAGACATTTATGAGAAACATTTTACAGTTTTGCAAGGCTGGTATGTTAGCATATTCCTGTAATTAAAGGAAAACATTTTTGTTGATAGAGAAATTTCCTGCAATGTGTGTTATGGTTGAAGTTAATTAGTTTTATTTATGACAAAGGATTTTGATTAAACAATAGATTAATTACACAGATTGATGCATACTGAAAACAGTTCACACAATTTAAAGATTTATTGTTTAGCTCACTTTCAACATTTGTGACAATTTGTTGATTTATGTAGATCATTGGCCACAAACTTAATGGCACAAAAGTCTATTGCATGCTGTGGGAAAGTTGCAGGAAGCTGCAAACCCTGTGGAGGGAGGGAGGGAGAGAGAGAGAGGCAGGCAAGATTTCACAAATTCCAACCATTCTAAAAATGAGCAAAATTTACAGATAATTTTTAAAAAGGATGACCAATTATTGAAACGAAAGACAATCTTACATTTTGTGGGATGGTTGGAAACCCTATTTGCCTTTATTTTCTTGACAGGTTTCGTTCTCCTTGGCAGTTTTTTGTTTCAGTTAGTTACTTGACCAAAGATGATTTTGTCTTCTTTGAAATTTCAGTTTTTTTAACAAATTTCTTTGTGCTAATTGTTTATTTACCTCATTTATGCCCTGTACCTTAATATGAAATCAAAGCTATTCCACCTTTTGATATGAAAAAATAAAAAGAATCTTTATTTTTTGTTGTTTATGGTACTTATCAATCATCTTTTGAAACCTCTCCATCTGAATATATAGTATTCTTTCTCTCAATATGAAAAAACAAATTCCTCATTTCCTGTTGAGTATGTAGTCTGTCATCTCAGCTAATATGAGTAACAAATTTATCACTTCACAACTTATGAAAACAAAAACTCTCCATTTTGTCATGTCTGAGTTAGTTGTAGCACATTACCACTCTTGGGATTATTTTATTAATATTCTTATAAAGACTTTTTTTTCAAATGTGTTATACTTTGTTACACTTAGATCTCTTTCAGATTCACTCTACATGTCAGTCACTAAGTAAGCACTAAGAAAGCAAAACACAAAATAAATAGTTGTCTCCTGTGCAGGAGCTCTGAGCATCACATCTTGTCTACAAAAAATCCCCACAAAAATCTAAAATACAATAAATAATCATGAAAAAAAAAATTGACACTGGGAGTCATCAAATTTGCTTACAAGAAAGCCCCTTGTAAATGATTGACACAGTACCAGGCCAAGAGGCCAGCTGTTGACACCAATGCTCTCTCTCATCACCACCATTATAACTGACCTCATAGTGGATACAGTAGTTGATTAGAAGTGTTCAATCTCTGGATTAGGTAGTGTAGGGAAACACTAGTTCAGCCTGAATAAACAATAATTAGCATCACAAAGGGAAAATAATAAACAGATATCCTGTATCAGCCCAAAACAATGGAGACCTGATGAAGTTCAGAGGGTATTTGGTTAGAACATGCTTTTAATAACATCTATTAACAAGTAAAATGAGAAGAATAGTCCAAAACAATTAAAGGATATTTAACAAAGAGCGTTATAATTTTACTTTCTGTTGATTCAATAGAAAAATGTCTTTTGTGTTCAGAAAAAAAAAAATCTTATTGAATTTCTTGTACATGCAATAATAAATTTTGCAAAGAAATAAAAATTGCTTAAGAATAAAAATGGATTTAAGATTTTGGAAAATATTTTTAGTTTTGTAGGTCTGGGTTTAAAGTAAAAGCTTCTAAAAGATTTCCTTATTTCCTATTTACTTGCACTATACTCGAGTATAGTGCAAATTTTTATGATTAGTTTTTACACTAACAAGGGGGGAAGTAAACTATACACAAGTAATTTTATGATGAGCTTAAAAATCATTCAATTTCAGTGACTGGTTGCACTATACACAGGTAAATTTTTTTCTGGTGGAGTTAAGAATTAATGAAAGAAAATTCAGGGGTTGCACTATAAATGAAGTTCGCTTATACGCAAGTTTATACAGTACTAGCAGTATAGCCCGGCGTTGCTTGGGTGTAATGAAAGCTTTAAAACTAATCCATGGTCCTGGAGCTCAGACTCTTTGGACATTGGCACGGAAGACTAAAAAACAATAGTTGTTTCCAGTTAAAGTGAAACCGTAGACTGAAAGTAAAATGAATGGATGTAAATCAAATTTTGATTTCCTGGTATCGATATCAAATAAGTTATTTTTGTCATAAACTGAATTTTGAAGGCTAAATAAGGTCTCTGAGTAAATGGTATCATGGCTGAGACTAAGAACTACAATTATGCCTACTTAGAGCCAAACCTGAAGCAAAAACTAAAACAAAAAGGGCTGAAAAAATACAGACATACAGGCAGATAAACTGAAACACACACAAACATCTTGCCTTTTATATATATACATTATCAATTTTCTGCACTATTATAAGAACTGCAACCTTGAAACTTCTGAATATCGTTTCTTATGTCTTTGTCTTTGTGAGTGTATCAAATTTGATTAAAATCTGACCACTCCTTCTATAACCCGATTTTTTTGATTATCGATTTTTGATATTTATCGGGGTACCTCGGCACAGAACCTAGCTAAGAACACTCGCAGACGCTTATAGTACAACTGTGTAAATTTTCAAGAAAATTGGTTCAGCCATTTCGGAGTCTATAGGTAACGGATACACACAGACACACAAAGTTCCATTTATAAATAAGTGTAGATGTTTCTTTTGATTGTTTTTTTTCTTCTTTTATAACAGCTTATCAACCTTTTTGTAAGTTGAAATGAAAAGTGTTGACATTTATGACAAACTATACAGTTTTACTGTTTTTCCATTTAGGAATGTTACTAGATTCTTGTAAGAATTTTGGATTGTAAGAAAATTATTTGTTTTTCTTTGTGAGTGAATATTGCATTAACAATTTTTTCAGATACAAGTCTTACTATTTAATCAGTGGTTAAGTAAAGGAGATGAATTTATACCTTTTCTAAGAGAATTTGCATGTAAATCAATGTAACAAACTTGACTGGAATTTGAACTTAGCTCTCCGATTTCTAATTCCAATTCACTATTCAGTGCATCTATTTATATCTGTACTTAGATTTTGTAAGATAATTCTTATTTGAATTCCTAATCACCAGGAGTACTGTCTTTTAATCTAAGTTAAAAACAAGAATAGACTTTAATTAGCTATAAGACAGAGCCACATTTTTTATTGAATAGAAAGTCATCTGAGAGAATTTCCAACTGATTAAACAAGTGATTGTTCACTTTCTATTGACCTTTATTCTTGGCATCACTTATCACTTCACCTTATCTCAGAATTTTGAGAAAGTCAACCAATTCATCCACCATATTATTTATATTATTTAATACATTAAAACACAAATTATAGTGAATAGATTAAACATACATAATACAAACAGAGTGATAAAAAGTTCTGAGCCCAACTCATTTTAAAAAATCTGACCATATGGTCAAACACCAGATTTTTTGGAAGTGCTACTTGGTAGAACTCAGCATTTCTTTATATATAGTACAATAGAAAAGCCTTTGTATAAATTACAGATAATTTTATTGTTGAAGATAAAGAATAAATAGTAACATTCAGAAGATGATGGCATTAAAAAGAATGATAGACTTGTTGAATATTATGACATTATTAAGTGAGGCATTCATAAATGCAGAAATTTCTATTTATTAATGTTCATATTGATTACAATCTGGGGAATGACTGGTAAAAAACTTCCCCTCCACAAATTTATAGACAAATCCTACAGGTATATGCAAGGATTTCTGCTTAGCCAATAAAATTGGACAATTCTTGGTCTTATCCACACATTTTTTTCTTTTCTTAGCTATAACAACTTGACTGTATCCTTTTTGCACGTGAATACTATTTCTATTTTGTGAGTCTTTTACTGTTTATTGTATTATTTTGCCCTGTTTTTTTCTTATTGTTTTTGAGAATTTTTACACTTAATAACACCTGCTTTGTTGACAGAGTATGAACCCAGACACAAGCCCCTGTTTTAATGGTGATGAATCCAAATATGAATTAAGGGAAGTAATACTTTTAAAATATATGAAAATTTAAAAATGATATAAAATTATTTTAGCATAAAACGATCATCTCAATGATGAAGATTACCATAAAAAGAATGCAGTGTCATTCTCAAGTTATTTCAATATCTTGATGATCAAGGTCTGTCTCTTATGAGATAAACCTCTGACAATGGTAGGAAAGCACTGTAAATTTTTAGAGAACATTACTTATCAAAAAGAAAATAAAAAATAATTTCTCTTGATGCTAAATTAACCACCTTCTGGAAAGCAAGCAGTGAAAAATATTATGGATTATATTATTAGGGTTGAAAATGATGTAACTATTAAAAACATCTAAAGTGATTAGTGATGGCTTACTAAAAGACTTCCCATTTGAACTTAAAACATTCACAATTGTTATTACATAGAAGATAAAATAGTAACATTCAGCAAATTTAGATTAAGGTTATAAAGCTTTGAATGAAATTGCAAAGATGATTGTAGAAAATAACAGTGAAAATACCATAATGACCCTTAAGATGCCAAAACCAAAACTATGCATATGGTAAACAATAGCACAATGTTGAAGTAAAAATAGGAATTTTTCAAAGAAATAATTCCCTTCCACGAAACAATTCCAATTCAACCAAGAACAATATTATTTGTATGTATACAGGGTGCAATGGATGAAGTACCATCTATATTATGCAAAAATGAAAACAACACTGATATCTCATTTTAACAGATATATTTACCAAAATTACACAAAAATATTTTGAAATACTAAATAAATTATTTAATAAAAATCGACATTGGCATCAATCCCGGCCTCTAAACAACTTCAGAATCTCCTGTAACTCTTCTGGATAATCTCCTTTTTAAGTTTGTGAATGTTGCCATAATCCTTGCTTTCAGTTAATCTTTGCTGTTACAAGAAGTTTTGTTAGTCTCTCACTAAACTTGCCCCACACATAATAATCAAGGGTTTTTAGTCTGGGGTGTTAGGTATCCAGATGTAAAGGGTGATGTGGTAACATAAATTGGGTTCTCCTGTATGCTTGGTATGGTGCAGAGTCCTGTTGCCAGACAGAGTTTTCTAGTAGCCACCCTCTTGACCCAGGGCAGCAGTACCTCCTCAAGGCACTTGTTGTAGGCCCCTGTATTGAATCTGAGGCCCTCATCAACAAATTTGGAAATTCTTTTCTTATCAGAATGAGTTTTTGAGCTGCTGTACCTTTGTAATCACTGTTAGACAAATTCTACTCTTTCCGAATCTTTTACACTGTTCTCAGATTGACACTGAAACAGTCTAAAATTTTTATTTTAGAGTTTCTGGTGCAAATGTCAAGCATTACAGCATGTTGTTTTCAAATTTCTGCAAGAGCAAATTGCATCATGCTCTTTTTCTCAGAAATGGTGCAACTGAAACTACTATATTGTTCAGTTGTCAAAATCAAAAACAACGTGCATGCACAATATTAAAAATATAAAATATCAAGAATTTACTTGCCACATTCTGTATAAGCAATACCAGCTTTATTCTTCAATATTGCTTCCAGCAGAACAGAATAACCATATTAAGAATGAAAGATTCTTATGAAAAAATATACATCTGAAAGTATTTTAAAAGCTCATATTGTATCCAAAATTCAGTGAATGGAAGTCATTTATACATTTCAGGTCACATATATGATCGATAGATAAATAAGAATTGACTAAAATAGATAAATCTAGATAGATATGAATAGGCTGATATTATAAGTTACAGGATGTTGTGTGAAATCTATGAGAATAATTCGTACTATACCCATTACTGTGGCCACGGAAAGAGAAGGTTTAATAAACTAAAACCTATAAAAACATACCTGCAGTTGTCTATGAATCAACAGATTAAGTTCTTTGGCTATTTGTCAATAAAAAATGATTTTGTAAAAAAAATAGATGTAGAAAGTGCCATGAAAAGATTTGCAGATCTAAAGGCTAGAAAAATGTTTTAAGTAGGATAATGAATATTTCCTTTTGCTTGTATTAAGTTGTATATTGTAATAAACTCATTATTTTACAGTTTCAATTTTTCACCTTGTGAAAATATAAAGAAAATTATCTTTTTAAGAGCATCGATGGTGCCAACAACTCTAGAGCTAGCTCTGTCTGGAGGCCAAATCAGGATTTATTATTGGTGGAGGTAATCGTAATATATGATACGCAAATGACACTGTATTGACAGTAAATATAAAAAGAAAGTTGCAGGACCTTCAAGGTAAGGTAGTAAAAGAAAGCAAGAAAAAAAGGACAAATCCATTAACTATAAGAAGACAAAATATGATTGTTGGTAAGAAAAGTATAAATACCTGAGAAGTGTTTTAACAGAGGATGTATAAGTGATACAAAAATCCAAACATTCATTGGATTAGTGAAAGTTGCATGTTAAAAGCTAAACAACGTACTAAGAAACAAGAAAATTTTGTTGGGGGGGGGGGGAGAAGAAAAAGTGTTAAACTTTTATGTAATATAAATTCTCCTACAGGGCAGTGAATGCAGGATAGACTATGGTTTCACAAATGAAGAGAAGACTGGAGGTAATGTAAAAGTAGTTCTACAGAAGGATGCTGAGAATTCAATAGCTAGAGCACATAAGAAACAAAGAAGCTTTAAAGAAAATGGAAACAAAAAATAACATTCTTAGAATCAGAATGAGAGAGCTTAAATTTCTTGGGTATATGAAGATAGCTGAGGTGTTTGAAACTCACAAAGCATATTGATGGTCAGAGAGACAAGAAAAACAGCAGACCACCTACAGTAAAACGACGTTGGAGTAGGAATTGAAGTTTGGCAATTGTAAACATGTTGATAAAGGCTACAAGGGATAGGAGGTTGTGGAGATTCATGATTAGCCACATTCTAAAAGGATACAACACATAGAAAAAGAAAAATTGAAGTATAATTAAAACCTCAAATAAAATGATCATCTTTCAAATATCCTTTACAGTCTGGTAAATTGCATGGTTGTAAAATCTGTTCTGCTTAACAGTAGCTGAGAATGACAATTAAGATTTTGGACATGACTAGAAAACAATATACCCCAATGGTCGAAAGGGTTTGGTTTGAAATACTAATCACCTGAAAAAGGCCAAAGTGTACAACAGCCAAAATGTTGTGAATATGAATATGGCAATAAAGATGAGGACAACAGTCTTTTCACAAATATAAATACTATCTCATCTCAGAAATATAGACAAATACTGAAGGATCAGTATGGACTACATATACTAAAAATATGGAGACAAATTGAAAACTCCCACCAAAAGATGGTATGAATGTTAAACCATCTAACATTCATACACATATAGAGGGACTTACAACTCATCCCTTGGCACTGAGACTCACTGTCAATTCAAGGAGAGCCCATTTGGCTGCAGAAAAAGTGGGACACACTCTGATGTGAGAACAAATCCAGTACAGCCATTAGATGAAACAAAAATTACAGACCAGTTTCTCCCAGAGGCTTGAGGCTTTCCTCAAGAGAATCACTAATGAAGAAAACTGAAAAAGGATCCAACATGAGTTTCTTCCAACAAAAATTCAATGCAGTCAAGGTCTGCCAAGTATGAAAATTGAATAGACTAAGAGATCTGAAAGTGACATAAATGGTCCATCACCCCCACCCCCGTAAAGGCAGTTATCAACATCAGCTGAGTGTCTCTGAAGAGTCAGTGATGAACGAGGATCTCAAGTTTGTAACAGCCATCAAGCAAATACCATACTTGAACATAATTGCTCAAGTTGAGGAAATACCCTTGAACATTCTTCAGATTAAGGTGGATGAACTGAGATAGAAGGTGAGACAGACACTGAAGAAAGCTAAGCCACCCAAATCAAACATCACAAAAGAGGAGGGGCTGGCAGTCAAGACCCTACAGAAGAATGTTAACATCACACTACCAGTTGAGAAAGCAACATGACTGTACTGAGGGACAAAACAGAATACACAGGGAAATTTGAAGAACACATTAAAAATGGTTGCTATAGTAAAGTAAATAAAGATCTAACATTGAAAGCTGAACAACAACTGTTGCAAATCCTAATCAAGAACAAGAATCACTTTCAGGCAGTTGTCTCAATGTTACAGCAAGCTACCTCATATATATGGTTTCCCCAAGATTCACAAAGACGGTATTCTGTTCAGGACAATTGTTAGTTGCCAAAACTCTGTGTTATCCCCCCGAGACACTTCCTTGCGGATTTAATTGACCCACTGTTAGGAAATTCACCATCATATGTCCAAAACTCTGCTCATTTCATGGAACTAATCAATGCAACCAGATGGTGAGCCTGGATGTGGTGAGTATGTTCACCAAGATACCCATGGTGGTGGCATGATTGGTAGTCAGGGAAAGACTGGCCTTAGACTCATCCTAAGGAGAATGTAGCAGTATAACAATAACAATCTACCTGATGTAGATGTTGACTTTCTGCACACAAACAATACACTTTGGAATGGGGTCAGACATATATCGGCAGAATGAAGGCTTAGTAATGGGCTCACCATTAACACCAGCAATGGCTAACATATACATGAAATACTTTGAAGAGATGGCATTAGAATCAACATCACTAAAGCCAACTCTCTTAATACTCTGGCAACACCAAGAAGAGGTCCAGGCACTACTGAACTATATGAATTCAATAAGATCATCAATACAGTTCACAATGGAAAAAGAAAATAAATTAGCATTCCTGGATGTACTAATATCTTGAACAGAAAAAGGGTTTAAAACATGTGTATATTGCAAGCCAACATTCACTGAAAAATACCTCAAATTTAAACTCCCACCACCCATATAATGTAAAGAAAAGGATCATCCACTGCTTACAACATCGAGCAAAAGTCATAAGTAGTGATCCAAAGACATATAAACAGGAAATGGTCAGTATAAAGTCAGTACCCTACAATGTAACAACTACTTGAGGTACATGACAACAGCTCCAACAAATGTAGAGAGGAGGGCGCATAAGCATAACAACCCTCAAAAAACTGCCTCAGTCTGTTTACCCTATGTGAAAGAATTATCAGAGAAAATACAAAGTATCTGTGGTCCATTTAACATCAGAACAACCTTTAAAAGTGATTCTCTCTTTGACTCAACTCTCTAAGACATCTGGAAGTGATATGGCTCATAGAAAGAAAACAATATACCCCAGTGATTAAAATAAAGGGTTTGGTTTGAAATTCCAATCACCTGGAGAAGGCTGGAGCCTACAACAGCGGAATCATCATGAATATGGCTATAAAAATGAGGACAACAGTAAAAAGTAATAAAGTTTTCCCCCTCAACCACTGAAATTAAAGGAAATAGATTTTTAAAACTAAATTGTTTATCAAAATACCTAAATTGTCCTGTTAGTAGAGAAGTATAATCCCAGTGAACATGTTAGGCCATGAGTCACTTTGCTATCTAGAATCATTGCACAAAACAGACAACAAAAGTCTCTTAAATTCAGTGTTTAAAATTGATTTAAGAGCTAATTTCTATATTTTTCTATTGCCGATTTATAATTTGGGATTTGAGCAACAGAAAGCTATTTTTAAGATTGCACTCTGAATATATCTAATCTAAAGGGAAGCCTGCTTTACCCTCTAATAATTGAACAGAGAGGCCAAGAGAAGTAGTAGCCTCTAGATGGCTTTACAGATTAATCTATTTATTGAAGGGGAGTAGTTAATGGTTATCGTAAAAGATAGAAAAAGAGTAAACTCAAATAAAATAGAAAAATAAATGTCTTTCCTCTTTTAAACATGACAATATTTCTAATCATCTCCAGAGGACATGGAATGGGAAGAGTTCTTTTAGAATGAATGGCTTATAAAGTTGTACTATTTTTTCCTTTGTATTTCTGAAATATATAGGAAATATTGATAAGAGCTTTTGCAGGTATTACGAATAAGCAATATGAATAAATTTCGAAGAACAGTTCATTCATTCTTTACAGTTTTTGATTTTGGAGAATATAAAATAATTCTTTTGAATATTAATTTTCAGATGGAAAATAATAGTAAATCAGGTGTAGCAGAAGAGAATAAACCAATGACAATACCTTTCCACAGCAATTATTCATGACAGCCATAGATATTAAATTGAACCACCTGATTAGTAGATGAGGTGAAGATTTATTCCTGATATAAGTCTTTTGCAAAAATATTGTCTACTCTTTGTTTCTCAATGTTTAAAAGGAATTTTGTAATATAATTGCAAGACTCACATTTTAGGTGATTGTTAAGGAGGTATAGTGTTGTGTAGATGTTAGTAAAGTTTCTTTTCTTTTAGGGAGTTTAGAGACCAATAGTAGGTATCCATTTTTCTCATGAAATAAATGTGACCCCCTGTTTGTTTGGTAAAAATTCAGTCTTTTGGTGATCAGATTGGAATGATCACTTAAAAGTGCCAACCTGGATTTTGGTATACAGGAGATGCATGTTGCCCAGACTACATGCACCTACCACTTTTTGGACATCGTGACAAGCTCCAAAGAGATACATTTGAGGCTGGCTTAACTGCAGGAGTTGTCAGAAAGTTGTTAACGTTGACAGCAAACTGACTTTGGAAACTAATACATTAGAATAAAAACAATTATTTTAAGTAGCATGTTGCATGGAGAAGCCCAAGAAGAAAGATTAAAAACTAAATTGACTATATAACTATCAATAAGAGATTCAGAAATGCAGTCTTGCACTGCAAAACATATCCAAGCACTGACTGTAGGAGTGATCACCTTCCAGTGATATACAAACTTAGAGTGAAATTACAGAAATTAGAGGGCCAAGGCTACACCCAAATTGCAATACAACAGACTTATAATTGACTGAAATGACAAGAAGAAATATATCATCAGTGTTAAAAATAGACACAATAGACAAAATGAAAATGGAAACACTAAGTGGGACAATTTAAGTGAAGTTTTTGTAATATCAGCATTTGAAAATAGGCAAAGGAAAATAGAATGGATGATAAATGAAATTCTTGACATGATGAAAAGGAGACAAAAAACAGTGACATAGTATGGTACAGAATATAGGAATCTGCACAAAGAAATTATGTACAAATGCAGACAGGCTAAAGAGGAATGCCTCAATGAAAAACATGAAGGAATAGAAAGAATGAGTATCACAGATATAGTAGATACACCTAACAAGAGAATTAATAGGGTAAAAGACATGCTTATCAGTAAGAAGCATAAAATCCAAAAATGGGACACTGATAGTAAAGAAAGAAGAAATACTTCAGATATAGAATGAATGAATTAGAGAACCCTTCCATGATGAAAGAAAACAACTGACAATATACAGAAATATTGAAATCTGAAGTGGAATCAGAAAAGTCTAAATTGAAAAAAAAAAAAAAGCAGCAAGACTGGATAGAATTACAATAGAAATACTAGCAGTATCTTAGATGATTTTAGTATTAACAAGATTAGATATAATAAATGAAATATACAACAGTAGCGATATAATGGAAGACCTAAGTAGATCCATATTTATAGCACTGCCTAAGAAGCCAAGTACAAACGAATGTGAACTACATTGGACGGTCAGATGAATAAGCCATATAACAAAAACTATTGTTAAAATCTTGATGAATAAAGTGTGAAGTAGAATCAGACCAGAAATAAGAAAAGATTCAGGTTCAAGTGCAGGTTCATTAAAGACACTGGAACAAGAAATGTGATGTTTATGCAGAATGAAAGTGGAAAGAGCAATACAAATGCAAAAGGATATATACCTATATTTTATAGATGATGGAAAAGTGTGCCACCCAAAACTTATACTAGCAGCAAACTGCCTGCATATGGATAGGAAATAAATTCAGTAAATAAAAAAAAAAGAAAAAAAAAGACAAGGTTGAATATTCTCATCACGCCTTTTCAACATCTACATCAAGGCAAAGAATTAGAAGTTCTACGGGATTCATTAATGGCAGCCACAATTTTAACAACAAACAATATGCAGATGATACAGTGCTGGAAAGTAATGATACAGAAAATAAACTACAAGAAAGCTTACAGAAGGTAGCGAAGGAAAACAAAAAGGACTAAACATCAATTGTAAAAAGAGAGAGTGCATGGCTGTGAACAAAAAGAACATCCCAACATGCAAATTACAGTTCATAATACTGAAATCAAACTGGTGCAGTAAATTAGAGATCTGGGAAGCGTATTAACAGAGAGCAGTAAGTGTGACACAGAAATATGAAAGGGCGTTGGGGTAGGGAAAGATGCTATCTAAAAGCTGAGCAAAATATTAAGAAACAGGAAATTATTGTTAGAAACAAAAAAAGAATACTGAACTGTTAAGTAATATCAGTCCTCCAATATGGCAGTCAATGCTAGACAATCTCTACACAGATGAAGAAGTGTCTTGAAGCAACAGAAATGGTATTATACAGAATGATACAGAAAATACTATGGACCAAACATGTGAGCAATGACAAATTTTGAGAGACAATGGCAACAAAAAAGACACTTAATATTAACGTCAGGAAGAGACAGTTCAGGTTTTTGGGACCTATTAGGAAGGACAGCTTGGAAATTTTTTTTATATAGATAGGATAGATAAGATAAGACTGATAAATGTATGTACACAGAAAAGCTACTCCAAAAATAATGCTTCCAATTTTATCACATTGGTCCATATCAGAGGTGGTGTTAGTTACATGATAGTAGATGCTGATACATTTTTAAAAATCTTTTTAGCAGTCTGACAAAAGGAAGTCTGACATAAAAAGGCATACAAAGCAGCATGCCATTGAATTTGTGTTGTGGATCTTTGTTGCTAATTTGTTGCGGCAAATCTTAACGCAAATCTTTGTTGCCAATTTGTTGTGGAGTTACTGTGGCAAAACTTTGCTACAAAGTTGTAGTGACTGATTTGGTCGGAAGTAAGACATGGAAAACTGAAGGTAGGTTCAAAACAGTGTATTAGTATAACAAGAACATAGATACAAATAAGTGTTAGTAATAGTAACTAGAAATAAGTAAGTCTGAATGGTACAGTTACACTGCTCATTGCCTGAACAGAAGTTGGCTTTGTGTACTAGCTATTGTACTTTACTGCCATACTTAACTGCCTTCTTGCAGGTAATTATATAGTAAGAGGAAGAGTCCATTCCTAGTAGGAGGGCATCATAACAATCTGGTATACAGAAAAAAATACAACCATCAACATTCTACTTTTTCTATATGGATAACTTTGTAGCAAAACTTGAGACTCCGAATGTTGGAAGTGTTTAGCTTATATATATGTGCTTGTGTGTGTGACTGAAGAGAAATAAACTAAAAATTGAGGCATAAATCAAAACATTAAGAGTTGTTCATTTGGAGGATTTATTATAAAAGTGGATGCTCACTCAGACTCATAATGACAGATTGTGAGAAGAAAATTGCCTTTATTAGAGATCCTGGTTTTTAACACATATATTGAATTTCCATAAATCATTTAGGAAATCCTGCAAATACATTTAAAGATAAAATAACTTTGAGGAAATGTTTCAGAAGTCAATCTAAATTCCATTACTTTTGCAATAAACTGTTTGTTCACTTTCTTCTACAGAGAATTGTACAGAGATGATTGAACAACTGAAGAGTTCAATATGATCTGAATAGCACAATTTACAGATGCAATCTATTCTTGAATGTTTACCAAGAAAGATAAGTAATGGAGAGGATGATTCATGTTGTACTAGAAAATTGATAGATTTAGTCAGATTTGTAGTGTATATATGTAATTGTAGCTAACATTTCTTCTGTGTTAACCTGTACACAGGAAAACAGTGCCATGATGTGAAAGGAAAAGCGTGAGTGATTATGGAATAATCTCCTCTAAATTGCTTTCACACATACAAAAATCACATGGCCCTGAACAAGATGTTATAGTTTCATTAGCACAAAAGCTGATGTAGAAGTGAACATTAACACAAGGAAAGAACTACTTATACTGAAAGCTCCTTCAACATTCAATTTATAAAAGGCACCCACAAGTCACCACACATTGTGGGTTTTATAAATATGTACATTGAATGAACCTAAGAACAAACTCTAATAATTCTGAAATTACAAAAGCAAGAGAAATGAGATTATTTGCAAAAATACTGTATATAAATTGACCTTTATCTAGGTGTAGAATTTTCAGAAAAAAAAAAGGGCAAATGGTTCAAAGTATTCAATCCACAGGGTAGACTTATTCCATTAAAATATATTGTATTAGTTAATTGGTTCTTGTGTTGTTACTGAACTGAAATATATGAATTCTCCCACTTGACTCAGGGATTGAACAGGTAATTTGCATATACTTAATCAATTCTTACATCCATTAAGCCATTGTCTTATCAGGTGCATGTGATTTTAGAGCCTAAACCTAATATTTGCTTTGCGTGACATATTAAGTGCATGTGTTTTCATATATAATTAAAAAGATTGCCATTGACCTGATTGCTACCTCCAGCACCCCAACTTCAGAGTTTCATAAGGGGATTTTCAGTCCACTCTTCAGGGCCTTTTTTTAATTTACTGTCAATATTTTCAAATTTTTGCCTTTTTATACTATTGTAAATTGTTTATGTGGGTTTGCTTGTATTTCCTGTCAGTCATTTTTTTGTCACTTGTTATCTTTTTTCTCTCTTTTATTTTACACCTGGAATTTTGTTATGGATTGACCTATTGTTCATAAAAGTATCATTGCTTGAATGTTGAATAGTTGTATATATGTATATGTGCTCATATACACACACACCTATACATGTGTACACATATAAATACACATATATGTTTCAGTGTTGTAATAATTATAAATGTTAGTTGTAGATTGTCTTCTTAAATTTATTTCATTTATTCATTTGAAATTTGTTATATTGATTTTTTATGTTTATTTTACTTAGTGCATTAGGTGAAAATTAATTGTTTATGCATTTGTTTCTGCCTTTATATATTGTTTCATTTTTCTTGTTTAAGAAAATGTTTCTTTTAAGTCACCAAATTTGACAAAACCACCAACAATGAAACAAGTAACATTATAAGTAAACAAATATAAGAGAAAATATGCTTAAAACTAAGAAAGATACTAAACATAAATCAATGGAAAAATACAAAAAAAACCCCAAAAAACAATTGGTTTAACAACATTACCAATAAAGAAAATTGCTCTTTAATACAACTAGACATAAAAGACTTCTATCCATCTATCACCTACTAGACAATGCATTAAATTTAGAAAAAACTATAAATAAATATCCCCAACAAAGACAAATTAAACATTGATGAAAATCAATATTATACTATAACAAAATAGGGGAAAAAAGTGCAGTAATAATAATAACAATGACGATAATAATGATATCACAGTGGGTAGCTATGATGGTGCATCAGCACGTGAATTAAAAGGCATATACATTATTAAACTAACAAATATTAATAAAAAACACGTTTATACAGGGATGATGGCCTAGAAACTGTAATGGCAGCATTGCAGAAAAATAAAACAAAAAACTCAAAACACTAAGATTTACAATAGATTCAAAATCCAGTCAAAAATAATAAATTTTCTATATATGACATTCAACCTAAATGGAAATTAAAAACCATACAAATCCCTATAAAGAAACAAAAACAAATACCAATCCAATATACATTAAGAAAATCTCCAACCACCTGCTAAATATATTCAAGCACATACCTATATATATATATATATATATATATATATATATATATATATATATATAGTCATCTGCAGACATCTGTTTCACTGTATCACAGCTCATCAGTATGGTTAGACTCCGATTGCTTTTAATCCAGGATTGAAAGCCGACGGAATTGGCGTCAGTCGGCGATTCTACCTCTGGGCCATGGGTGCTCGGTAGAAGAAAGCAAACTTATATATATATATAAGAATCTCAAAATCTAGTGGCCTAAATATATTCAATAAAAGCAAAACAGATATGAATCAGCACAAAGAAACAGAAGATATTTAAACAAACTAGAATACAATCACAAAAGCAATCCAAACAAAAGCAACAGAAAAAGAAATATAATCTGGTTAAACCTTTTGCAATAAGACAATAAAAACAAAAATGGGAAAAATATTCAAAATAACTGACAAACACTTCCCTAAAAACAGCAAACTATCAAAAGTCTTCAACAACAACAACACAATAAAAATCAGACAGAGCTACAGGGATAACATGGAAAAACTAATAACTAAGCACAATAAAAAATACTCAACAAAACCAATAACAATCAAACAATAATAACTGACAAAATAACACCAATTAATGCAACTGCAAAAACAAAGAAAACTGTCAACAACAAATGTCTAATCAATAACATTATATACAAAGCTACCATAACAAAAATAAATTAACACTGAAAAGAAAATTTACATTGGTATCACAGAAACAACTTCTAAAGAAATTGCCAACGACCACAAAATGCCATTTAAAACAGAAAAGTAGAAAAACAGCGCAACCCTATCAAAATACATTGTGCCAAAATGAGTTGAATATATGTATTGGAATCTGACATGATGAACAGAATAAGTAAAGAACAAGTAGAAAAAGAGTGTCTTTAATCTAACATGTTACACATTAACAAGCTTCTTTAGAGATTTATTAAAGATGAATGATTTAAAAATTCAAGAGACAGTATGTTGATTGAGGTATAGTATCATTGGTCAGATATGTGTCCCATGTGATAAAGCAATGGATGAATATTAAATGTAGAAGAATAAACTTGTGTCTGTTTAAGTGTGTGTGCCCACATATAACAAAAACATTAAATGTTTATTAATAATGTAAGTATATGTAAGCGAAAATAATGTGTGTTAAGTGCATTGAAACCATGGACAAAATAAGTGTGCGTATATGTTGGTAACGTTAGTATATGTGAATGACAGTGACAAAATACATTTCCATTCAAAATAGAGCCCAAAATAAAATAATATCCTTACCAAAATCAAATGAGGAATCATAAAAATAGCAACCCCACACAAGATCAACAGCAAAAATGATAAAGTATACTTAGAGGAAAACTAGTATTAATTATTTTTATAAATCAAAATAAACTCTTAAAACAAGAAAAACGAAATAATGAGTAAATATAGACACATAAATACTTATTTTACCACCGAGACACAAATAAATTAAATGTTCTTCCTCTTCATGTGCTGTGCCCCTTTAGGAAATACACAATCATGGACTTCCACTTAGCACAGTCTTTGGTTGCTCTCAATGGTATATCTTCCAAACCCTGCTCTGCCATCTATTTGGTCAAGTCTATAAAATATATCTTGCGCAGCTTTCCCTTGTCTCTCTTGCCTTCTATCTGTCCTGTGAGTATTAAATTCTCCAGGCCCTCCTTCCTCATTATGTGTTCCAGGAACCTCATCTGTCTCTTCCTGATGTTAAGTATAATTTTTTTCTTGCCTGCATCCTCTCCAACACCGCATCGTTGCTTATATGCTCAATCCATGGTATTCTCAGCATCCTTCTGAAGAACCATATTTCCACTGCTTTGAACCTCTTCTTCATCTTTGATGAGATTGTCCAACATTCAATTCCATACAGAAGGACAGATATCACATAACAATTCAGCACACTCTTTTTTGTTTCAATGAGATTTTCCTGTCTCTCAATACTCTGGTTAGCTTTTGAAATGTTTCCTTGGCCATGCTAATGCATTTTTGGATCTCAATATCATGCTTTCCATCCTCTGTTAGAACACTTCCCAGGTATTTAAATTTCTTTTTTTATTTTAGTTTCCCTAACCTGTCTTTGGTATTTTGATTTTTTTTTTGTTGATTACCATACATTCAGTTTTTTTGAAGTTTATGGTCAGTCCTTTCTTCTTGCTTTTTTTGCTACCTTTTGTAGGAGGTCTTGCATTTTCCTTTCTGTGTTTGCTATTAGCTCTGTATCATCCATGTATCTTACATTGTTGAGATTGTGGCTGCCAATGACGAATCCTGGCAAGTAGTTTATTTCTTTCAGAATTGTTTTACTGTATAATTTGAATAGATCCAGTAAGATAACGCATCCTTGTCTCACGCCTCTTATTTTTGCATACTTGTTGAATTCACTTCCTATCTGTACACAAGCAGTTTGCTGCCAATATAAATTTTTGATTATTCTAATGTCTTTTCCAAAAATGTAGAGGTTGTCTTTGTGGTGTACTTTCTCAAACACCTTTGCATAGTCTATATAGCACAGATAAAGATCTTGCATTTGAATTCCTCTTTCAGATATTGCATTCCTCATTTCAGTATCTTTTACAAAGTCACACTGTTCTTGTCCTATCTCTGGACGGATTCTGCTGCGCACTGTTCATCGGAATCCAGATGATGAGTTTTGTTATGTGGCTCATTAAGCTGAGTTTTCAGTGGAGTTCAAATTCCTTTGCACCTGTTTTCTTAGGTAGTGCTATGAAAATTGATCTGCTTAGGTCCTCTGGTATATTGCCCTGTTGTAGATTTTTTTAATTATTTCTGTGAGCCTGTCTACACCAAATCCTTCTAAGGACATCAACATATCTATTACAATTCTGTTGGGTCCTGCTGCTTTGTTTCTGTACAATTTGGCCATTGCTGATTCCACTTCAGTTTTTAATATTTCTGGTTCATCTGTATTTTTGTGTATTGTTGGTTGCTCACTCTTGTCGTGGAAGATATCACCAATATACTCATCCCATCTCTGAAGTATTTTTTCTTTATCTAGTATAAGTGTACTGTCCTTTGCTTTTATACATCCTGTTACTGAGCAGGTCTTTTGTCCTGTTAGTTCCTTTATTTCTTTTTTTATTCATATCACCATTATTTGTCATACTCAGTCTTTCTATTTTGGTGCATTTGTCTTTGAGCCATCTTTCTTTAACCTGTCTGCATTGGCTCCTTATTTCCTTGCTTAGTTTCTTGTATTCTGTTCCATATCTTGGCATCATTTTCTGTCTCTTAAATCATGTTAAGTACCTCTTCAGTGATCCACTCATTTTTTTTTCCCAATGCGCTTTTTTTCTTTGGGATGACGTCATTTGCTGATGTCACTAGAGCTACTCTTAGGGTGTCTTATCTAATACTCACAGGATGGATAGAGGGAACAAGAGAAAGGGGAAAGCAGTGCAAGACATCATGATGGCTTGAGCAAATGGATAGAAGAGCAGGGTTTGGGAGAGATACTAAGAGGAAAAATATTAAGAGCAATGAAGAACAGGCAAGTGAAAGTCCCTGATTATGTACGTCCTGAAAGGACATAGCCCATAAAGAAGAATATTTACAGGTTAAAGTACTAAATATCAGGGATAGAGTACACTGCTGACATTGTTCGGACTATTGTCCTCATCTTTACTGCCAAGTTTACAAGGTTTCAGCTGTTGTATGCTCTGGCTGTTTTCAGGTGCTAGAAATTTCAAACCAAACCCTTTATTATGATCTCTGGGATATATTCTATGTGCAAAGCCACTTTTGGTAGCTATGTAGTTATCTCCCTATCACATAACTCTCTAAGTTATTTGTTCACCACTGCTGTAGCCAGGTACTGAACTCATAACTCTTTGGGTCAAGTCACTGGAACTAATCAATGTCAATATCCACTGGGTTATGTACCCTTGAGGACAACAGCATGTGAATTTCTGGAACTTATAAACCTAATGTCTCAGTAACCATTTTTTTTCCCAGAGTTCATATTGCAATTTTTAATGCTAATGATTTTCTCTAGCACTTTTTTGTTTTTTTACCAGAGCTCATATTGCAATCTTTGAAGCTCATGATTTTTTCTAGCACTTCGTATTACTGGTTCCAATATTGTATTCATTTCTATGCTTGGTCAGCTTAGGAGATTTTTGTAGCCTATCATATGTGCTGATTTCTTAAGTCTACATACTTTCCAGTGGTGTTCTCTAGTATTTCAACTTCATTTTATAGGAAGTGGTGATCTCCTTTCTCCTTCCATATGTGATCAGCTATGCCTGATTTTCTATTTCTCTTTGTGTTACGGCCTTGTGATGTTCTTGCAGCTTTACCTTAAGGGGGCGGCCCATTTTTCCTTTATCTTCCTTTCCACAGCTACATGGAATAGCATACACAGAGTCCCTAGTTATGTCCTCCTATATACTATACGATATATCCCAGTGATTGTAATGAAGGGTTTGCTTAAAAATTCCTAGCACCCAGAGAAGACCGGAGTGTACAACAGCTGAAACATGGTAAACTTAGCAGTAAAGATGAGGACAATAGTTCAACAATGTAAATAGTGTAAATGTTATAGACAAAATATTCATGGATAGAGTGTATGTAAATATAAAAGTGGACATTGAAGTCAACATCCACTGAGAACTCGAGTGTGTGCTTTTTTTTATGTATTTAACCACATATATATGTATATATTGACCCAGGCATATACATATATTAGAATTTTTCTTTAGAGCAGTATACTTGTGTATACATGCCCATATATATATATATATATATATACATACACACACACACACACAATTTGTCTTATCATTTTCACAACTGTATTTAATGCTATCAGACAAGAATCAAGATAAAAATTAAAGTGTAAAAAAATGTAACTGAATATTGAGATTATATTGAAAATAAACTCTCTGTAAACATTCACAGATATTTACTACTTTATCATAAGAATAAATTATCCTGCACTCTTTACTGAAGATAATCATATAAAAGCTATTGTCACATTAACTTTAGTCATGCAAAAGCAAACACATACACAAAAGTGAAAGAGCCCCATTGTAATTTTGTAACATTGTAGGTGTCAAATAAATGAGAGTAATTTAAGGTTAAGAAGAAAAACATCATCCATAAGTAATAAGTAGGTACCTCTACTAAATCGCTGAAAAAACACCATAGTATGAAGAAAAAAGATCCCAAACTTAATAAAAATGAACTTTTTCTATCAAAATGTTTATGTTATTATTAAGAGGAGAGATCAAAGTATTTTTTTTAATTATTTAAAAAATTTTTTTTTAATCCTTTGTAACATGTTCAAAATTTTGGTAAAAATCTTGTTTTTATTTTCATTAACGAGGAGTCAAATCATTACGAGAGCTTACAATGGAAAATGTAATATTACATAACTCACTTTTTTCTGATGACAAACACATTAATTTGGAAACTCTTTCAAAAATCAAATAATTGTCGGATTTTAATGAAACTTTTAGGACTTATGCACAAATGTTGAAATTGTTTTTGATATCATTATTTAAAAAAAATATTGGTAAAATATTTTTTTATATCTGTTACCCCCCCCCCCCCCCCACGTAAATTCATGAAATTTCAAGAAATTAAATTCTGTAGGCAAAATTGGTTTTATTAGTTAAATGCAGGACTCATTGGGAATGTAAATCATGTATTAATTTTTTCAACCATTTGCCACCTTTTACTGAAAATCTACTTTGAATAGTAAAATAAAAAATGCAATAAAACTATGACATTATTTAATTAGATAAGCTTTTAATTGCATTAACAAATAATATAAATTGAGGACATCATAGTCAAAAGAAAAAGTTTTGAATTGATAATGAAGTTTTAAAAGAATTGTTTTCATTTTTTTAATTATAATAATTTATAAAGTTTCAAAAATATTTTAAAGATATTTCCAAGTCTTGTAGACATTAAGTTGTTAGGTTATAAAGTGAAGACTATATTTGCTAATCAAAAATTCAAAAGTTTAATAAAATAATCAAATCACCGTATTTTTAAAATAATTTTAATTTTTATGTCTACTTGAAGTTTCTTTTGGTATGGTAATTTCTTTGTGTATATTAAAAAGTCACATGTTTCATGGTTTCTTCCCCTTAGCAGAAACAAAATTCGTACAATAACATGACTTGTGATTGCTATACATTTATTTTGCATCTGTCGAGTTGTCAACACATTTCAAGTATGGTGGAAAGGTCAGAAATTTCAACTGTGATAAAAAAATAGTTTCACTCTAAATTTCATGGTATAAATAAGTAATACTTGCATAAATCAGATTAATTTAACATTAAATTTGCAAATTTTCCAAAAATAATATGTCACAGATGTATATTTTATTTTTTCAAGATTTTTAAAACTGAGAATTAACTTTTGTTTACAAATGTGTCACTCGCTCAAAAATGGCCAAAAATTGAAAAATTAAAAAAAATCTCAGAATTTTGGATTCCAATCAATATAATTTCTGTTTGAAATAGACCAGGGTATCTTGCTTACTACAAATCGTAAATTTAATCATTTGGCTTTCAATTAAAACTAAAATAAAAGTTTAAAGAATTTTTTTTTATTTTTAAAAACTCAATTTTAAAGTTTGTTATCAACAATGAGTGGAGATACCTAGAAGTAGCCGCACAGGTTGTTAGAAATGGATTAGATTTCTGAAATAATGACATATTTGACATAGTTAATTGACACAAGTCCTATTTTTTAATGATTTTATACTAAATAAAGCCATGAAATCACAAGTGGTTACTGTGTATTAGGGAAAAATTAAAATTAAAAGAATCTTTTCATACCAAATTCTTTATTGAGTTAGTGAACAAATGACCTAAAAGAAAAAAAAAGGGCTGTAGTAGAGAAATTCTCACACTCATATTACCCCTCCATTACTAATGAGTGAGTGGTCAGCAAGATTTCCCTGTTGGAAATGATAAAATTTGGCTGTTAGGGATACCACAGTCTTGTGCCAGTTATTATAAGAAAACCTTCCACCTGGAGAAAATATGACCTTTGACATTCAATGAGAAATTGAGATGGTGTCACTTTGGCATACTGACCTGAAAGTCAGACAATGTACCCAACTGCAGGTGTAGTGACCATAGTTCACCCAACACCAGTTTGAGCAACAGAGGATTTAATGACAATGTGACAATTTGAATATCTAACTTAGAAGAAGGCATGCAAATGTAGGATCCTTTACACAACCATCCTGCAATTTCATAAAATTGATACATAAATATAAGTTTAGTATATACACAAATTGTACTCACTTTCACATATACATACTTTAGAACACTGAAATGTTCTTAGCTCTAGCCACTTTTCAAAAGAAGACTAAATACCAGAATTTATTTTAAAACCACTGTCTGGTCAAGTTTGAAAATTTTCAGTACTCCTATGTGTGTGTGTGTGTGTGTGTGTGTGTGTGTGTGTGTGTGTGTGTATGTATATATATATATGTATGTATGTATGTATGTATGTGGGTATTTGTTACTTCACACATAATTTTTAGTGGATATCTGTGTTTAAATTAGACGTCTTGATTTTTTTATTTTAAACAATGTGTATTATGTTTAAGGCAAAACAAGAACCCTAATGGACTGTAAAGCTCTGTCTAAAAATGCTCAATCAAATGCTGGTTTCTTCTACAAAAGGAGATGCAGGTTCAAAATCTGCTAAAGAGTACATTTTCTTTGTTTTCTTGAATGCATAGGACAGAAGGCATAATAGGCATCATTTAAATAGTGTTTGATGTATTAAAAATGTTTGATTAAAAATAAATCCATTAATTCATATATATATATATATATATATGAATTAATGGATTTATTTAAATGTTTGATTAAAAATAAATCCATTAATTCATATATATATATATATATATATATATATATATATATATATGAATTAATGGATTTATTTTTAATCAAACATTTTTAATACATCAAACACTATTTAAATCCATTAATTCATATATATATATATATATATATATATATATATATATATATGAATTAATGGATTTATTTTTAATCAAACATTTTTAATACATCAAACACTATTTAAATCCATTAATTCATATATATATATATATATATATATATATATATATATATATATGAATTAATGGATTTATTTTTAATCAAACATTTTTAATACATCAAACACTATTTAAATGGTGCCTATTATGCCAGCATTTGATCAAGCATTTTTAGACAGAGGTTTACAGTCCATTAGGGTTCTTGTTTTGCCTTAATACACATTGTTTAAAATAAAAAAATCAAGACATCTAATTTAAACACAGATATCCACTAAAAATTATGTGTGAAGTAACAAATACCCCCCCCATATATATATATATATATATATATATTGTAATAGTTGTTACAATGGTTTATAAATTCATAGTATCACTACAGAAAAATTTTCTTGTTTCGAAGCTGCTTTGCGCGCTTCTCAGCGGGTCAAAAAGTTGAAATGAAAATTACATGGTGAAAACGGTTTATTTGTGGTGATATGATGTTTAAGTGAAAGTGGGGTTGGGAGCTTATTCTGATTCTGTCGGCTGTATTGTAGTCTTAGAGATATGGGTTAGGAGAGGTGGCTTAGTTTAAGACAGGTTCCTTATTTTGCCTGGATGTGGTGGAAGTGGTGTCACTGTTAATGAGAACAATGTAAATTTGGGGTGGGAGTTTAGTTTGGGGTGATTCTAGAGGTGCTGCTATTGGGTTAAGAGAAGGGTGTGGGGTATCTTAGTTTTGTGCAGGTCGCTCTTTTTTTTTTTTTATATTGGGGTATATGTTTTTTTTTGTTTTTGTTATGCAGTGCCGATAGTTTTTATTTTACTACTATTTACAGGTAGATTGAATTACTGTTGGTGTGGTGTGGAATTTATTTTCTTTTATTTCTACGTTTTTTGTTCTATTTATTTAGAGGGTTGATCATGTGTATTTATTGCATTTGGGGAGGTCGTGTGGATGAGGTGTTTTTTTGGTTATTTACATTTTAACGAGAAATATTTGCGATGTTTGCATAATACTGCTAATTCATTGCTACGGTTTAATAGTTTGCTACTGCTGGGGTACTTTAAAATGTGTAGCTTTTCACTTAGACATAAAGGGCAGATGTCATTAAGTGAGTTGCAAGATCTAGTTTTTTCTAGGATTTTCCATTTTACTTTGGGTTTCTGTTTTGAGTCCTTTAGCTTCCAAAAGTATGCAGAAAGGGATGTTTGGTTTCGGTATAAGTTGTTTTTGAATGAAGTTAAGTGCATGTACCAGCGCTGCTTAAAAGTGTTCTTAGTAGATCCGATATACACTTTATCGTGGGATTTTCAATTGATGTTATGTTGCATTGATAGATTATTGAGTTTATTTCACATTTATTCTGTATTGGGCAGTTGTTGGGGTTTCTGCAATTATATAGGTTTTTATTATTGTCTTTATTATTTTGGTTGTTAATTTTATTTTGATCTATGTGTTGATTTAGTATATATTTGTTATGATTTTTTTTCTAGGTTGTTAGTGCAACTATAGCTTAGTTTAAGTGTATTTTTGTTGAAGATTTTACTAAGAGGGTTATTGGTAGGGAAGTGTTTTTTAATTAGATTGAGGAACTTCTGTCCTAACTTGGTGTTTATCATTTGGTTGAAAGGAGGTGTGTACCAAATGATTTTTCTATTTCTATTTTTCCTGTTATGGTTATAGTTTGTTATATACGGGATGTCTTGGTTTTTGTAGCCACTTTTTTTAGGGACTTATTGTAGAGACTTTTGTGTTTGTTAAATATTCCTTCACTGGACGAATTTTTACTAATTCTATAGAGGAGGGTATATGTTTGATTATACTTGGGGGGAGGGGGTGATTTGACTTTTGGTGGATGTATAGTGGGTATTCATTGGGTTTTATGTATGGTTGGTAATTATTATTAACTAAATCAAGTGTTACATCAAGGAAGTTTACTACTTTTAAATTTGTGTTGACTATTACTTTTAGGTTTAAACTTTTAAATTCTCTGTGGATAAGTTTTATTTTGTCTGTTTTAAAATGTGTAGAATTTTGTACTAGCATGAGACTGTCGTCTCTGTATAGCCCTCAGTAAGATTATATAGTGCAAATAAGCTGATGAGATTGGAGGACTCTGCAGAGTCTAATGCACCCATTGTAATGTCAAATTGGTTAACAGAGTTATTTTTTATCCGTTGTTCTTGATTATGGATAAGAACAGATGCCTGAGAAGCCATTATAATATTATATTCATCCTTGGTTAAGTCCGAGTAATGTGTAGTAAATTCCAGTGCCAAAGTGAATATATATATATCCAGTCCATAAATGGTGAGGATAATTCAACAAGATCAACTTAATATAAGATACAACTATATATAGAGCTCAATGGATGTAATCCAGAGTAATATGATATTCAATAAATAAAAATATATATATACATACACACACACAAGTGTCCAAACAAGTGGGTTACCTGTCAACTGTTCATAGTATTTACATTTTTAAAGAGTGCTTGATACTTAGTAGAGCAATATTTATGGTAATATTTTATTATAAGTGTTTATAATAAAAACAGTTTACTGCAACACAAGAGTTATCGTGTTTTGATATTACTTGTTTTTACCTCATCAGGTAGGAAATATTTTACTGTTAGGAATTTTTATATATATATAAAAATTTAGAAACAATATATTTGTTACCATATCCAGTCAATTAAGTAGGGGGTAAAATTCAAAAGGTTGGAATAGATTAACCAATAGAAAGTAAATCATTGATGGGTAGGTATATGAGTTAAGAGGGTAGAGTTGGGGGGAAAGCTAGATATTTAGGTGTCAGTTTATGAAACATTTGAGTGTATACAATTAGATTATGACATGCCAACAATAGTATCAGATGTGCTTGTGGAATGGTTATAAAGTTATCTTTTAATAGTTTTTTTTCCTTTTGAGAAGTGTTATATTAAGAATAGAAATGTATTGAAATATAATGCATGTCAAACAATGTAGAAAATGTAATAGGCTATATATCAGTTAGTTAAAACAAAATAATTATTAGGAGGATGTGAGAATCTTATATATTGATGCAAGAGGAAAGAATTTGATTATGGAATTTAGTTATATTACAGTAGAAAATATATTAACTATATTTTAAAGTATATATAAGATGATGATGGCAGATTGAAGTTACCTCGTTACATTTGTTTCAATAGGTTTCATTTAGAAAATTTAATAATTTGAACTTTTTCCTGTAAACACAGAAAACAAGGCACATGTAAAGATTTACAAGATCTAGTTTTTTGTTTTTAAATATTTTCCATTTTAGAGTAGGGGTTTTATTGATTTCTTTTAATTGCTAATAGTATGTGGAAAGTGATGTGCTATTGCAGTACACCTTATTATAAAAGCTAAAATGTACTGATATCAATGAGTTTTAAATGGATTCTGGGTGTTTTCAAGGAAATATTTTTTAAATGTTGGATTTTCTATGGTAGTAATAGTGCATTGGCAGACTATAAAATCATTTAGATATCTCTTTTGTAATGGCCACTCAATGGGCTTTGACAATTGCAAGTATTGGTATTATTATCTTTAGGATAGTGTTGATTACTTAAGTTGTTATATTGGTTTAAAATTTTATTAATGTTTTTTTTTAATGATTTTTCAAGATTATGTAAACAAGTATAATTTAAGAATATTTCTGTTAAAAATCTTGCTAAGGAAGTTACTTTTAGGAAAGTGTTTTTCAATTAATTTGAGGAATTAAGCCCTTAGTACTAACCATTTGATTATATGGGGGTGCTTTTTTTTTTTTAATCATTTCACCCCGAGCAAGGCGGAAACGCCACTGATGTGCAGGGGGTTACATAAATGTAAAAAGATTAATTAGAAAAGGGTGAGGAGTACAAACTAGTTAGAAAGGAACAATAGAAAGCTGAGAAAGCAGGTGCGATGACAGATACATAGGTGGAGAGAAAGGGAAGGTTATACAGGGGAGGGGAGAGAGTTAGAGGCCAGTGGTTAGTAGATGAGTATTGACTTTGCATTTAAATTTCTGGAGGTTGTAGCCGTCAGGAAAGCAAGAATACGGGAGTGAGTTCCACAGGCGGGAAGTGCGAGAGAGGAAGCTGCAGGAGTATACTAAATAATTGTTCTATTTCTATTATTATTGCTATTGTGTTTAAGATATTTAATGTCAGCGTATTTGTAGCCACTGTTTTTTAGAGCAGTGTTATAAAATTTGCTGTGTTTATAAAAGATATTTTCATTAAAAGAGTTATTACTTATTCTGTATTCAATGGAGGAGAGTATGTGCTTGATGATTATCTTCATGTAATTTTTGAGTATTTTATTGTACTATTTATAAATTAAAAAATAGTAACCTGACCCTGTAAGATTTAACTTCCATGAACATCAAGTGAACTTAAATTCAAATTTCTTAAACAGACAGTTTGTAATATGCACAATGCATGAAACTCTAAGTTGTGCCAAAGTTATAGAATAATATTTATAAGTAAATTTATTCATGTATAATTAATAACTGTTTAGACTACATTGAGCACTGTTTTACCAACAGCTGAATAATATCTTTTTATGTGTGCATATATATATATATATATACACATACACACACACACACAGTAAATTTGGACAGCAATCCCTCTTTTATGATGTAAAGTTATATACCCTGGTCTGTACGCATCACTCATTCAGTAATAAATTAGAGTACTCTGGCTACTGGGTGTGTATAATGATAATATACATGCTAAAAAGTTTGCCTTCTTCTACCGAGCGCCCATAGCCCAGAAGTAGAATCGCCGACTGATGCCAATTTGGTTGGGTTTCAATCCTGGGTTAAAAGCAATCAGAGTCTAACCGTACTGATGAGCTGTGATACAGTGAAACAGATCGGTCTGCAGATGACTATATATATATATATATATATATATATATATATATCGAATAAAGAAATGGGGTTGTTCCAACAAGAGTAATTAGTATAGAATAAAAAGTGTGAGAAGCCATGAATGTTTTTTTTTAAAGTGTATGTTTATTGTTTTTGTAATTATACATGTTATGAAACATTAATTGTCCATGATGCCATATTGTTTTTCTTTAATCCAAAGTGGAAGAGTAGCAAGGTAAATTCCAAGAACCTGATCCTAATTAATATTAAAAAATTTTTAACATTAAAAAGTGATGCAGGCAGAGAGCTCAATGTATTAAGAATACAGAGCCAATATAAATTAGAGAAAATTTTCAAAATTCAAAGGTGTCGGATGTACATTTCGACATAGGATCTCTAATAGAGATTCTACGTCATGTCATAGGTACAAGGGTGTACCTATTAAAAATCTTCTGTAGAGGGTTACTGTTATTAAAATTTTTGTCTATTAACTTGAGAAAATATTTACCAATATTGATGTTAGTTAGTTTACAATAAGGGGGGTTAAACCAAATTATCTTTCTTTTTCTACAGTTTCCTTTATTTTTATTTTTGGATGATTCAGAGTCTATTGTAGGTTTATTATATGTTAACTTGTTCTTACACCCTTAAAATTAGTTATTCTTGCACCCCGAATATGGACAGCCTTATTAGTTCCCATAATAGAAGTATTCTGGTGAACTTGCGCAATGCTGAATCTAGGTCCGGAATTCTAAATGAATGCAGCTGTAATTCTGTGGATGCCTGCCCGGTGGAGGGAAAATGCAAATCCACCCAGGTGATTTATGAAGCCCGCATTTCTCCATCTAACAAAAAAAAAAAAAAAAAAAACGACTTCCGGACCTATATCGGTATGTCAGCCGGTCCTTTCAAACAAAGACTGTATAACCACAGGTACTCCTTTTTGAACCCTGGTCAGAGGTACCAGACAGCCCTTTCGCGGGCATTCTGATAAATGAAAGAGGAAGGGCTGGATCCTGAAATTAGCTGGAAACTGATAGGTTCAGCCCGTATTCCGAGGAATTTTTGTGATAGGTGCTGTCTATGTTTACTGGAAAAAAATTCAATATTAAAATATGCTCACCAACACCGGCTACTGAATCTTAGGAGGGAATTCATCAGTAAGTGCTGCCAAAAGGCAAATGTTTTGAATACTTAAATTTAGAATTTAAATCCCCGTTGACTAGATGTTAGAATATAAATTAAAAGGATTCAATTTAAGTTTTAATCTTAATTTTACCCTAACGTTAACCGTAAAAAGTATTTTAACCCCCCCTCCTATCCCAACCTCCTTTAATTGCCTATCTTTAGAAAATATGGATTCTTTTACTAAACCCTTTTTCCTTGGTTAACACACACACACACACACACATATATATATATATATATATAGATATATATATATATATTTTTTTTTCTCTAATAATTTTTAAACTGATAATAACTTTAAATTCATGACTTCCTGTAATGGATAAACTTAATTAAAATTTTTTTAAAGATATTACATTAAATCTATTCCTCCCCTTCCTAAATATACCATTTCAACACCCTGTAAACTCACCACTAACAGCTCTGTCCTGTTGTACTTTGTGACCGTTGTTAACCTAAAACCCTTCCACACTTTACCTCAAGGCCTTCACCATTTAAAACAAAACAATGTTGCTGACAATGTAGAATCTCTATTAGAGATCCTATGTTGAAATGTACATCCAACACCTTTGAATTTTGAAAATTTTCTCTAATTTATATATATATATATATATATATATATATATGCAACTGAGCTAAAAATTTTATTTCTCTCAGATTTGGAGCATAAGTTTGCAAATAGCTTACTGTTTTTATATATGTGATGTTGAATAACTTTAAAGGTGAAAAGTGATATTTTGCTGAAATGTTTATTGAAAACAGGAGTTTATATTTTATACATGTAGATGGAGTTCAGTGTTAGAGCACTCAACTGCTAAGTGAGAAGTCTGAAATTCTATATTATGTTCAAATAATCACAAAGTTTAGTTTTGAAACTTATGATCAGTCTTTTACTTGTAAAATCTATCATCTCTGTCTAGCATAAATAATTTCATTTGCTATTTTGGGAACTAGATCAGGCAAAAAGAGACATTCTCTCCAGCTTTGCAAAAGAATGACAATATCTAAAACGATATCAAGCAAAAAAAATGCTGACATTTATGACAAAAACTATTTGAAAAGAATGATATACAGCTTTCTTGCTTATGGACATTGAGAAACATAAAACAGTCAAAAAGTCAGTCTTATAAAATCTTTGGTAGCTAATATTCTTTCTGGCAAAAGTTGCTATAGAAACAAACAAGAATGAGCTCTTGCTTTAATGGAAAGTGTTTTTGCAGTTCTATGCAAAAATTTTTCATCATTTTAACTGGAATAATTTCCCTCACTGTTTTCTTGAAACAAAAAAACAAAACAAAACAATTTTTTCTATTTGTGTCTTCCTTCTCCTTAACAAATAAATGAGATTCAGAACTTGTGAGAATATTAAAAGTGCTGATTTAAGCATTCACTTTCAAAGCTGCTACGTGTGTCAATTACTCTCTTATTATCACCTGCTGAATCCATTATTTGTTCTAACAGTAAGCCAAGTGACAGCTCAGGGTGCAAAGTATTGAACTAGAAGATAAAACTGTCAGATTCAATGAAGTCCCCATTTTATGAAATTAATGCTTATACCATCTAAACATGATAGATTTTAGAAGCTCTTAAAGTTATTAATGATGAGGTCCAGTTTATTATCAAGATTTTTTTTCTCTGTTTGTCTTATTCTCATAATGTGTTATAAATCATTTTCTAGCAGTTATAATATAAAGTCTTCCTTAAGTACTCGCATGACGTATGTAAGAAAGACTCTGAAGAATGACTTCAACAAATTTTTTGAACTACTTAGAGATCTTTATTTAAGCATCTAGATCAATTTGTTTGTATCACCCGGGGGTGAGGGGCGGTTATATACTCAACAAAATAATGGTTATCTCTTCTTATCTAGCTTCACTTCAATATCCCAGGTTTGAAGAAAAAAAGGATTGATCTAATCATAAAAGCATGAAACAAACTTATCAAATTTCTATAGTCTAACCACTGAGTTTACCAACAAATTGACCATAGTAAATATTTATATTATGAAGTATGTGGTTTATTCTACTTGACTTTCCTAAAGAATGTTGTTTGGTGATGCTTCTTAAGCCTATAAATGGGCAATGATATTCTCACTCATTCTATTTTACAGTTTCACAACTCCAGATATAAGATGAGGCCATACGTGGGAGGAAAGTGTCTCCCCGCATTGAGGCATAGTCATTTTGAATGACTTTTCTCTCATGTCTTTTTGTACTCTTGTTATATACCCACAATAACAAACACGGGTGTATATAAAAATATATGACTTATATTTTTTATTGACGACGATCGATGGACCGTGTGGTCTAGTGAACAGAGAGTTGAGGGAGCGCTTCCAGGGGCTGACGTGGGGTTCGACGTGAGTGTAACCTCTCTGCTTAGTTCGTCTAGCTTCTTCTTCGACTTCTCGAGACTTCTGGTCTTGTCTGGCTCTCTGCCTAGACTGCCTGTCGAGCCTGACTCCTGTCGAGGCTGACTGGGACTCGACTTCTCTTCTACTGTCGACTTCTCGAGACTCGTCTGTCGAGGCTGACTGACTTCTTCTTCTTCGACTTCGCTTCTTGTCTACTTCTGGAGACCGTCAAGACTGACTGGGTTCGACTTCTCTTCTACTGTCGACTTCTGGAGACTCGTCTCTGACTTCTTGTTTCGAGGCCTTTATATATCTTCCAAAAGCGGAAATTGTTTCTTCCGGTTTTTGCCTCGATCACGCGACGCCTACACGACGCCTACGCAATTCTCAGTGTCACCTGTCTGTTTGCCTGCGTAGGCATTTCCGCCGCTGTCGGAAATAGGGTCAAAATGACATCCGCTGCTTTCAATGACCGAAAACACCCACGCTTCATCGGCCTTCTTCGGCTGGGGCCAGATTATTATATTACACTCTTTCACACATGTCTATTGTGCAGGCTTACACAAATTTCATGCACACATTCTCCAATTCAAATGTTTTCCATGTAATTATGTAATACTATTTTCTCATACACAAACAAAGTATTAACTGAGATATATACTGAAAGAGGAGAATATAGATATTTTTATTTTTGGAAAGCAAAAATTTGAGAGACTTATAGAATTTCTCAAGAATGGTCAGAAACTTGGAAAGCCATGTGGTTTTTTAGGGTGACAGTTGATTGATGATCTATGAATCCCCTGAGAGCTTGTCAAAACATTGGACGGATAAGATTCAGTATGGCTTTCTTAAAACTGAAATTGGGCTGACAGCAACGAACCACTTTGTGCTAAACATTATAGAAATGTTGTTCTCCACAAGTGTAGCAGACGTTTGGTGCAATGCTTTTCCTTCTTCACCGTTTTATTTTTATGGCACATCTGTTCTAACCATAGCCACTCACTCTAAGAGTTTCTAGGAGTGAAAGAGGATGAAAAGATGTTTGAAGGAATCGGAAATCCAATTAAATTTTTTAATAAGGTGCTTTGCAGATGCAAAGGTGCACTTATGTAAATTATTGTAGAATCAGTGGATATCGACTCAGGACAAGAAACTGGAGAGCAGAGTTTGAATTCCAGTTAAATGCCCTTAGGAAAGATATCAATTCATCTCTTCTCCATCCAGCTATGGGTTGAATAAGCAGGACAGATTTGTTTCTATAGCCTTGGTTGGCAACCAGTTTACTGCAAAAAGAAATGGCAACCCACTGCAGGAAAATTTTCTGCCTAGTCAATCATAATTAAAAGAGACATGATCGCCTAAGCGTATAGCATGTATGGCACTTAACTGAGGATAAAGTAGTTTTACATAGGGTTAACATCCCTACCTGTAAAATAAAAAGAAAAGTTACAGACAATCTCCTTGTTGATGGCCTATGCTTCACTGAGAGTGGTGGTGGTTGTGGGGTAGATAGATTTAAATTATTGAGTTGAGCTTTTTTGTTAGATGCCAGGACATGTTGAGCAATTCTCTCCTCTAGAAGTTGAGTGCTCGTAGTAAGAAGTCAGCTTTTACATGTAAATAAATAAATTACAGAACTAATTTTAAAGACTAGTCAGCCATCTTTATGGGCAGATTTCAGTATAAGTTAAGAAGAGAGCATAATAAGTGAATTAGACAAAATATAAAAATGGTAATTTTTACCTTTGTCAATGAGGAACAATAACTGGTCAGCTCATTTTTTTGTTCTTTCCTTTTTTGTTTCTAATTTTGTATTGCCAAATACTAAAATTGTTTTTCTTTTTTGTGCTTCTTTAATTATATTCATTTTTCTCAATATTTTTCCTTGACTTTTTATTATATATATAAAGGTTTAGGAAAATTTTTTATACCATCTTGGGAAAAGGAAATGGTTATGTCAGAAAAATGTTTAGTGCTAATCTGAAAATTCTTGAGCCAAAATGAATTTTTTAAAGTTTAATTATAAACAGTTACACTAATATTAAGAAGACACTTTTCAGAGTAACAAATTTTGACTTTTCTCCAGAAAAAAAAAAAGAAAGATATTCTGAAATCAAATACACAAAAAAGAGGTAGAGAAAATAATAAGGATAAATGGCCAAGTATTTGACATGCAAGTTCATATGAGCAGTGAAATTATGCTGATACCAAAAGATTTCTGGATAAAAATTAGCACAAATGAAATTAAGAAAAAGTAGCATACAACTAAAGCAATTTGATAGAATGACCATAAAAACAATGGCCACATTTCAAGGCAATTTTGAAGCTGACAAGCATTTTGAAATAATTTCCATTACAGTTGTAGCATGCAAAAAAGATCATGAGTTAGCAAAAATGGAGGACTTTGCAAAAATTGATCTCAAGTCAGCATACAATCAAATAAAACTTGACAAGAAATTCAAGGAAATAACCATGATAACATGCCTACTGTTTGAAATAAAAACTTCCAGCCATATTTTTCATAAAAGGAATTGAAAGAGTCATATTGGAAAAAATAAAATATATGAAAATAAACCAGGAAGATATAGGTGTAGGGACGAGAACTAAAGAAGAGTTAAAATATAAAACAGAGCAAATTTTGATGAGATTCAAATAGGCAGGCTGGACCATAAACAAAGAGAAACATAATTTTGACTGTAAGAAGATATATTTAGGATATCAAATATCAAAAAAAGTCTATCATCAAGTGATATGCCTAACAAAGAAAATAACAGAAATAGCTGCTGCAACAAATAAAAAAGAATTACAATCCTTTTTAGGGCTGATAAATTTTTATAGTAAACATGCAAAAAAAACAAAAAAAAAACAAAAAACAATGAATTTTAGTGGACACAGAAGCAAACTATCACTTTTAAAACTCTAAAGAATATTCTGAGGAGCAAACCATTAATAAAAGTTTTTGATCCCCAAAATAAATAACATTAAGCATGAACGTAAGTGAGAAAGTGATTGATGTTGTTCTATTACAAAAAAACACCCAATCATGTTTCATATCAAGAAGGTTCAGGTCAGCAGAAACTAACTACTTGAAGATTAAAAAGGAAGTGCTAGCAATAGTATGAAGCATGGAGAGGGCACAAAACTTTTTGATAGGAAATTTTTTTTATTAAAATCAAATCACAAACCATTAGAATTCATATTTAACCTGAGAAAAGAATTACCAAAAGTCACATCATCAAGGATTTTAAGATGGGCAATAAAAATCATCACTATTCCTCCTATAGAAGCTTTGTCAAAATTGCCATTTAAGAATGAAACAGAAGAAAAGCAAGAAAATGCTGATGATAAAATAATACATTGGGTGGAAACAGATGTTTTTCCTCAAAAAAAAAAAAAAAAAGAAAGATTTAGTATTAAGCAGAATAGTAGAGAGAATAAAAAATAATATATGGAGTAATTGTTTGATGGCAGAGCAACCCTTTATTGAAACAAAGCACAAACTAACCATAAAAAATAGCATTATATACAATGGAGATGTAATAGTAGCTCTACAAATACTGAAAAAGAATATACTAAAAGGAGTACCTTATGATGTACATTGTGGCCTAACAGTAACGCAAAGAAGACTTATGTTGCAAGTGTGGTCGCTAGGATATTCAAAAGACTTAGAGGAATACATTAAGAGATGCCCAAAATATGCAGAAATAAAGAACTTCATGCAAGCAAAAATTCACACATGGCCCAAGGAAGCAGAGCCATGGGTTAGGGTCCATATGGATCATGCAGATATCAAAGATAGGGGGTTATTCTTAGTATTAGTGGACTCATATTCAGGAAGACCAGAAGATATTAGAGTAAAACACAATAAAACAAATACTAAGAACCATATTCTCAAGGAATGGAGTGCCCCAGACACTAGTCACCAACAATGTAGTTGAATTTTGTGAAGAGAATTTATGTGTGCGGTTAAAACAAATTGGATGCATCCCATACAAGACACCATCATATCACCCACTGTCTAATAACATTGCAGAAAGAATGGTACAAACCCTGAAAATAAGATTAAAAGTATTCTCACCACTTATGGAAAACAGAAGCGTATTTACCAAAAATGCTTCTCAGTTACAAATCTATTCCGTATACAGAAAGGAAACTGAATCTGTTGGCATTAATGGGAAGACAAAGTCCCTATGTCCTTTGCCACAAGAGAAAAGGTGTGGCATAGAAAGAATAAAAAGACAAATCCAGAAGAAGAAAATTTTCTGATACAAAAAGGTCCCAACATGGCTATATTGGAAAAGAAGGAAAAACCTATACTGGCACATGCTGATCAATTCAGAAGCAGAGAGGAACTGCAGGATGTGGAAATGGAAGATCAAGAACAAGAAGAGGTAGAAAGTTATAAAAGTAAACCTGAGCAGGAAATGGAAGAAGGTGAGAATGAGAAAATGAACAAAGAGGAGGAGGAAAATGGAGAGAGGCTGAGATCCCATTAAAGGAAAAACATGAAAGACAAGAGGAAGAACAGTACAAAACAAAAATAATTAGGAATAGTAAGAGAAAAACAAAGGTGTACAACTTCTCTGATTCAGGGAAGTACATCATATACAAATGAAGAGACCAATGTGTGTGTATATATATATATATATATAGAGAGAGAGAGAGAGAGAGAGTACTTAGAGAAATAAGGTAGAATATAGGCAGTTGTCAGAGGGCACTTAAAGCTGTGTTATGACTACTGCTACTCATTTATATGTGAAACATAACATTTACTATCAAACCTTTTCTATATATTACAAACAAATTGCATTAAGAACATAAGCAATAAAATTTAAGATTCAAGTTTTTCAAAATTAACATATGTATGCAGTATATTTGTTGATAAATGTTTTTTTTTAAAATTCATTGTGTTTGTATAGAAAGAATTTATTAAAAATTATTTGTAAGTTAGCAGAAAAAATATCAGTTTTCATTCAATGAAAATCTACTCATGGCTCTAAAAAGTAACCTTTTTTAAAGAAGCAGACAAAATTTTTTTAAAATATTAAAATTTTTTATAGAGAAATCTATATTTTTAGGCCTGTCAATATTAAAGTCTTATTTCTTTCAGCATTTATTGTAAACATTGTTGTCACTTTTTGACATTTAATATTACTATGAATTATTTGAGTGCAGGTGAAAAAATATTACAGAATTATCTACCTAAGTCAACACAAACCTGTTTAATTAGATTTTACTAAAACTGTACTGAATTGTTTAAGTAAGTTATAAAACTCTAATTTTGCTTAATAATATTATTATCATCAACAACATTAACAATAATAACAAAAACATTAGAAAATTATTCAAGTGTTTATGGTCAGATCTATGCAGCTATGTCCAGAGTAGGAAATTTAAGTGGATTCAGTATAATGAAAAAAACTTCAAATAGATGACTTGCTGAAAATGCTTATACTGAAATTTTATAGGCGGTAAGAGAACTTCTATTGTAATCTACTTTTCTCTGCTTGTAGGTTGGTTATTTGGCTAGTAATAATGAGAAACCAATTTTCCATTCCATAAAAATATGACTTTTTTGCCAAAATAAATCTTTAGCATAGATTTTTCAAATAATTGCATGTATTAAAGATAAGGATGAACTTTTTGAATTTTTCACCTATTAATATGAATTAAGTTAATAGTAATTTCATGGTTGTTGGAAAATAAATAATTTATTGATATAGAAAGAAGTAGAACCAGAGAGTAAGTAAATAAGAAAAAAACACAAATTAACAAGTATTTAAAGCTAATATGTTATCTAGTACTTTCCAGAAAGACAAGATTACACATGCATTTCTTAAATCTTAAACATATTGGGTAGTTTTGTCTGTAAGGTGAATATTAAACTAAATTAGTTTTTAAACTTGTGTTTGGCTTCAGAACTGAGTCAGTCTGATTTACATTCACTGGAAGTTAAATAATCCATAATAATGGGTCAAATAAGAAATTATGCTGGATAACAGTAATAAAAAGAAAATACATTACAAAAAATAACAGGTTTTTTCACTTTGAAAAAAATTCTTTAACAGAAATTTACATATGATTTTGATATTAGTAAATATTATTTTAATAGAAAATTTCTTAAATGAGTTTACTTTTGTAATTATAATTTTAATGAAACAAGAATCATGAAGTTGTAAATATCTGCAACTAAATATTGTAAATATCCATAGCTAAATCTGCTGCTAAGAAAGTTGGTTCCCTGTATAGGGCCAGGAAGTTTTTTCTCATCTAAATCCATCTTGCACAGTTTTTTTTTTTTTTTTTTTAATCTTATCACCCCGAGCAAGGCCGTAATGCCACTGATGTGCAGGGGGCTAATAGTGAAAAGATTGGAAAAGAGAAAGCTGGAAACCACATCCTAAACAGGGAACAAGGGATGAGCCTCTTAACCTGTTCAATAGACGTTGGTGGAGTGTGAACCGGGCGATAGATCTACTCCAATTATCATATATAATGCATTGAATACTGCTGTCACATCTGGTCGGGACCACCGTTATTCATCTTGGGTTTCTTGACAAAATTCAATGAAGAATTTGCAATGTAATCGATACTGACCTGGTAACTCAACTCCAGTCACTTTCTCACCGATGTAAAGGGGCTTCCCTGTCTCTTCTACAAATATTTTCACAGCTTCTGCTCTGATGAGCTTAGCTCCCTTGTGTCCTCTCTGCATGAATTTAGTCGAGCTACTAGACTAGCGGCTAGGTCCCACTCTTTTACAGGAAACCAATCAAATGCAACTGCAACTTCTACTCTATCAGCTTCTTTGCTTGCACTTCTCGCCTGTGGAATTTCCTTTCGTATAATTGTTTCCCTGACAGCTACAATCTCCAAGAATTTAAATGCAAAGTCAATTGCAATCTCTTATATCCTTGACTCACATCCTTCCCCTGACAACATTTGTATCATGTTCTTTTCCACTCCACTTTCATGCAGCCCTCTTCACACCAGTGTTCTCATCCTTCTCTTACTCATTCTCTGACACCCCTGTAACTCATTCCTCTTTCTCATTTCGCACCTCTTATGTAACCCCATGTGTGCCAGTGGCAGTTCTGCCTTGTTTGGGGTGAAATGATTATAAAAAAAAATTTTTTTTAAAAAGTTCTTTTTAGTTTGAACCACACAAGAAGATTAAAGAATAGAGAACTCTCTTTACTGTTCTTTTCCTTTATAAGACATGATAAACATTTTTGTATTTACCTGAAAATTCCTTTCCAGTGATCCGTTATTATTTCCAGTTCTTCATCCAGTTCTGTTAAAAAAGTAAAGAAAAAGAAATTATGTTCTATAAAACTACATGATTTGTATGTATTTTTTTTTTTAAAATCATGTCACCCCAAGCAAGGCATTCTACTGCCACTATAGCGCAGGGGGTTACATAGAGCGATTGGGTATAGGAAATGTCAGAAGGAGGGTGATAGACTAGTTAGGATGTACATAGGGAGAGAGATGGAGAGAATGGGTGTGAGTTAGTGTGTTAAGAGGTGTCTATTGACCCTACATTTAAACTCCTGGAGGTTATAGCCGTTGGGGAAGCAAGCAGGCGGGAAGTGCGAGAAAAGAAGCTGTTGGAGTAGAAATTGCGGTTACATTTCCTCGGTTTCACTGTAAAAGGGTGGGACCTAGTTGCCAATCTAGTATCTCGTGCAAACTCACACCTGGGGGGCACCAGTGATTTAAGTTCATCAGAGCAGAAGCCATGAAAGTATTTATAGAAGAGGCACAGGGAAGCCACGTCACACCAATGAGAGAGTGACTGCAGGCAGTCAGCTAAGTCGGTATCAATCACATTACAGATTCTTCGCTGTATTTTGTCAAGAAACCCGAGGAGAATAGCAGGGGCACCTGACCACATGTGGCAACAGTATTCAAAACACAGGCGGATGGTAGATTTGTATAAGTACAGGATAGATTCAGATGGAAAGAATTTCCGGGCCCTGCACAGAGAGCCGACTTTCATAGCAGCGGATTTAGCAATGGATTCGACGTAGTCATTCCACTTGAGGTCCGCTGAGAGTACAAGAATATAAAAATTTTATTTTATAAAAATGTAATTCATGCATACAAAGAAACATCTTTGGGAATACATGTACAGTCAATTCTTGTCATATGAAAGATGTTATTGAACATGAATTTTTGCTTGTTATTTTGTGATAAGACAATTGTCATTATATTTAAAGAAACATAATTTGAATAAACCAAAGCATACAATTTTTCACAAAATTTCAAACAAAAATTATCAAATCATCTGATCAGTCAGTCAAGTGCCATACATGATACACGCTTGGGTGATCATGTCTCGAAAGAGACATGACTGACTGGGCAGAAGATTATCCCGCAGTAGGTTGCCATTGCTTTCTGCAGTAGACTGGTTGCCGACCAAGGCTATAGAACCCAATGCTATTTAATCCATAACTGGAAGGAAGAGACGGATTAATAGCTTTCCCAAGGGTATTTGCGCGTAAGTGAATACAATGGATTCAAATGGAATTCGAACTCGGCTCCCCGGTTTCTCGTTCCGAGCCGATATCCACTGTACCACAACGCACATCCTCTGATACTTGTTTTAAAAGGCACCCAAAATACACCACTTTGAGACTAGCCTAATGGCTTGGTTAAAAAGGGTGACAATCATGTAGTGGTTGTGTGTTTAATTACTGGCTTAATGTAATATCATTCAGGAGGAATGTTAGAAACAACAATACAATAAATAATTCAGTCAAAATGGGTACCTGAAGGTCAGAGTGTTACATAAGTTGAAATATTGTGTTTGTAACAACATCCATATCACTGAATTCCTGAAGAAGGTTAGCAACTTTTCACTACAGAAAACCTTTATTATTGCGAAACAAAGATTTGAGACATATTGCAAGGACCAATGAACAGATATATTGATTAATATCAGCGTTGAAAAATTTTACAAAGAGTAAGGAAACATCAAGTATGTGATGATATAATTTTGGTATTATTTATTTATATATACTTTGTCACAGTACCAAAGTCTATGTTGTTTGAAGTTATAGATTTGTGCAATTTGTTTTTAACCCTCTAGGGCCATTCGTATCATATTTGATACAGTATGAAAACAAGCCTTGAAAGAAATATTTTCCTGAAAAATTTTTTAAGAGAAATATTTTATAAATTTCAAATGAAAGCAGTACTGACTGCTCAGTCAATGAATACCAAATGTTTCCTTATAGGGAAATGCCAAATGTTTCCTTATAGGGAAATACTGTATCAAATATGATACGAATGGCCCTAGAGGGTTAATAACAGACTTGAGCACTAATGAAAATCAGAATTACAAACAACATATCATCTTGTAATGACCACTTTTCCTCTAAATGTAGATTTATTGCTGAATCCAGAGCTGCTAAAAAAAAAAAAATTTATTTTATGCAGTAAATGATTTTCAACATTATTTCCTTTCATGTCAAAAGACTTAATTCAGTGGTGGACATTAATCAAATAGACTAAATATTATACAGGAAAACTTTGAAATGAAAATTCAGCTGATCAATGCATTATTGATTATTGATACACTCTATTAAATACAGAACTGAGTTTTAATCTTTTTAAAAAACTTCAGTTCAAGAAATTTGTGATTCTTTGAATAATAATGTTAAAGCCAATATTGGCAAACTGGAGAGTATATTAAAGCTTAATATCTGTTGGTCATTATATAATTAGAAAAAATGATTTTCTGGTTAAAAGCATTAACATACCCACTCCAAGGTAAATTCTGAACTGAATACTTGAATGTATATAATTTATTACCGGTTTCATAGAAGGGTTTACCAATCAGATTAGTGATTTTCTAAGCATAGCTTAGATATGGTACAAGGTTGACAGTATAGGGCACGCAGTGAGGATTGAACTCACTATTGTTAAAATTGTTTGATCAAGACAAGCTTGTTAACCATTACACCACGTTGAGGTACTCAGATTGTTTCAATTATTAGACCACTTTGTTGTTACCAACTGTCTGAAGACAGACCCTTATTAATCTATGTTTAGAATTTCATCTTTGGAGCATGTACAATTTTGAAGATTGAAGAGAACATATACACAGATATTGACAAAAATGTTATGTAAAGAACATATTTTTGTCTGAATTTCTAGGTTAAGAGGAATTATGTGGACTATTGTCCCCATCTTTGTTGTTATCAACTTGCTTTTGCCATTGTATCCTCCAGCTTTCATCAGGTGCTTGTTGATCTGGATAAACTTCAGAGTTTTGTATTGAACCTTTTTAATCTTTATTTAATGTTTCGGGGTAGATTGTTCTTGTTCTGTTAACCATCTTCAGGGATATCTTGTTAAGTTCTTATTTAAAATTGCAGTTATTGCTTGCCACATTTCCACTGAATTCAATTACATACTTCCTGCCCCAGGGATTGAACTTACAATTACTCCGTTATCATTTTACAAACTAAAGCATTAACCCACTAGAGAAATGATAGTTCAGTTTGAAATTCCCTAAAGGTTATCTGAATCAAAAAGTCTGACAATTGATGAAGGCTAGAAGACACAATGGCTGAAAAATACAACAACAACTAAGATGAGAACAATAGTCTGCATGTAGATGAAAATAACATTACATGAAACAAAATAAAATTTAACAATTTTGGCATTTGTTTCATTTGACAGCAACATTTTTGAAAGCAATGCTTTCTTATGAGATTTGTCTTTTTTCTGTTCTTAACTAATCAATCTCTGACATGTCAGTCTTATCCCCAGTTGGAGTGTGTGTGTGTGTGTGTGTATATATATATATATATATATATATATACTCTTGCAAAACATTTTAGATATTCTACAGTTTCATGGGTAATACGTATTTCCAGCACAAAAAACTACTTGTCAGACCCAAAAGATACAACAGTTAATATTCAAAATAATCCAGAAAGGAATTCCATACAAACACTGTGCCCACATTGAGAATAGACATTTGTAATGGTAATCTACAAAAACACTTCCTCACTCATTCAAAAAACCACCAAAGAAAAAAAGAAAAAGAAAAATATAGAAAATTAATAAACAGAAAGAAAAAGAAAGGAAAATGAACAGTATAAAGAAAAAGGGAGTTAAACACCAGCATCTCTTGCAATTCATCTGCTTTCTTAAAAAAACATGACATGGAAATTTAACATTAAAATTTACTTTTAAAAATAATGGGATGTGGTATAAAAAATAAATTGTAAATCATACTTTTTAATACAAATTAAAATATAACCACTCGTAGTATTATATTATAAATATAGTTATAATAATTAAAAAAATAAATTAAAAATTATATAAGAAAACAATAAATAAAATATTAAAAGGCAATCTTAAAAAAAATCTTTTATCCTAGATTATATTAAACTGTTAAATTAAATAAATTTAACATTGAGTTCATCTCTATTGGAATTTACCTGACTTAAATGCCAAATATTCTACGTTCTATATATATATATATATATATATATATATATATATATATATATATATATATATATATATATATATATATATGTATATATATATAGGCAGAGTGGTTAGAATATTAAAGTTCAGTTGACACTATGGTTTTCATCCCACCATGACTGATTTGTCAGAGAGATAACTTTATGTTATTGGCTTGGAGTAGTTATTACTGCATGTAGCACTGTAGGGAAAGTACTTGAAAACCACACCATGGGTTGACCCAAGCCTCAAGTCAAATTGAGATAAAACTGTTCAGAATTTGTCAATGATTGTGCTAGCATGAAGTCAGAAGTTTTCGTGATTAACAATTTGAGGGCCCTGACCTTATTCAAATCTGTTCATTAGCAGTCCCAATCCCCATTTCTTTCATCTTAATTTCAGTTGTATTTTATTGTAATAATACAAACCATTAATCTGTGGTTGTTACTAAACAGCAAAGAACAAATTTTATATTTGGAGAATGATGTTAAATACATAACTTTACATTTTTGTAGATAATATTTGATAACCAACATATACATCTTCTTCAGAGTTACTTTTAATCTCCCTGTAGATTTAATCCATATTTAAGTTTGACATGCTGGACAATTTTTTGCCTCTTAACTCTAGAAACATACTTGACATATTTTGTGTAGCAAGGTAAAATCAGTGCATGTTGAATTTTTGTATTTCCACTATTCTCAACGAGTAAAACAACTGTTTTGAGTATTTATTCTTACAAAAAAAAATTCTTACAAAAAAACAAAAACTGATCAAAGATAGAGAATAGAGACAAAGAAAATAGAAGATAAGAAAATTATCAAATTCAAAATGGAAGAAATCAATAAAATTCTGTGCACTAGTCTTCTTATAAATAAAACTTATTTTCATAATGCATATTTTTGCAATGGATTTTCATGTTATAAAATAGTTATATTACAGTATGTTCTTGAGTTAAAAACACCCAACATACACACAACTCATATTTTCAAAGAGATCACCAAAAAGCCTATTAAAAAATTTAAGTTAAATATAATCTTTTATACTAACAATTAGATTCACTGCTTTGTGACACTCGTAAAAATATTGCATGGTTTACGTGAAAGAAAGAACATTATCTTCTGTTTTAAATTAGAGCATGTTACCATTAATACTGTGTTGAATAGGTAATTTTGTATTAATTTTATCTTATATACAACACTATCTCAAGAGCAGAAATTTAGTCCAAGAACTGGTAATACAGCAAAGAAAAGGAAGCAAGTAATGACTGAAAATAATAAAGCAAATGATAAAAGGTGTGATGCTATTGGTCACAGCAAACCATTAGGCTACAGTTGGGTAATGAATGGAACAATTTGAAAGGATAAAATGAAAATAATAGAGGTTATGAAATGCCATGCTCTGATGAAAACTGTCAATTATCACAAAGGGATGGTTTAGTTATTGAAGTGAGAAGACTATACTTTGTTTAGATGATACAAATCATTGTGATACACCTATTAACCTTAGTGCAGAAATGGTTCACAGCTTTTTCAATGACTTAGAAAGTTGAAAGTGTAGGTGATTCTGATGAATTTATGGTGACTAGAAGTGGGTTCAATCATTCCAAAGGGAAGACAAGTTTACATAATATTAATGTGAAAGACAAACCGGTGAGTGCTGATGTAAGTGTTGTGAGTGATTTACTCAAATTATTGAAAACTTATTGAGAAGAGAATTTATTTGTCAGATGAAATTGAAATATTTTGCAAAATAATACCGGAAAGGTCTTACGCTTTGACAGACAAAAACAAAGCACACCAGGGCAGAAAGTATCAACAAATAAGCTAATGCTATTGCTAGGATGTAACGTATCTGGAGATTTCAAGCTTAAGTCTTTGCCTTTGTACTTATTTCTAAATCCAAAAGCATTTTACCATTATCCTTAAGAAATCTTTTTCAATTACTTGGAAGGTAAATGCATAAGCTTCGGTTACAAGAACATTGTTTTATATGACTAGAAAGTGTACAATATACAATTTTACTTAAGGTATACATTTGATTATGTGATGCTAAATAATTGCTTATTGACAAATTCAACTTGAAGACTGTTGAAATATAAACATATGTGATTGCATGAAATTGTATATTTCCAATGGAGCTCATAAAAACAAGTATGCACATTTGGGTATAAAGTGCTCTTACCTATAGCAGAAACATGGAGAACAAAGACATTTTGAAAAAAAGTAAGTTTGCTATGCTACTATCTTTGTGAATTCTAACTAAAATGAATATCAAGTGTTATTCAAAGAGCAAATAATGACAATCAAAATGCTGACATTCCACACTACAAATAAAAGATTAGGATCTCTCCTCATCAATACAGGAAAGAGTGATAACAGCAACTAGAACTGAAAAGCTATTTTCTTGAAAAATTGTTTTAGGAGAAAGATTTTATAAAATTCAGCTGAGGAAATGGCTAATATTATTTGAACATTACAGAAAATGTCTCGTATGTAAAATATCCCCCCCCCACCCCCCCCAAAAAAAAGAAAAAAGAAAAAGAAAAAAAAATGATGGCTTTACAATTTGTATATTAAAAAGATAGATCTTGGAGTCGGATATACTTTTGCTAGAAACTTAACATATGCAAATTTGAATTGTTAATTTATAAAAAGTGCTTAAAGAGGTGACAGAGAAAAGTGTCAATTGCTGTAGCAAAAAGGAGATGTGTTTTTGGATTGGTTGACTTACACTACATAGGTGGTTGAAGATTGAAGTAAACTGATTAAGAGTCATTCTGTGTCAAATCAACAAGTGTCTGACCATCACCGACACATTTTTAAAAAATTTGTTAAAATTATGGAGCTTATAGAAATTCAAGAGAACCTATTTTACATCTCTAGGTTAAAGAGTTCCAGAGATATGACCCTTTGGCAAAAAAGCGAATTTTGGAAAATAGTCACAAAGTTTAAATACTAATATTTGAGTTGTCTTTACTCTTCTTCTATGTGCCATGTCCTTTCAGGATCAAGGCCTTCCACGTCTCCCTATCCTTGGTGGTTCTTAGCACTTTACTCCTGTTACATCATCCAACCCTTGCTCTGCTATCCACCTGCTCAGGCCCGTCAAGTATGTTACACACTGCTTTCCCCATCTCTCTTTCCCTCTATCTGGCCTGTGAGTATAAGATTTTCCAAGCCCTCCTTCCTTATTACATGTCCCAGGAACTTAAGCTTTCTTTTCCTGATGCTCAGTATTAATTTCCTTTGTTTCCATACTTTCCAAAACCTCATCATTGCTCATGTGCTCAATCCATGATCGATGATATCGGCAGCATTTACTGCTATATTGAAGAGCTGACATCACATAGCAATCCAGTACTTTCTTCTTTGTTTCTAGAAAAATTTTCCTGTCTCTTAATATTTTAACTCCCATTGTAAGTTCAGTGAATAAATTTATTCCCATATGTATTGAAATATGTTCACTTTAAGCTAACCCTATACAACAAATGTAAATATTTACACTATTTATATTGTTTGGACTGTTGTCTCCATCTTTTTGTCATTTTCCCATAGTTTTGGCTGTTATAAACTCTGACTTCCTTCAGGTGATTGGAATTTTAAACTAAAGCTTTTATTTCATTCACTGGGGTAGATTATTCTATTTCCTGAGTCATGCTGCTTCCATGTCTCAGTATCAGTATCCCCTTTCAACTCTAAGAAGTTTTTTGTGACAAAGTTTTGGTGATGAACATTTTGGCAAAGGATTCACTGATAAACATTTTGGTGACAAAGACTTTTGGTACCAAAGATTTTGACTGACATCAAGTAAAAGAACACTAATACACAATTTTGGGGATGAAAGTTTTGGCCGAACACAACTAAATATTCATAGATATAACATTCCATGAACAAATTATTAGTGAAACTCACAGGAAAAATAGTTACCAATATCATTTTTGTGAACAAGGGTTTTTTACAGAAAATTTTTCAATGATACATTGGTGAAAGAAGATCAAAAGAAGAAATATATATATAAGAAATATATAGTTTACAGTCATCTGCAGACAGATCTGTTTTGCTGTATCACAGCTCATCAGTATGGTTAGACATCTGGTTGCTTCTAGCCAGGATTGACATCAAGTGGCCATTCTACCTGAGTTATGGGTGCTCGGTAGAGGAAGGCAAACTTTACCATGTTATATACACTGTAAACACACGCCAGTAGCTGAGAGTGTTCAAATTCATTACTGAATGAACGATGTATAAATGCGTGAGTAGCTACTGTTTTATCAAAGTCTACCATTCCTCCATAGTGCTCAATCGGGATGTGAGAGCGTAAATGTAAATATATATATATATATATATATATATATATATACACACACACACACTTTTGTGAAAAGTAACTATAAAAGAGTTTTAAAAAGTTTTGCTGGAAATTTTAAATAAACAAGAACAGCAAAAACATTTAGAACAAAGACTAAAAAAATTTGTAGACTTGTTTTTAGAACAAAACAGAAAATGTTAACAAGTAACAGGAATGAAGATTCAAGTGCTTTTTCTCAAGATACTATCTTAAATTTTATAGCAGAATTTAATTATATTCCAGAGGAAGATGTAACATTTTCGTCATATTTCTGTAGATACAAAGACCTTTACAAAGCGGACTGTAAATTGGTCTGACCACAAAAAAGTCAGATTAGTTTTAAGAAAACTAGATGCTGTTGAATACACAAAGTTTACAAATTATATGTTACAAACTAGTGACAAAGTTTAAAGAAACAATTACTTCGCTTTTTTTTCAGTCCAAAGACGTCATTGTTCCATAAAAGATGGAAATTTATGAACTTGGTAAAAAATGACAATGAAGACTTCCCAACATTCGTGAACATTGTAAATAATCAGAGTGAGGGATTCAAAATGGTAGAATTAAACTGATAAATTTAAATGTTTAATATTTGTTCAAGGTTTGGTGTCAACAAGAGACACAGAAATTAGGAGGAGGGTACTGAATAAACTTGAAAATGAGCACAATCTCACTTTACAAAACCTAGCTGAAGATTGTCAGACATCCATAAATGTTCGACAAGATGCCAAGGATATCGAAGCAAGCAGTGTGTTGCACATTAAAAAGGGATGCCAAAAAATAAAGTGAAGAAGGAAAATGACATTGCTCTTAACCCCTGCTACATATGTGGAGATTGATATTTTTATAAATATCTGTCCATTAAAAAATAAGGAATGTTTTTGCTGCAAAAGAAAAGAACATAAAAAACTTACTGTAAGACAAAAAAAACCCCCACAAGTGAGTAATCATGTTAAAGTAACTAATGTAAATGAATCTTCAGGTCAGAATATAAGAAAATTTGTGCAGATAAAAATTCTGAACAAAAATATCAAATTGCAATTGGATAGCAGATCCAACTTAAGTATAATAAATGAATACACATGGAGAAAATTGAAAAACTAACATTAATAGAAACCAAGAAAATCACTTGTAGTGTTACTAGACAGAAAATAAAATTTGAAGAAGAATTGATTACAAATGTGAAAAAAAAAAGTTAAGATTGTACTGAAAAATACAAATAACCTGTTTGGGACAGATTGGATGGAGCATTTTAAATTATGGAACAGTCTAATCAGTTCATTTTGCCAGAGTTAATAGTTCTACTAACAAAACAAAAACTTTAAAGAAAGAACTGAAAACTAAATTCCCAGAGGTATTTTTTGGTGGTTTAGGCAGGTGTAACAAATTGAAAGTGAAATTTGAGCTAAAAGCAAAATATACAACTGGTTTTCAAAAAGAAAAAGTATGTACTCTTTGCAACATTAAAAAAAAAAGTTGTGAGCTTTACAGACTTGAAGAAAAAAAAAAAAAAAAAAAAAAAAAAAATAGTGTTTTGCCCGAAATAGACTATAGCAACTGGGATTCACCTACAATATACATAAAAAAAGTCAAAAGAGATATGTGTCTGTGCAGATTTTTCCATGGATTTGAATGATGCCTTCAAAAGTTATCATTACCTACTTCTGGGGACGGAAGATGTTTTTGTACAACTTAGCAGAGGTTGGATATTTTCTAAAATTGACCTAAGCGACATATATCTTCAGATTCAAGTAGATGACGAATTTTCAAGATTAATGACCATAAATACACACTGAAAAATCACTGTTTGACATAAAGATTGCTCTAGCTATTTTTCAGCAAGTCATGGACACGATGCTGAGTGGACTTGACTTTGCAGTCGCATATCTTGATATTTTTCTGAAAAGTGAAAACCCAGAAGAACATTAGGAAAATGTTTTTGAAGTTCTCAAAACATTTCAGGAATATAGATTTAAGTTGAGAAACAAAAAGTATGAATTCTTTATGGACAAAATCAAATATTCAGGATAAATAATTGACAGGAATGACAGGAGATCAGGTCCAGTACGAGTGCTAGAAAAGACATGCGTGCTCCTGAAAATGTCCTGAAATGTTCCTTACAAAGTTTCCTGAGATTAGCAAGCTATTACAATGTTTTTGTGTCAAACATGCATTGTTTGTGAGCTCTGTTAAATGAACTATTGAAGAAAGACTCTAAATGGGTCTGGATGACGGAGTGCCAAAAAGCATTTGAAAAAATTAAAGAAAGGCTAACATCAGAAATTTTTTTGCTATTAAGATTCAAAAAAAGAAATAATTTTAGTAAGTGATGCTCGTGCATATGGTATAGTAGCCTGCATTAAGCATAAATTTGAAGATGGCTCAATTAAACGTATTGCACACACACCCAGGAGGCTTCTTCCAGCTGAAAAATTATTCCATGATAGAGAAGGAAAGTTTAGGGATTGTCTTTGCTCTTATGCTATTTAGCTATTTATGAATAATAAAAAAAAGGATGACCGACTCATACAGCTAATTGGTTACAGCAATGAAAACCATTCAACTAAATTATGACTTTAGAATGAATTTCTTGCTGTCGAGTAAGTCATGCAGATGGATTGTCCAAACTTATTTAAAAGAATAATGACCCTTTAGAAGACATGGTCATTGCTTTTCCACAATCAGAGATAAAGATAAAAAAGGTACTGTGCAATATTATATAGGGACTGCTGGTGACTTTGGAAGAAATTAAAAAGAAAGTGTTGGATGAAAAGTTTATGGAAATAAAAGAAAAGCTAAAAGACAGGAGTAAAACCAACTCCAAGGTTTATTAAATGTGTGATGATGTTCTCATGTATAGCAAACGAGTAGTGCTACCTTTAGCACTACAAAAAAAATCCTGAAATAGTTCCACGTAAGACACCCTGGTATATCCAGAATTAAAAGCATAATGACAAGTTATGTATACTGGTGAAGCATAAATAGAGACATTGAAACGTTGGTAAAGTCATACAAAGGCTGTGCTTTAGCAGCTAAAGAATCACTAATAAAGTTCAACCCATGGCCAGAAACTGACCACCCATGGTCACATCTTCACATTGACTTTGCTAGTCCACTTAATGAATCAATTATTTGATCATCATAGACAGTTTTTCCAATTGGCAATTATTACAGATAATTGCTCCTCCAAGTTTTAGCTGATAATTTTGTATTGTGTTAATTAACTCTTGTTGTTTTAGACTTAGCTGTGACAGATGTTATGTTGAGTTTAGGTTAAGAGAGAGTTAGTGAGTAGAACAATATATTTTTTTTATTCATTGGGTTTGTCAGGAAGGGCAGTTTTTCCATTTTGAAAAATTTTATGAGCCTTGAATATGAAATAATTAGGGTATTGGATTAGCTTGAAAGCTTTTTCAACGTATTTCTCTTCTTCATATAAATACTGAGGACAACAAATTCTAAGTGCCTTTAAGTAAAATTGGATGATTGTTCCAGATTTTAATTTTTGTTATGGTGAGAATAGAAATTTATGAGATCATTTTTATTAGTTAATTTTTGATGCAGACTATGTTTTAAGCTACTGTTTACACAGTGTAGCACAGAAAGGTAAAACAGGGTTTGTTTTCATCTCATATGTAAATTCTGTTGCGTGTTTGACTTTGTTTATCTACAAAATCAGGGGAATTCAATAATCACCATCAATGTGTTAATTATTTAGGTAAAATATTTTGGAAAGGACCAGATTAAAGAAATTCTAAAATTTTTTATCATTTTAGCTATTGGTTAGTGGAGGTTTCTTTTTGACTGCATTAGATGCTTTGTTTTTAAAAGATTAAAGCTTTTATCAACCAGGATATTGGTGTAAAGGGATTTTATATCTTGACTGGCTATGAGTTTATTAGTCATTTGTTTCCCTTAGTTTTGCAACTAGGTTGCTAGAATATTTATATGTGTGTTGGGCTAATTGTTACAAGAGGAGGGGTTAAAATTTTTGGCCAGTTTGTGAGGAGTGCTGTCAGTACTTAAAATAATGGGTGCATTGGGATGCCTGTTTTGTTGGTTTTATGGAGACTGTAAAATTTAAGTATTCTACAGTGATATTCCATTATGTCTATACTATGATTTGTTTTCATTTTTATTTAGTTTCCTAATAGTCTTATTAAATTTTAGTGTTTCAGTAATTATTTTCTGTTCATTTACTTTTTCATGTGTGTTGGTATGATTGAGTAGTAAATTACATTTTTCATTGTATGTGTTCTTGCTCATAATAACAATGTCACTTCTTTTGTTTGAGAAAGTAGAATAACTTTTGCTAGGTTCCTTAGTACATTTAAGTGTCTCTGTGATAAACTTCTTTCATTGTTGGTTTCTAGGTTGCTACTGATTATTCCTTGAAGGAAGTCTTTGGTGAATTCTGTATTGTTTTGTCTATGATTTTTAACTATTGTATCAACTAGATCTCCTTTATGTATCACAGTAACAAATTTTAAACTAAAGCTGAGGGCTTCCAGTTCAGTATTGAATAGCTTTATATTTGATAGATTCTCTATTAGATATGGTCTTTCAATATATTTCTACATTTCTGTTAGTACATAAGGTATTGAGTTTTTGTTAGTTTGGATTGTTACTATAAATAAATCATACAATGTAAAGATTAATTAAAATTTAACTTAAATGACAAAATATATTTGCACACACACACAAAGGACATTTTTCAGAAACAGAAAGCCTGACAAGAGAAAACTCATATAGAAAACCAAAAAATGTAGGGTCAATAGACACCTCCTATCATACTAACTCCCAATTATTCTCAGAACACTCATCTACCCAACCCTCATTCTTGGTATCCTTACCCGCCTATCACCCACCCTCTGACATTTCCTATATTTAATCATCCTTTCTCCACTCTATGTAGCCCCCTTCGCAGTAGTGGCAGTGACATGCCTTGCTCGGGTGAAACACTTATAAAAAAAAAAAGAAAAAAAAAAGATAAATGGTAACAACAAAAATGAAGAAAAGCAATACGAGAATGAGAAAAATAAACAAATTAAGAAAAAAGAAAACAGTCCAAAAGGCAAACACTTATCTAAACTAACCTACAGTGCTCAATTTCTAGATAATTAAGACAGAACAGATTAAAAATGATTCAGTGTCTTATCCTAAAAGAGATAAAAGTGTAGGTTTACTGGTTGCCTGATGGTCACAGGAGCATAAAAGTTAAGTAATGGTATGAGCTTTTTATATAATATTGAACACTCTCTGCTATAAATATTGTAAATCTAGAGGAAATGGTTTACCTCCGGGGGAAACGGATGGATTTGGATGTATTTTGCATGTAAACTATTCCCAAAAATAAAATGGTGGCTTTACGAGCCGAGCCGAGCCAAAACAGATAAATCTTTGAGTTGGATAGAATTTTACAAGTATCTTTCTTAACATAAGCAACTGTCACTCATTTATAAAAAAAGCACTTAAAGAGGTGACAGAGAAAGAAGAGTGACTACTGTAGTGAACAAGCAGGTAACAGGTCATTGGATTGTTTGATTTACACAACTGTTAGAAGGAAACAAATTAGGGAAAATTATTACAAGCTAAAAGTAACTGATTACAAATATATAAAATTTAAAAATATATACCAGTTTTTCAAAATGTCACAACTGAAAATAACATTTGTCAATACAGACATTTATTTTTTCATGTCACTTTTTAGAAATCACAAGAATACATTTCATCACAGAAAATGTAGAACAAAAAGAATTAAATTACCAAAGTGAACAACATTTCTGGAGAAAAGATCAATCAAGTGCACCAGTAAAATGTGATTGTGTTAAAAATTAAAACTCAAGACATTGAAACTGAACTGTATAGCTTCGGTTTAGTTTGTTTTGTAGTATATCAATCTCAATGGGTTATTTAAGGCTGACAAGATTTTTACAACAGATTTGTATGAATAAAGTATGTATTCTTCGTAAGAAATCAGTTTGTAGATCAGATAATTGACACTTTTTTGCAAAGAGGATTTTGTCAAGAGTCAGATATATTGCTGGTAGTATTTTTTTCTTCAATTTTCTTTATGTATGTATTGCTAATCATTTTTTTTTTTTTTTACCAAAAATGTATTGCTAGCAATATTTTTCCTTAAAAAAAATTTTTTTTTTAGTCCAAACTCTATTTTCTATATAGAAGTATTTTATTTTCTTCAGATATCATATTATGGTAAATTTTGGTTTTAGGTCCCGAAAGCTTTTATCCCTTCAAATTTTTCCAAAATAGCCTTATTTCTGTGCAAATGTGTATGCTGAACTCCAATCAACAATTAGACATTGAAGAATCCTACCTTTTTTTATGTTAACGACCAGAAAAAAAAAAAAAAATTGAACTTCTTTTTGCTCTTTTTGTCACCCACTACCGGCATTTCTATATGTTATTTGCTGCTGAATGACTTTAGGCGTAGGAAGCTAATTTTAACCTATTTACTTCCTTTACTGAAAAGTCTTTGAAGAAATTACTATGCGATTTATTTTTTTCAGCAGAAAGTTGCGTGTATTTGTGTTTTTTCTTTTTTTTTTTTGTATTAATTTAAGAAAGTTGCGTGTACTTAATTTAAGAAAGTTAACTTCCAAATATATGAAAATAAGTGATAATTATAGTTTTACTTTATTTTTTTTATGAGAGTTAACTTTCAAATATATGAAAATATAGGATATTTTTTAAGAAAGTTAACTTTCAAATGTATGAAAATAAATGATAAGTGTAGTTTAATTAACCATCAAATAGATTGTGTGTATTTGCGTGTTTTTTTCCTTTTTTTTTTTTTTTAAATTTCAGAACTGCTTATTTAAAGCAGTATATTGCTCGTTTTTTATCTTTAAAAACAATCCCTAAGTATAGTCAGCACCTTCATGTTTTCCTGACAGAGGCGAGCAGAATTTATTCCGGACCCTAAACCTACTGCATTTTTTTTTTAAATTGTCAATGTTTTTCCATTTTTTAACTTAACTTCCTTTACAATTGATATAATTATTGTTTTATTTTCAATGTTATGTATTTAAAAAATGCTTTACTGTACTTCTTATTTTGTTCTTTTTGTTATTCATAATTTATATGTATTTTCATATATATGAAGGTTAAGTAAAACTACATTTATCATTTATTTTCATATATTTGAAAGTTAATTTTCTTCTAAAATTAAGTACCAAAAAAAAGAAAAAAAAAGGAAAAAAAATACACCCAATATATTTGAAGGTTAATTAGACTACATCTGTCACTTATTTTCATACATTTGCAAGTTAACTTTCTTAAAAGAAATTCTATATTTTCATATATTTGAAAGTTATCTTTCGCTAGATAAAATTAAGTAAAACTACAATTATCACTTATTTTCATATATTTGAAAGTTAACTTTCTTTTCAAATTAAATACATGCAACTTTAATATCTAAAAAAAAAAAAAAAAAAGAAAAGAAAAAAGAAAAGAGGAACATGCAAATACACGCAACTTTTAAAGGAAGTAAATAGGCTGAAATTAGCTTCCTACGCCTAAAGTCATTCAGCAGTGAATAACATAAAAATGCCAGTAGTGGGTGACAAAAACAGTGAAAAGAAGTTCAATGATACAATTTTGTGCTTGGTAATAGCTGCCATGTATTTTTTTGGTGCTTCTTGCAAAGCTAACAAGATTTGTTTGATGGTGAGAAATTGGTTGCAGTTTCTGCTTTGTGTGTGTGTATAAAGTGAGTGTCCAATTCTTATTCTGTTGAGTACTGTCTTCTCTAGGGTTAGCCAATAATAGCTCTATATTCTTATTGTTGGCTGATGTTCATATAGTTTATTATTTGGGAATATGTGCCAAATTGCTTGCCATTTTCTTTTGATGTGTTGTGTAATTTTGTTTTTATAATCTGTATATGGGTGTTTGATGTTGGTTATTTTCATTTTTATTTCCTATTTTGAAAGTGTGTTGGCTTCATGATTTCCTTTGATGCTTATATGGCTAGGAATCCAAGCCTATATTATTGTTTTGTTCTTTATTAACTGGTAATATGTTTATGATTTCTTGAATATAGGGATGATTTGCATTCTTTTCTTTAATTGCTGTTAAACTAAATAGTGAGTCTGAGATTATAAACTGCCTATCTTTTGCATTTTCTATTATTTAAATGCCATTTTAATGGCCTGTAGTTAAGCTGTATAGATGGATACATTGTTTGGTAGTCTAGTCTGTTTATGAATTTGTCTGTCTGTGGTTGTTGCTTATTCTATCTAGGATTTTTGATCCATCTGTGTAGAATGGATTTTAGTCATAATATTTGCCTCTTAATTCTCAGTAGATATTTTTGTTGATTCTTTATTTTGTATCATTGTTAGGTCTATGTGAGGTTTGGGGATTGTTCATAGAGTTACCTTATTTATTGTGACTGGTTTAATATTATCAAGATCTTTGTTTATTTGTTTTAGTGTTTCATTAATTCGAAGTCCAAATGAAGGAATGACTATTGGTTTATTTTTATAGAACTGAATATATTGAGGTTCATATGTTTTTGGTATGCTAAGTTATTTGGGTTGGACTGTAGTTTTAGTGCATATTGGAGGGATAATTTTTGCCCATCTCAGAGATATAGGTGTTCTGTTAGCTTCTATATAGACACTTTGCATGGGTGAGGTTCGGAAGCCTCCAAGAATTAATTTCAGTCCTTGATTTTGCATGGTTTGTATTTTTTTAAAGTTAGGATTGACAAGTAGCATGGTAAATGAATCATCCATATTCTAATTTTGATCTGATGTATGACCTATATATTCTGAGTATTACTTTTTGGTCAGCACCCCAATTTAGTTTTGAGATAACATTTTAGAATCTTTAAAGACATCTGACATTTTTGTTTACAGTAGTTAATGTGTGCCTTGAAGTTAAGCTTACTATCTAGTATGATTCCTAGATATTTGTTGGACTAAGGGAATTCAGTGTCTATTTAATTCTAATTCTGGATCAAGATGGTAGGTTCACTTTATTTTTAGAAATGCATACAGTTTTTGCTTTGGAGAAATGAAGTCCATTTTTCTATCTTGTTTAAACATGTTAGTACATATCTTTCAATGGAAGCATATTTGGTGGTGAGTATGATACCAGGAGATCATCTACATATAGGGATTTTTCAATTCCTGTATTAATGGTTTTAATAATACTATTTTGAGAATAAATCTGACAAAATGCTACCTTGAGGTACTCCTGCTTCCTGCTTGTGTTTGATATTGTGTTTCTATTTTGTACTTTGAATGTGATTTGATAGAAAGTTTTGTATTAATATAGCCTTTACTTCATTTTATTCCTATCTTGTGTATGTCTTTTAGGATACTATACTTCCATGTGGTGCCATGAGATATCATTAATAAAAGATTCTAGCTGTATAAGTTGTTCATAAGTTCCTTGGTTTTTCTGGAATCCACTTTGGTAGTTAGATAAGAAATTGTTTCTTTCCAGGTACCACATTAGTCGAGCATTTACCATTCTCTCCATCACCTTGAAAATGCAACTTGTTGGTGCAATAGCTTGGTAGTTTGTTACATTAGAATGGTCTTTGCTAAGTTTAGGAATTAGAATGATGACTGACTCAAGCAACAATTTTGGAAAATTGTCTAAACACCATAAATTCTGTTGCTACTAGGTTAGCCACTTCTGTTTTTCCCAGTGCATTTTTCTCCATTTGTTTTGGTTAAGAGGATTGTTGCAGTTTGGGATGTTTTCCATTAATTGTCCTCATTATTTTCTATGTTTTATTCATTGGGGTTCTGTTGCTTATTAGTCTGGAGATGTAGTTTTGGCAAGATTCTCTTTTGGATTTGTTAATTATACAGTGCTTGAGCTTGCTTGTAGTTTTGTAGGTTGATTGTGATTGAGTTGTGTAAGAATATCTTTGCAATTTCTTTCCTGGTTTTAACTGCTTCTCTGCATTCTGATATAAACCTGGGTTTTGATTGGCTATGTGGTTTAAAGGAAGATTTGGGTATTGTTTGTTTTGCTATTTGTGTTAGTATGTTTATAAAAGAGATTACTGGTTCTGGTTCATTGAGAATTTCCACTTTGGTTTGGGATGAGCAAAGTTCATTAAATTTTAGCCATTTAGCTTTGTGTATTTGCCATTTTGGAATCCTTTTTTCTAGCATAGGCTTGATTATATTAAGGAAAATAGACAAATGGTTAGTACCATATTGGTCATCATGAACTTTCCATTAAAAATCATTAAAAATTGATGGGGAGTATATGGTTAGGTTGATAGCTGATACTGATCCGGTACCTGGATGTAGGTATGTGCACATTTGGTTATTAAGGAAACATAAATTAGATGATTTTAGTAGAGATTCTATAATTTTAACAGTTTGATTGGGGTTCCTAGATCCTCACATTTTGCTGTGTGCATTAAAATCTCCCATTAATTGAAAGGGAATCGGAAGTTGACTAATTAGCCTTTCTATTTCAGTCTTATTCAGTCGGTGTTTTGAACATATGGTTATTGTTCAATGAACTGAAGCTTTTACTGCCATGATCTTTAGATTTGTGTTTAATTGTAGTTACTCAAGGGGTATTGATTTCTTAACCAATATTGAAGTACCTACATTTGGCCTATCCTTGATACATTTATTTTGTGGTAAGTTTCCTATCCTTTAAAGGCAATGTCAGTTTCTTTGAGAAAGTTCTCCTGCAAGCAGACTATATTTGGATTGTAATCTGTAAGGAGTTGTTTGATTTTCTCAATGTGAGTGCATTTTTTATGTTGTTAGTATGAGTTAGAGCTTGATGTGACCAGCCAGTTGATTGGATTGGGTCTCTCCAAGTGCTCGTCTAGCTCAAGTAGGAGCCAAAGTAGTGAGTTGGAATTTAGGAATATATATGTATAGCTCAATTCCTAGAACCGTCAACTACCAGGATCCTGTGCTGAAGCATTACAGGTGACCTCCTTGTAGGACTTTTATCCCCAGGGGAGTTGCAGCAGCAAACCAAGCAATTGATTCAATATAACATTTCCACTTCATGTCAGTGGAAAATGCTGTTATTGATAAAAATTATGAACAATGTAAGTCTAAAAATAAAGCCCTGGGGGTACATCTGCAATAATGTAAAATGATGTAGAAGAGTGGCTCTTTGAGAAAACTTTCAATTTATGATTGATAAGAAAGACTGAATCAATTATAAAATTCATCCAGAAATATAACCTTTCGACTTGTTAAGAAGATCAACATGCAAAACCCTGTCAAATGCCTTTGAAACATCAAAGGCAATAACTCAAGTTTCACCATTTTCATGTAAAGCTTGATACACATCAGCAGTTGTAAAAGCATGAAATTAATAAATAATTATTATGTAGCTAACTCATTTTGATAATGATATGCTTATATATTTTATCTTATAAATTAAAAATAAAACTAGTAATATTTCATTTTTCATATAGATTAGATGTGTTAGGAATAAAGATCATCTTCGTCATTTTATTCTTCAAGTATTGAAATTATTCATGGTTTATTTAATTATGAAGTGATTTTTAGATCCATTTTTCTCAAATTTCTTCTAAATTTTGCATTTTTTTGTGTCTGTTTCAAAAATACTTTTTGGTTTCCAAAAATTTATTGCTTTATTTTAATAGCAAAGCTATCCATTTATACAAATGTTTTCTTTTTTTTTAATCAGATATAAAATGGCTGCTTAAGAATTCAATGAAAACTTATGCATCATTGATCAAAAATAATTTCAAAACATTTTGAAAGTTAAAAGAGGCATTCCATCCAATCTTATCATATGATGATTTCCTTAGTGATCACTTAAATATTGTAATATTTTACTTGGAAAAGAATTAGGTCATGATGTTTACATTGACAGAAAGAATCTTAAATGAACCATTAGTCAGACTCAGCCCACAACACCAAAGAAACAAACTTAGCATAGTGCTAATCCTTTTAAACAGTATCTTTTATTAAAAAGTTGTTGAAGTTATCCAGATCTACATGTTGACTTTAGAGCAGTAAAATTATGGCAATAAATTCTAAAAAAAAAAATGCAAGGACAGTGGTGACTAGTAGGTATATTTTGTAAAATGTTGAATGACTGCTTGTGATAGCAGAAGCTGTTACCACAGGAAATGTTGCACATGGTTTCCTATGAACAAGAATTCAGCAGCCTTTAGCTCAAAGCTACAGGGACACCCAGAAACAAAATGTCTGATGTTTCTGAAAGTCTGTGCTCATGACTTGACCAAACTAACTTATTTACATTAAATGAGTTCTACAAAAAGATGGAAGAGGTTTAAAAACTGAAAGAAAAAAATACAAGGAATATGTTTTCATTGCTGAAAAAGAAGGTAGGAAAATATGTTTTTGAAATGCATTATGATCATCAATGATAGTTAATAGGACAAAAGAAGACATACATGAATAATTAAGGCAGCAGCAAAAATCTTGGAGAAATTAAGAAAGGTTTTAAACATGAGACTAGTAGTAGTAGTAACAAGATAGCAAAAGGCAAAGAATGGCTGCTAAGTTTGTTGAAAACATTTTAAGGGGAGATGATTCCTTGAAACAAGCATCTATAAGAGAGTATAATACATGCATCAAAACCAAGATTTATATTACCATCAATACTTTTTAATCTGGGAGTTGGACTAGATCATCTGTATCGTTCCAAATGACTTGTCAGTCAGTTGTTGAAATTGGTTTTTTGATATCCTATGATGATGTTAGCTGATAAAAGCAATTTGTTGTTAAGTCAATGAACACAGATGAGTCTGAAGTGAGAACACCTAGAAGCATTTACACAATGGATAACTGACAACATTGATTATTATGTGTGAGCATTAAATGGAAAGAATAGTTTTCATAGAATAGATACCTCAACAGCATGTCTACCTTTCAGCAATGATGTAGCATTTACAGTGGATTTGTAATGGTTAGGGTCATGTTAGTCATTGTTTTGAAATACAGAACAGTGGTTTCCATTTCAGGTTGTTTTGATGCAGTTTTACAACTGTTATTATCATAAGTAATGAAAGCTATTAACCAAAGTCAATAACTCAAATGCAACCTATCATAGCTTTTAAATCCACAAACCAAAATTGTGTTTTTATTTTATTTTATTTTATTTTACATTTAAGTATATTGGGAATCTAGCAAAATAACAAAAACAAAACCCTGAACATTCCTGATCTCTGCTTTACTTTTGATCAGTAGCTCTGATGTACAAAATTGTAATATCAGGAGCATACTTGGTGGCTTCAAAAATTCTATAAAATTATCCCGACTGTCTAGTTTGATGCAATGATGTAATTATTTTTTATTGGAGAATAAGTGGCATTTTCCTAAATGTTTAGGGTTTTGTGAAAATCGCATTTTTCCAAAATTTGGCTATGCCATTTTTCTTCATGATTTCCTCAGGATCCAAAAATCTAAAACTATAATATTCCATGTTAACTAAATCGAGAAATGATCACTCTAAACCTTTTCCAAGGATATCAAATCTTAATCAGAAAGTTAGCAAAAGATGACACAAAATTAAACTTTTAAACTAATAAACTTTACTGATCCCAAAACTTAGTATCATTTAAAAACAAAAAATATGAAAATTTTTAAGAACTTTTCATGAAGTTATAGCCCAAATACTCAATTAAAAAAATGACTTTACCCTACTACAGAAATAGTCATATAATGACCCTTCAATGAACAAGATTTTGGTACCTGAATTAGCATGAGGAAATTTTGATGACCCACCTAAAGTTTCATGTTCATAGCTTTTATTGTCTTAAGTTATACAACATTTTTTAATCAAGCAGTGCCCCTAGGTTAATAGATAATTTCACAGTTTGGCTTGTACTTTGTTGATGATAATTAAATTGTTCTACAATCTGTATTTACTACTCAAAACAATTTAAATTTTTTACAGGTCACTGGTAATTTCTTTTCATGACCTGGCGAATTGGAAAAATCTGATCTGGAAATTATTATCAACAAATACCTTCACCTCAAAAAAAGAAGGAATTTGTAAGTCTGAAAACCTGAATTATTTATGGTTCCAAATATAGTATGATAATATTTTTCCCCCTGGTGATTCATCATTTTTAACTATTCATATTCCAAGACAAAAAAAAAATGTAATTTCTGAACATTACTATGTATCTATGAGTCTGGTGTTTTTTTTTTTTTTTTTTTTTTTTTTTTTTTACACTTTAATATGGCAAGGTAAATCAGAGTTTTGTGAAAGAAATCGACAGGGAAATGACATGAAAGAAAGTAAAGACTGACACTAAATAGCAAAATTATTACTTCATTCTTCAGACACTGAGTAGCATATTTTAGAGCACTTTATGGGAAAAATTGAGATGATCATCAACAAGTAAGGCAAAACTTATAAGAAGCGGGTGGAAATAATATGCTTTCTTTTTTCAACATTGATACTAGAGTCAAGGCAAAAACAAGAAGTCAGTCAGTTAAGTGCCATACGTGATACATGCTTGGGCGATTATGTCTTGAAAGAGACATGACTGACTGGGCAGAAGATTATCCTGCAGTAGGTTGCCATTGCTTTCTGCGGTAGACTGGTTGCCAGCCAAGGCTATAGAACCCAATCTGCCCTGTTATTTGACTCATAGGTAAAGGGAAAAGAAATTTATTATATTATTATGTAGTAATTAGTGGGGGATCGGTTTCCTATTGTTATGAAGTAATAAACTGATCCCCCACTTTATGACCAATATAAGCCTTAATCATTATTCCAACTATTATATTCAGTCAGTCAGTTAAGTGCCATACGTGATACACGCTTAGGTGATCATGTCTCGAAAGAGACATGACTGACTGGGCAGAAGATTATCCCGCAGTAGGTTGCCATTGCTTTCTGCGGTAGACTGGTTGCCGACCAAGGCTATAGAACCCAATCTGTCCTGTTATTTGACCCATAATTGGAAGGAAGAGACAGATTAATACCTTTCCCAAGGGTATTTGCACATAAGCGAATACAATGGATTCAACTGGAATTCGAACTCGGCTTCCCAGTTTCTCGTTCCAAGCCGATATCCACTGTATCACACAAAGTAGGTGATTTCTAAAGAGTCTTTAAGGTGAAAAAAAAAAAAAAAAAAAGAAATTCCCCAAAAACTAAAGCTAAGGTTTCTACTAAATTTCTTGATTATTAATGTCCATATTTTATGTAATTATTTTGTTTAACAAAAAAGAAAAGTTGTCAGAAATTTAGCAAAGTTTTTATATATTATAGATTCTCCCGTTGATTTCGACGTATGAGTGTCTAACCACAGTTAGACTACCACACAAAGAATTGATTAGAGTGGTGAAGGCTCGTGTAGCACCATCCACACTTTTTGGAACTGCTGATAACAAACAATCGGTGTAGAAGTTTGCCACGGATCGCATGAACAGCAGACATCAGATATTTAACCCATAACTGGAGGGAAGGGACGGATTAATACCTTTCCCAAGGGTACCAGTGCGTAAGTGAATGTAGAGTGTTTTGACTGGAAATCGAACTCAGCTCACCGATTCCTCTTTCCGAGAATTTTCCTGTCTATTCAGCTTCTAGAATGCATTCTTGGCCATGCCAATACACCTTTGGATCTCCATATCACACTTCCCATCTTCTGTTAGAATGTTTCTCAGGTATTTGAATTTCTGCACATGTTTGATTTTAGCATCACCAACTTGTAGTTCGCATTTTAGGCTCCTCTTTTTATTGATGTGCATTGTGGTCCAGTGGATATCGACTTGAAACGAGAAATTGTGGTCCAGTTGATATCGACTCAGAATGAGAAATCGGAGAGCCGAGTTCGAATTCCAGTTGAATTTGTTGCAATCATATACACGCAAATACCCTTGGGAAAGGTATTAATCTGTCTCTTCCTTCCAGTTATGGGTTAAATAACAGGACAGATTGGGTTCTATAGCCTTGGTTGGCAACCAGTCTACCGCAGAAAGCAATGGCAACCTACTGCGGGATAATCTTCTGCCCAGTCAGTCAAGTCTCTTTCGAGACATGATCGCCCAAGCGTGTATCACGTACTGGCACTTAACTGGCTGGCTTTTTTATTGATTACCATGCATTCAGTTTGTAATTTGTATGTAGTCCTTTCTTTCCACTTTCTTTAAATACTTCCTGCAGGAGGTCTTGTAATTTTTTTTCCTGTATCTGCTAACATCACTTGTGAATCTTATGTTGCTCAGATTGTAGCTGCAAATGATGGATCTTGGCAGGACCTCCAGAGATATCAGAATTGTTTTACTGTATAGGTTGAACAGATCTGGGGAGACTACACATCCTTATCTTACAACTCTATCCTTATATATCTGCTTAACTCATTTCCTGTCCCTATGCAGGCAGCTTGTTGCCAATACAGGTTCTTTATTACTCTAAGGTCTTTCCTGAATATGTCAAGGTTGCCGAGCATCTCTATCAGGTGCTTGTGGCATACTTTATTGAGTGACTTCACGTAGTCGATAAAACACAGATACATGTCCTTCTGCATTTCTGTTGCCCTTTCTGATAGCATTCTAAGCAATAAATATTGCATTCCTTGTTCCAGTGACCTTAATGAATCCATACTATTCTTGCTTTATTTCTGATCTGATTCTGCTGTGTGCTCTAGTCATCATTCCATATGACCAACAACAAAAAGATTGGAAGGAAACTGAGCAACATGAAAAAGAGTGATAACAATTAGTGGACTTGAGAAGTCTTATTCCTGAAAAACTGTTTTAATAAAAGGAGTTTATAAATTTAAACTGAGAGTAACAGCACTCAAACAATGAATGCGGAATATTTTCTGTATGGAAACAGCTAATTTCTTCATTACAACTTTGTAATAGAGGAAATATATTGTACAAAAGAAACGAGGGTGGATGGAACCCAGCACAATAATTGGATAAGAGTGATCTTCTTGGTAACACATGGCAATCTTGTGTGATCAAAGCAGCATACTGCCATGTTCTGCCTCTTCTCAGAATATGTGCCTGCTTTTATAGAGTCTAAAACTTTAGAGGTTGGCTAGCAAATTAATCATTTGCATAGCTAACACCACTCATCTCACCGTCCCAACTATCTCATGGGGAAGCTGGTAAAGACTTTATCACCAGACGCTTTGTGGTTTGTGTTCACTGTTCTGGCATTGCAGCCATGTACTGTCTTTATGCAGAGACAGTAAACGTTGTCTCTTTGACCCACAGAGGAGGGTACAGTTTTTCAATAGTGACTGGCTGCTTTGTCTGCATTTTGTTTCTGCTACATATAAAGTTGGATTGAAAATAAAATATTTGAACAAGTTCTTGATAATTATTAACGAAGAATAGATACTAAATGGATCTGTAGACAAAGAATCATGGAAAACATAAAATTAAGGCAAGACTAGTAGCAAATAGTTTTCAAAATATTGAAGTAGGCAGCATTTACAGTGAAGGTTTTATGTTTGCTATTGAAATAAAATCTTCAAAGAAATGGGTTTGTAAATCAATAGATATTAAAACTGCTTTTCTGCAAAGGAGTGACATTTGATAGATAGGTAGGTTTACCTGTGTCTTTCTTTAGCGTTCAATATACCAGAAAGTTACCTATGAAATTTGTCAAATGTCTCTTAAGTATAGTATTTTGCAGTCAGAAAAGAACTAATAATGATGAGAGCACTCCCTTCAAAATATGACCATTTATTTTGATATGGTATTTTAATCACTAATTGCATAGCATTATCACCATCACACATATTGATGACATCTGTTTTGCTGGATCAGAGTTTTTCATACCATAGTTATAAACCAGTTTCACAAAAGTGTTCAGTATTGGAAGGATCAACCAATATTAAGTATAGTAGCTTGAATGTAAAAAAGTTTAGGGAGAGCATAATACTTGTACAAAATGAATATATTAAAATTCTGGTGCCTATTCTATTGGAAACTAATCAAAATGTTTAAGATAAAATATAACAAGATGAGGTTAAAAAGGCAATTGATTGATTAGCCAAAATGGCTGGTAACTCAGATCTGAACAATGATATAAGTGAACTTTGTTTCATATTGAAACAGGAAGAAGTTGATTATTAGTATTAAGTAAATCAATAAAACTGCTAAGATGGTTAAGAAAGAAAACCAGCGTTGTTCCAATTTTGTGTAACTTGAAACTTGTTGCTGACATTGATGCTTCATTTGTTAACTTACTGGATAGTAAATTCCAAAGTGGATATATTTTTTTTAATAATTTCACCCCAAGCAAGGCATTCCACTGCCACTATTGCGCAAGGGGTTACATAGGGGAAAGTAAAGAGAAAGAGTGGTTAGATATAGGAAATGTCAGAAGGAGGATGATAGATGGGTAAGGATACAGAGGCTGAGGGTTGGGTAAATGGGAAGAGTGTTTGAGAGAATGGATGCGAGTTAGTGTGTTAGAAGATGTCTATTGACTTTACATTTAAACTCCTGGAGATTGTAGCTGTCAGGGAAGCAATCATGTCGAAGGGAATTCCACAGTTGGGAAGTGCGAGAAAAGAAGCTGTTGGAGTAGAAATTGCGGTTACATTTTATCGGTTTCACTGTAAAAGGATATATTTTTTATTTGTGATAACAGCCAGTACATGAATATATTATGGTAGTTTGAACACACAAGAAAAATAATCAAAAATATTTCAGCTGCTGAAACATTGGAGATTTGATCATAGGAAGCAAGTATTTTCTACAGAAAATTTATACCAAAACACCTAAGTTGAAGCTAAGAATGTGCCTATAATCATTCACACCAATAATTCTTGCATTTCCAATTCAGTGTGTTATTCTACTTGAACTCTAGACATGGGACTGCATCCTGAAACCACTATACTTAGAGTAATGTTAAATGAGCTTGAATTGCAAAGCTCTTAAAGGAAATAAGCTCTTTATTTAATATTTGTGTGAACCAAAAAGATGTTTACCACAAGCAAAATAAAAATACCTTCTTTGTTATGGTTTAAAGGAAAAAATAAATAAGGGGAGCATTAATATGCCTTACTTGACCAAAAGACGTTTGGTTGTCTGCTCTAGTTACCCAGAAGCATAAAAAAGCAGAATCATCCTTTATCACAGGTTAGTTATTTGACATGCTAAATGGTTCTGAAATCAATGCCCTGTTTGTTTTACATTAATGTCTGTGCTCATTAGGAGATAAATATATCCAATGATAATGAAAAATAAATAATCTATGCATTGGACATAACTTTATCATGTCAGCTAATTTGTTTAACACCACATAAACCTGTATGAATAAGATTACCATATAAAAACTCCAATGAAAACTTAAAGAGATATTTATGTGCAAAGTAATAAAACAAAAAATAGAACCCCCACAAAAATACTCTACAACATTCAATTATAAAAGGTTATGCCTCCTCTCCAACCCAAACAAACTACAATGTAATCATTTCTATGTGGAGTTAGCAGTGCTTCTCATAGACTAGTGAAAATTACAGCAAAATTTTAACCCCACTTCTTTGATCAATTAGTCCTTAACAGATGAAGAGACTCATCCCTTGTTTCCTGTTTAGGATGCGGTTTCTGGTTTTCTCTTTCCCAATCTTCTCACTTTTTTTTGTTTTTTGATTGGAGTAGATAGATCTATCTATTGCCCACTTCACACTGAACCCACGTCTATTGAACAGGTTAAGAGGCTTGTCTCTTGTTTAGGATGTGGTTTCCAGCTTTCTCTTTTCCAATCACTATTACATAGCCCCCTGCACATCAGTGGCATTACCGCTTTGCTCGGGGTGATACGATAAAAAAAAAACAACACACATATATATATGTGTGTGTGTGTGTGTGTGTCTGTTTTCACATATCTATTTAGACACACACAGAATAATAAAAAGATGTAGATATGTAGTGGAGATGATGAGATAAAGTGGAAAAGCCATAAACAATGTGTTTTGCCAAATGTCTGTTGGTTTCAGCTCCTTCAGGTCAGAATGAAAGATAAAACTGTCTGTAAGAAAAATGCATTAGAGTTTTTGAGAAGAGATGTCAGATATGTAGTAGATGCACATTGCAAAAAACATATTTACATTGCTGGTTATATACAGCTATATGTTTTAAACTGTTTTTGGTGTCTAATTATAAGTTGTTTATTAAATAAATATTAATAATATTTCAGTATTGAGTTTAGCCATTGAACATTCATTTGAAATTCTGTGTGTCCATAGTGCTGAGAAGTTCTTATCCTGTAAAAATTAAAAAAAAGAATATTAAAAAATAATTTTGTTGTTTGGTCAAATTTTGTAAAGTGGTTTGGATTGAGAACATTCTGGAACCTCTTTGGACAACAATATTAAATTGAAGCATTCATTTCAAAACTAGAAACAAAATGGCTGAAAGTATTTTGAGAAGTTCTACCAATAACCTCACATCTCAATTAGCATTTCTGCACTGACAAGATTAAAAAAAAAATCTGCCTAAAGACAAGTATAAGAATAATGAAACTTTTGACATTTGAAATCTTTTAAATATAGCAAAAATAAAGTCATCACAAATTCACACAAAACAATTTCAGGATCAGTTTTTTCGACCCACTACTTGTTTAATACCACTTTATATTCATTTGAAAGTAGGTACATAGGCAGCACATATGGGCTGTTTTCTGTTATAGCCAACAGAATGAGTCATCCCTGAGTTTTCTTTGTGTCAGAAAGCCAATGGCATCAGCAAGCATGTGCTCTCATTCTTTTTGAAAGTGGATTTCTTCTGCACATTAAATCAACGATAAAAACAGAATTTCTAATGAAGACAAATGGATGCGAAAATAAATTGGTATTTATTTGTATCTAATAAAAATTCTGAGAAACATACATGAACAGAATATTTTGTTGAAAAACAGCTTATTTTTTTCCCCATATTTATTTACAACTTCAAAATAATATGCTTGGAAGTGACTTGTAGTATATTTTTATTGAAATTATTTTGAAAACATTAGCATAATGAAAGAAAGAAAAAAAAAAAAGACGACAGAGCAAATCCAAAGATTTTTTCCCACTACCCTTTCTTAGATTTTATGATGCAAGTCAATTTTTTGCAATAAAATTAGCAAAATTGATGGTAGCGAAACTTTCAGGGTATTATAAATATGCTATATGAATTTGATCTTTAGAAATACAGTAAGTCATTTGGTCATGAGAGATTTCATTAATTCACTTGAAATTTGTTCATTTTGTATGTATATATATATATATATATATATATATATATACACACACACAATTCTACAGTTAATGATATTTATTTTAATTACATATACATAAATTTTACATAGTGTGTAAGAAAGATATAACCTCAAAATGTATAGTAAAGTTACTGAGTGATAGAAACACAATATTGACAATTGTGAGAAAACTGAATAGGTAACATGAAAATTTAGCTTTTGAGAAAAATTAAAAGGTTACCAACAAGAAAATATTTAAAGATATTTTTGTGAATATGCATAGAGTAAAAGATTAAGAATATAAAGAAACTTGGCTAAAGGCATGAAAATAACTAAACTACCACCTTTAAGTAAACATCAAAAATAGAAATTTAAAAAAAAAAATCTCCCCCCCCCCCCCAGGTTAGTCAGTATTGTCACTGGTGTGCTGGGGGCTACATAAGAGGAAAGTGAAAGGTTACATAGGAGGGGAGCGAAGAGAAACCAGTTACTGGGGGTGTCAGAGAATAGGCAAAAGAAGGATGGGAATACTACTGTAAAGAGAGTTGCATGAGAGTAGAGTGGAAAAGGGAGAACAAGATTCAGGGGGTGTTGAAAAAGAATAAAAGTAGTATGGAAGTCAAGAGACTAAGAGATGGCAACTGATGCTGCATTTAAACTCTTGGAGATTATAGCCATCAGGGAAGGAAGTATATGGAAAGGAGCGAGAAAAGAAGCCACTAGATTAGAATTGGTAGCTGTATTTGTGTTTTTCTTTTTTTACTATAAAAGAGTGGGACTTTGTTGCCAGTCTGGTTGCTCGAGAAAATTCTTGAAGAGGGGGCACCAGGGAGCTGTCCAGAATCCCAAGCTGAATAGATATGACAATAGAATTTAATGCATGAGCAGATGATTGATTTGTATATGTGCAAGATAAACTCAGGCAAGAAAAATTTCCTGGTGCGACAGTGACCCATCCCTCCTAGCAGTAATATAGATACTGGGTGTAGTAGTAAATGAAAACTAATTTCACAATGGTAACTTTTAGGGACAGATTTAAAACTACATTATAAGAATCTGATGGCAGGGATAGAGGCTAGGTCTTTCATTGAAATAGCCAACTAATGTTGACAATTGAAGGTAGGGAGGTAGAATAATGTTTTTTGGTTAGAATTATAGACAATGAAATTGTAGTTTAAGTTCAAAGATTATATTCAAGCAAAACAATGCTTGTTCATATTCTTGCTTCCCTGCCAACTACAATCTTCATAAATGCACTGTTAATCACAATCTTCTGGAGTCCTACTATTGTCCTTTCCCCACATTAAAGTTTTCTCATTCTCTTTCACTCCCAGTAACTCTTTGTGTTTTAGTGGCATTACTGTTTTGCTTGGGATGAAATGATTTAAAGAAAAATAAATAAATAAAATAAAATAAAAACCACCCAAATTAGCAATGCAAAACTTATATTTAAAATTTGCCAACAGTAACCTGGTTTCACACTCCACCCACGTCTATTGAACAGGTGAAGAGGCTCATCCCTTGTATCTTGTTTTGGATGTGGTTTCCGGCTTTCTCTTTTTCAATCTTTTCACTCTTACGTAGCCCCCTGTGCCTCAGTGGTGTTACCGCCTTGCTTGGGGTGATATGAATTAAAAAAAAATAATGTTGAAATATAGTTTTTAAACTACAACAGTATTATAGGTATTGTTGTGACAATCACTATAAAATTATTCTCAAATGATATTTACTTATTTACCTATATTCATAATATGATTCCACTGGATCCATTAATGATATCATTGGGTGAAAAAATTCAATCTATGCCAGAACAATGCTAATTTTAATAGGGTTAGAATAGCTTGTATTTAATGGTAAGCAAGTTTTCTAATAGGCAGTAAATTAAAAAATTAAGAGGAATGGCAAAATAAATGCTTTGCAAATTTGTTGAATATTATGAATACTGCTGTTTATAAAAATACATAATTGTAAATATTTTTTGAGTGAGTAACTTTAAATATAATTAAATGATAACAAAGAATACACCAGGGAATTTCCATGAAACATGTTCATTGTCTGATTTTTTTTCTTCCCACTTTCTGTTATCTCTACAGGAAAGAGAATTTTGTTCTTAGCTCCAATTAATATTTTCTTTTTTTGACTAATCTTATTCTAAATTAAATGTGAAAAGCCTAACATTTACTTAAACATTCTTTTTTGGTAAGTGAAAGCACCTTACAATGCATATTGGCACCTCATTTTCTGTTCTATCAATTTTCAGACATTATCATTTTCCTTATATTCAAAACACTTTTGGTTTTCTCCTTTTCTTTTAAATATTTGATGAAAACAAAGGCTCATTATTTTGTTTCTCAAAAGACTGTTTTGTTCTTGTATCTTGATTTTTAGCTTTTCATCTCAAATTTCCAAAAATAAGTTATTCACAGGAATAAACTCAGAAATCTTTCCATGAATTTCTCATAATAAACAGAACAAACCAATTCAGACTATTATAAAATACAAGATAAAACAAACTGTGTAAATAGATGAAAATAAACATTGAAATCTTCAAGTCTGTTACTCAGATGATACTTATCTACCGAAAACATGTTTGGAGTTCGTCTATTTCTTAATGTTGACCAAAATAGGAACACACTGAAGTTTTGTTTATTTAATCAAATTCTTTACCTGGGTTTTCATTTTAAAAATGTTAAGACAAAAAAAAAGAAAAAAGAAAAAAAAAAGGGGGTTTCTATTTTCAACAGTTTAATAGACAGCAGTTTAGAATTTGCATTCCTAAATTATTGGGTGAGCTGTCTCTTCTCATATTGCAGCATCATTTGATACTTTTATGAGCAGTTTGTACAAATGTCATTCTTTATTAATGTACCAATGATGTCTGTCAAGTATAAAAAAGCAGAGGAAAAAATAATCATCAAATAGCTTTTAGTGATTGCAGACTGAAAATATTGTTATTTTTCTTAAAGCAAAATTTTTGAATATTAAAAAAAAAAAAGTAAAAATAAGTAATATTTAAATGGAGGAAAAAGCAGCAAAGCAAGGACTCAAAGCAAAGTATATTCAGATGCAAGCAAAAAGATAAATAAATAACGTATTTGCTTTAAACACAAAGTAGACACCTGTGACAAAAAGCATACTAAGAGAAATATAATAGAAGAAACTCAAAGACAAAAGTAAGTTTGGCTAGACACAAACAGAAATATATAACAGTTAAATGAGAGTTGTTTTTTATTCAGTGATTTTAGTACTAATTACTGAATCTATTGTTATTGACAAACAAATTACAAATGTATACATTGTGTATAAATTTGTTGTGCAAACTGGTGTCTTATCTCTGCAAAAAACAAAAAAAATAAATAAAATAAAATAAAAACAGGCCACAGACTGAAATTGTACTTTTAAAGTTACTAATCGGAAATCAGTTTAAGTCTTGATATATAAATAGTGAATGTGTGACTAGATTGTGATTGAAGTTTCAAGAGCACAAGTCTATTCTTTCTAAAATAAATCCTGATTTTAGGGAAATGTTCTTCTATACTTCATCACAGTATATTGACAGGTAAAAATTCTTATTTACACTTTTTAAGTAATTTGGTGACCTTGCGAAAATTGTTGCAGCTTGGCTGGGATGTGTTACTCCACCTGCCATATTCACCAGACATTGATCCTTTGGATTACTTATAAGGCTACCTAAATGAATTCTTTGCTGAGAAACCCCTGAAATTCTGGGAAGACAGAATCTTTAAGTTGTAGGAAAAATGGAGAAAGATTGTGCAAAAAAGATATATTTCAACATATTTAGTTGAATAAATATTTAATGACATCTGTTTTGTGTTTTAATTTCTCTTTGGCATGAATTTTCTGAACAACTCAATATTTTACACTTTGTGTTTGGAAAGAATCACATGAAAATGCACTCTTTATCTTGAAGACTAACTATTAAGACAATATATGTCACAGGTTATTTTAAAACATGTTTGTGAACCATCTTTGAAACACTGACATCTGCTTTCATCACTAAAGCTCACTTGGGAAAAGCAGTGTATCTATTTTTGTAAGGTTGAACAGTATGACATCAGTATTTGAAATTATTGGAACACAAATTGTTTCTTTTTCACCCTCTGGATTGAAAATCCTATCCAATCTCATAACCACTATCTACAAAGAGACACAACAGTTTAAATTCCATGGCAACTTGAATGAAAGTTGGCTTTCCATTCCATAAAACCAGTCTTGATAAATAGGTTATTTTTTTTTTATTGGATAAAAAAAAAAAAAAAAAAAACGAAATAAAAAGGAATATACATAAAAACTGACATTGATGAAAATGTAGTATAATTATAAACAGTTTAGTATTTGATAAAATCTAAGTGCATGGACCTAGTAAATTGCACAGTACAATAAAATGTGGTTTAATACATGCTGGTAATATTAACCATTTACTTATGTGCAAAACCTTTGACATTCATTGACAAAACAACTAGTGCAATTTTCTGTTGGAATTTATAAAATATTTCTATTAAAATAATTTTTCAGGAAAATAACATTTTCAAGTCAATTATTCTTTCTAGTAACACATCACTCAAGAAATCCTGGGCTTAACTAATAAAACAATAACTTTCAGGCAAAATTCAACTTTATTCATCAACAGTCTCCTTCTAGGGTGATACACTGATTCCAACGCTTCTCTAACAATTCAATGCCTTTTTTGTAGAACAATTTTTCTTTGGCCTCAAAATACACCTCAGTTTCTGACATCACTTCTTCATTGGAACCAAATCTTTTTACCTGGAGTATTCTTTTGAGGTCTGCAAACAACCAGTAGTTGTTAGGTCAGATCTGGAGAACAGGGTGGATGCAGAAGCAATTTGAAGTGTAATTTCTTGTAATTTTGCCATCATTGCATTCGACTTGTGACATGGTGGGTTGTCTTGGTGAAAGATCACTTTTTCTTCATTTGTGGCTTTTTTTTTTATTTCTTCCTTCAAATACACCTATAATTATATATAATATTCACTATTGATGGTTTTTTCTTTCTCAAGAAAAATTGATGAACAAAATACCTTATGTATCTCAAAATACAGAGGCCAAAACCTTGCCTGTGATGTTTGCGTCTGGTCGCCTTGGACAGTTTTCACCAGCTGCTGTCAACTCAGCTGACTGCCAATTTGACTTCAGAGTGAAGTGGTGGATCCATGTTTCATCCATTGTCACACATATATGCAAAAACTTCTCCTTGTTGCGTTGAAACATTTGCGAACAATGTTCTGAATCGTCATTGTTTTTGATCGACTGTGAGTAAATGCCACACCCACTTTGAACACAGCTTTCTTATTGGCAAACATTCATGCAAAATGGTCAATACACTGCCTTCTGATATTTTCAACTTCTCTACTATCTTATGAAATTTCAATTTATGATTGGCCAGAACGAGTTTGTGGATTTTTTGATGTTTTCCAGGCTGATTTTGGGTAACCTGAGCATTCAGCATCATTTGTGTCTGTACGACTGCATTTAAAGTCAGCATGTTACTTCTTAACTGTTATTTCTGATAGAGCAGAGTCGGAATAACAGTTATCAAGCCATTGTTTTGCTTGAACAGTATTTTTTCCCCATCAGAAAGCAATGTTTTATCAACACACAAAATTCAGATTTTTCCATTGTTTTGAAAATTTGCAACAGTAGCTTCACTTAAATAACTGTAATTTGTAAACTAATAATCCGACTAGGCCCAAATTTTGTCATGTGCTATTTGAACATTAGTATTTCATAAAAATCATATAGATTTTTTTTATTAGTGGCGCCATCTATATTTCAGGCTTGGGATATTATTGAATGATGTGTTATTGATGGGGCTTCTTTTCTAACATTTTGTTTGAAGTTGTGTGGAATCTTAACATCTTGATGATGTCATTATTTTCTCTTTAAGTTGTATATGCTATCCATTCTAGTTGTTTCTTAAGTGATGTAGTTTCTGTTATTTGGTACAGTTCATTTTTTGAGATTCTGTAGTGCCAGTCCATGAGGTGTAAAGAAGCTTGGTCCTCACTAAAACCTACAGGGTTCATTTGCTTAAAGCCATTTTTAACAGTTGATCTTAGACAGCCCAATCTGTTTTCAATTTCCTTATCTGTAATAATAAATTTGTTGTAAAAGATCGATGCACTGATACATTTAAAGATTTTAGAATTCATTAATTCCATATTCTGAATTATTCAGGGTAGGTGTTATCTCTGCTTTCATTCCAATTCCAGATCATAGTTTTTGTTTTGGAAGGTTTTATCTGGCATCCTAATTTTTGGAACCTTTGGTAATGAATGTCATTGGCTAGCCCTTCTCATTAGTCTAAAAAACAAAACAAAAAAAAAAACCCCAAAATTGATTGGGATTCTCATTTCTGCCCTGTACTCTTGATGAGGTTTAAAATGTTTCTGTATGAGGTCTTCATCAGACATGTATACTTTTGGGGACTGATATAGTTATATCAGATCTAGATATTATGTGGAGTCATGGCTTGGGAAGCAGTTTCTAATGGATGAGAAGAAGAAAATTATTGATGTGATTATATACTGCTCCGAGTTCAACATAGCAGGTAGATAATTATCTATTGGAGAGTTATGCAGTCTGGAGTTGTGTTTGATGTCATCATTACATGCCTTACCAAAATGAAAGCTAAATTACGTCATTAAGAATTGACTTTCATAGAACAGTGAAAACCTAGTTAATGCAATATTCATTAGCATATAACAGATCCACTTGAGATGCTGCTGCATATATGAGGGCCTTAAGAACTACCTTTTTATTTCCATAGTGCATTAATATTTGACATATTCTTGTGTTTTGGGATGCACTGTTTATTTCAAACTTCTTTTATGAAACTGAAAAACGTTTTTTTTTAAATCCAGGCAGAGTGTTTGCTATTTTCAAAAGTTAAGCCTCAATGTCAAGTGATACTTTATTATTCTTTTTTTTTTTTATAGCTTTAACTTCTTCATCACTAGGCTTGTTACAGTTTATGTTTCAAGCTACACTTTGTAATATTTAAATATTTACTGGTGTAATATGGTACCATTTAGAAAGGAGGGTCATTCACTATCTTAGAATTTGGCCATAATTCATTATACAAATAAACACATTTATTCTTTTAAAAATACTTGTAAGCCAGAACTAATCTGCAAAAATATACCCTGGGATGTTTACCTCATATTATTTTACACTTTCCTGTAAAATTTGCGATAAAAAGTGCAATAGATGCATAATCCATCACATGGATCGTGGCAAAACTCTTGTTTGAGGAGTTGTCTTTGTTGAAATTGTTCAAGCCATCTGGGTTCCTCCTTCAATCCAGTACTCAACCTAATTTTTAATTTTTCTTAATTTTTTCCTCTCCTTACAACAAGTGATTGTAACAACTTAGTGTTCTTCAGTATTAGAGCTTTCCTTTTCAGGCTGACTCAACTGTCCAACTATTACTATCAAATGTTGTATAAGTATTTTCTTCCTCAATTGTACATCTTTTTCCCATAACAGTATTTGCTATCACACTTTGCTACATACACATTTGTAGTGCAACATGGTTTACCAATTAATTTAATCCTTCCTACCATTCTTTGCTTTTTGATAAGATATAATGTTAGGCTAAATTTTAGCTTCCTAGGTGCAGAAACATGATCTAGAACTTACAATATACAGAATGTGATACGTAAATTGTCGCCAGTTTTTATTTTTAATTTTGTGCATGGGAATTCTTTTTGATGTTGTCAACTGCAGAGTGTTGTAAGGTTAGTTGGGTACCGTCTGTGAGAAAAAGAGCACCTTTTACTGCTTGACATTTGCATTGAAAGCTCCAATACGAACATCTTAGAGTGTTTGGGTGTCAATCTTAGGACAGTGCAGAAGATTTAGAAAGAGTTGGACAAGTTTGATGGTGATTACAAAGATATAGCAACTTGGAAAACTCACTCTGATCATTCTGATAAGAATTTCCAAATTTGTTGATGAGGGTCTTAGATGCAACACGGAAACCTACATCAAATTTTTGAGGAGTTATTGCTGCCCTGGGTCAAGAGGGTGGCTAATGGAAAATCCAATGTTTGGCAACAGGACTCTGTATCATCCCATACATGCAGGACAACCTAGTCAGGTCTGTCAGATAATTTCTGACTACATCACCCCTTAAATCTGACTCCCCAGACTGCAGCCTCCGTGATTAATATGTGTCCAGAAGAGATGCAGGAAATTCCAAAGTCACCAGGAGGCTGTGGTTTAAGCCAATGGTGATTTTATTTAATAAATTTACTCTTTAGTATTTCAAGATATTTTTGTGTAATTTCAATAAATATATCTTAAAATGAGATGTCAGTGTTAGTTTAATTTTTTGCCTAATTTAGACAAAGTTCTTGGCCCACCACTTTACAAAATCTAATCTAACAAATTTTAAAAGGATAGTTTCTTGATTAAAGTGAGAAATTTATCAGCATTTTCAAAGATCTGATATATAAGTGCAAGAATCTCAGATAATAAATTTTTGATATTGTAGGAGAGGACTGTTTTGATCTCAAGCAGCAGTCAAATGTCATTTACTGTTCTTTTTTCAAAATCAAGTGTTAAGCTGAACACTGGAGTTTGAAATATAATGGGGTCAAGTAAATTCAAATAGCCTGCAAATTTAAAGAATTAAAAGAATTTGCATGCTTTACTGGAGAAAATGTACTTTAATCATGAAATTATAATCTGAAAATGTCATCTCAACTTGTAATTGATAAAATCACTGCAAATATTCACAATGAACAATATTGATGTCAACAAAACCAAATAAACTTTAGAAATTTATGATGATAGCTAATGATTGTGGTTTGTCAGGCTATTTGTGTATATAAGAAATAACATATTTGTTATCAATACAGCATATTCAACTTTAAATAAATACCATCCATCTTTGAGTAAACATTTTTATCTATTATTAGAGTAATAATCAAATGTATTCATACACCAAAGACAACAGTTTTGAATTATACACACTCAACCACACACATTAGTTTAATAGGATTTAAGTATGTTTTCTAATTTTTCAGAGAGTGGGAAAAATTAAAATCATATTCATGACAAAACAAATGAGAGAAAAATCAATAAAAGTATGTGTAAGAAATGCCAATATTTAAAATAGGGTGCAGTAAATCAAAATTTTTCAGAGTCTGCTATTGAAAATGAGATAGAGTAAGAATATAGTTTGGTAACATGTAAAAAGAAAGAAAAATTGCTTTCTGTGTGTTTTCTCTCAGTATTTGTCTAGTTTAAGTGGAAAATGTTATATATATATATATATATATATATATATATATATAGTCATCCACAGACAGATCTGTTTCGCTGTATCACAGCTCATCAGTACGGCTTAGACTCCGATCGCTTCCTAACTCAGGATTGAAACCCGACTATATATATATATATATAAATAAAAAAATATTCGCCGCTGTGTAAATAAATAAATTGAATTACATTGAGCCCTCTAGCTGCCTCAGGTTTAATACTTAATTTTTAATAATTAATAGGATCTGTCTGGGATTTTCCTTCATGCCACTTCTTTTTGGATATATAACTGAAGATGTGTGTGTGTGTGTGTATTAATATGTGATTTCTATTAACATACACTTGCACATTTTTCATCCCATTTGTTTTCAAAACTTACACACCTCTTGCAAATTTATTCAAGCAAACATTCATTTCATGCAGCCAACCCAGAAGCAAATCTCCAACATTTATCCAGCCCTATTTAATTCAACACGATATAGCCATAAACTATATTGTGTTGAATGCACCGGTTCCCATCCAATCACTGAAGTTAAGCAACAGCGAGCCTGGTCAGTACTTAAATGGATGACCATTTGGGAATACCAGGTGCTGTAAACGTAAGGACCAAGAATGGCCCACCGGTCCTCCAAGTTTGGGGGTTGGGTGCAGGGCTAACAACCCTGCCCCGTAAAAAAAAGTTTGTTACAGAAACAGCAACAAAAAAAGTTGCTGCCCTATTCACCATTGGGTGTTATGGATAAATGATGAAATAATGATAATTTTATCTTACTGCACCTACCAGCACTACGAATAGGCACTACCAACTATCCCCCTTCTGCACAGTGGTACATTTCTCCCAACAAAGGCCAACGCTTAAATTGACCATGAGAATTTTTACTCTTTTCATCCCGTGCAACACGGTGTACTTACTGCTAGTAGTAAATGTAAACAAGATAAAACTGGTATGAATGTGAAATTTTATGAAATTACGGCTTAGATTGACAAACGAAGATATAGGAGCATCTTCCATGTCAACTGCAAGCTTTCATATGGCTAGTGAGGCTCATATGAGAAAAGAATACTTTAGCACATATGCTGCAGGAGAGCCTGTTGGCTAACAGAACTCCCAACTGTATGGAGTTGCTTTTTCTTCTCTATACTTTGATTCTGCAAGAGATTTTGCTGATATACACTCCTGATCAAAATGTTAAGACCACTTAAAAATCTTTAAAAAAAAATATTTTTTTTACGGATAGATTTTAAACTCCTCCCACTTAAGGTTACCGATACTACAATCTAAAAGGTTATGGAAACAAAAAGCTATATTCCAAACATCTTATTTAGAAATTTACATTTTTATAAAATGAGGCGATTTACACATGATCAAAATTATAAGACCAGAGACAAAAATTCTACGAAATTGTACAAAAAGTGTATGAAAAGTGTATGAAAACATTCAACAACCAAATTTAATAATGAGTTCTTCCTCCACTGCTTTTGATGACTTCATAAATTCTGTCGGGCATGCTAGAAATAAGCGTTTCAATTAAGGTGCGGGGGATGTTGCTCCAGCTTCTGAAGATGGCTTCATGAAGATCATTTTTTATTGAATATTGTTTGCCATTTCGATAAACATCTCTTGTCATCCATCCTCAAATATTTTCAATTGGGTTCAAGTCTGGTGAGCATGCAGGATGTCCCAAGAGATGGACCCCATTTTCTCATAGAAAGGTCAAGGTCCGTCTTGCAGCATGGATTGCAGCATTATTCTGTTGGAATGACCATCCATCCACACACAAATGATGGCCTTCCATCATCAATGATGCTTTTTGTAGCATGCTAACATAACCAGCCGCTGTTTGATAACCCAGCACCACCTGGAGCACCATCGTCCCTCTGTAGGAATAGGCACCCCATACCATTAGAGACCCTCCACCACTATGACGTGTGGAGAAAATTTCAGGATGCATGTTTTTGTTATGCCAATATCGTTGGAAGCCATCAGGACCATCTAGATTGAATTTTTTCTCATCAGAAAACAGGACTTTCTTCCACTTCTCAACGTCCCATGTTTGGTATTCACAACCAAACTTTAAGCAGTCCACCTTGTGACGTGGAAGCAGCGGAGGAATTTGTTTACGCTTTTTATTTACCATGCCTTTTTGTCTTAAGTGTCATCTGATGGTTACGGGACTGCAATCAGCATCTATGACTGCCTTAATTTGACTAGAAGAAAGTCCCCCTCTTTCATAACAACCTGTCTTATTCTCTTACTCAATGCAGGAGAAATTTTTGGGGGCCTACCAGAGGATTTTGCTTTTCCATAATTGTCACTGTTCTTTAGAAAGTTGCAAATCACAGTTTTACCTAATTAGTCATTTACCTAAGCTGCAATGCCCGCTGTGACAAACCTTGCTTATGGAATTCTAGAATTTGAGAACGCTCAACTTTGGTCAGTTTGCTTACTTTAGGCATGGTAACACCTTTACGCAGTGATTGCTAATCTCTAACTGAACTAAAAACATTGGAATTACCATAGATCTAACAATTTATACCCCTTGTCTTATAATTTTGATCATGCGTAAAAGGCCTCATTTTATAAAAATGTAAATTTCTAAATAAAATGTTTGGAATATATCTTTTTTTTCCATAACCTTTTAGATTGTAGTATTGGTAACCTTAAGTGGGAGGAGTTTAAAATATATCTGTAAAAAAAATTTCTTTTTAAAGATTTTTAAGTGGTCTTAAATTTTTGATCAGGAGTGTATCTTAAACTTCCAAGTTGCTGTGTTAGCTTCTGTTTACTACTGATGACAGTTGAATCTGCAGGAAATACGTATTCATTTCAAAGTGTCCTGTTGGATCACACTTTTTCATTGGCCTGAGGTGAATTTTCGAAGTAGGAATGCCACTGGAAATTATTATCTCCCATAGTATAGAAAGTAAATAGCATGGTTGATTTTGTAGAGTGGTTTTTGTGAGGGTTCTATTGCTCTAGACATTTATAGAGTCTACCAAATCATGATTAGCTTTCGCTAGTCTGTTCAGTTATTTTTCTGTTCATTTTTGTACCAGAGTATATGGTGCTGCTTAGGGAGGTTTAAGTCCTTGATAAATTCTGGGTTTGTTGCACTAATGGAGATTGAAGGCAAGACAAGGTTGGTGTAGTTTAATAATGAATAACCATTATTTTTTAAGTCATTTTTTAAAAGATGACTTTTAATTAATTAATTAAACAAGATACCATTATTGTGTATGCAAATACACACGTTGAATCTGTCATCCATCTCTTCAATATCATGCTAAAAAAATTTCACGATAGTCTTGGATTCAGGACACAGTCTTGTGAGACCAGTTTCAATTTGGTAAATATAACCTGAACAGTTTTTTTTAAAGAAATTGATTTTATTTTATCCAAATCTCCAATTGATTTGCAGTAACCTTTGTGTTATAAAAATTAAATCTAAAATTTCAAAATTTATCATCACAAGAGACAGGAATCTGAAAGTGACACACACACATATATATATATATATATATATACATAGGCTTTTGATGAGCACAACTGTTAGAATACATTCTTTGAAATATATAAATTGTCATTTCTTTTCCTATTCATATTGTAATTGTTTTGAAGTTAAAATTGTTCAAAAGTATTTTTTGAAAATTCTAGGAAATCTAGGAAATAAAATGATATATTTTGCAATTTCATTTGCTTCTGTTGCTTGAAAAGAACCTCATGTTTTTACAGACTTTAAGTTTCCCTCAAACTGAATAAGTTAATGATGTGATCCTATTTAATAGATTAATAATCATATATACAACAAAACACTGTGATCTAATTAGAAAAGTATCTAGCGGCTGGTGTTTTTTATTGCCTGTTTTAATGATTTCATTTTCTTACCTAATGATGGGTGGTTAAATCTTGAGTTGACCCTGAAGATAATTTTAAGCAATAACTGAACAAGCAAGAATTATAATTGGGAAAGAGTGTATTTGGTGTATAAATGTGATTGATCTTTCACTATTTTATGATTATGGGTTTTAAAAAGGACTATTAAAAACCTTCAACATCTTGTATAGATAAGAGACGAACAAATCGTTGCTATTGGCTGATTTTATTGATTATTCATGACTGAGAAAACATTTTAGTTTTTGCATTGTAATTTGTGTCAGTTTTAATTATGCTCGTTTAGAAAGGACTAAAAAACATTTAAATGATGGAAAATCACAATATTATACTTGGTAAAAAAAAGAAAAAACCCTATTACTTGAGTTTATGTATCTATCCATTTATTCATAAGAAAAGAAAATTTTACATGAGCAGAGAAAATTGCTTCTAAAGATTAATGAGGATAATGATTTTAAATTTCACATGGTTGTTTTTTGATGACCATCAAATTGATTTCTGGTGGTATATATCTGATTGCTAATTTTGTTCATGTAATGTATTTAAAATGCATCAATTCCAAGTTAACAATTAAAGGGGGAAAAACTCTAGTCAACTAAATAATAACTAAGAAACAGAGATTTAAAAAACTGTGTAAGCAAGAGATTATGCGAGGTATCACATGTTTGAGTGAATTTTCTTCTACATTAAGCTATAGATGAGAGAGAAGGTTCAGAAGAGCTTCAAATTATAACCATTTTTATTCAAATTCATGCAATGAAATACAAACCCTAAAAGAAAGTATTATAATCAAACAAGCATTCATCTGAAAAGCTTGTTTCATTAAGATACAGCTAGTATCATTATCTATTATTTGTGTAACTGATATTAATTAATCCAGTGTAGAAAGTGGTCCTAGTGAGCAGAGTTTAAATTCTGAGCTAGTCTGTTATGTGCTCTTTTGCAAAAAAATAGCCTTGGTAGGGCATGAATCCGTTTCTTCTCCATAAGGTTATGATTTAAATAACAGGGTAAACTAAGCTCTCTAGCCTTGAGTGGCAACCATTATAAAGGGAAGAAAGACTGAATTCAAAACAAGCCTAAAGGATGGTTTCTGTCAGCTTATCCTCCCATAGATACATACACTAGGGTGTCCCCTATGATAGTTTACAGGACTCATGAAATAAGCATTATAACTATATGCTGAAGCATATTTTCTAAAATCCTAATGATTATATTTTTAAAGTTATTAAAAATAAAGAGTAATTTATAAAAAAAATAATTAAATTTTAAGAGCTGAAATAAGTTTAATCAAAAAGTTCCCATCATATTGATATGCTTTTTCCAATTAAAATTTGATATCATCTGTAACAAAATGTTGAATAAAAAACTCAGTTTTTTAATTAGCTGTGAAGTATAAAAATAAAGGCCTTGTACTTCATTCACTCATAGATTATATAAGTTATGCAATCATATATAAATGAGCCAAGATTTATTTCAATATCACTATCCCTCTCAGAAATTAAGAGGTTTTATGCCCTTCATGGATCTTGTGCTTCTATATGCTATTTCATTTTCATTAATTGACTGCCTTCTCTCACCACCTCTCTGAGAAATGTAGAGATCTGTTGTCTATTATTGTGATCTTGTGGTTGTTCTTCATAGTCTATATGCCCACTTTCTCCAGGCTTTCTGTATTTTCCATTGATTCATTGACACTACTTTCACTTTCTTGGTTTATTTCAACCTCTTCTTCCATCTAATCTTTAAATTCTTTAGTGGGCCTTATTTAGTAGGTATAGATAATAACACCCTTCTGCATTAGAAATTTGCCCTTTCAGGAGTCAAGTTGATTTCTTCATTAAATGAATATGACATAGTTAACAAGGCCCTAATATGTCTTCCTATTGATGCAAATGGATTTTGTAATCTGCCAGCATTTAAAATAGTTTGATTACTAAGCAATAATCTGAGGAGAAAATGCTTTTAATTCCACTGTTAGAGTTTGTACCATTTCCTCTCCAAATCAATTTGATTGTAGATGATATAGTCAAGTTTTAAATGGAAGTAACCAGTTTTTCTTAACCATGAACTGTAGACTCATCACAAAATTGGAGGGGGGGATCCGAGTTTGACATTTTTGGTAGCCTATTTCTGGAGAATATTAGTCATAATATTTGAATTAGTTCCAGTTTTTTTTTTAATGAACAAAAACAGCTTCAGCGTCATGCAACAACCAAAAAAAGAAAAGAAAAGAAAGAAAGAATCTACTAAAATAAGACGGTTCAACATTTTTAGCATATTCATGATTCATGTGAATATGATCCCAAAGCTGTTTCTTTAGGCCTGGAGTGCAATTTATTACGTTAAAAATTATTTTGAACATGATTTTTTGACATTAGCTGAGTACCCCAGCCACCCTGTTTTTAACTAGTCATTTCTGTGTGGCTATGATTCTTCAATGAAAATCATTATGCACACATTTTAGTACATCATTTCTGTTTTTGTTTAGTGCTTTTCATAAAGATATTTGCATTTTACTTTTATCATCTTTATATGTTTATCAGCATTTTCCTCTTGATTTTTAGTAAAGTTCATTTTTTTTTAAGCACCTCTTATTGTATAAATCAACCTAAAAATTCAGTGACCCTTTGCTCAATTGCAATTGTTCCATTTTATATATATGAGAAGTACTGTGCATATCTTCAATTAATTTTAGTTGGATTATTCTAGACATTTTCTCTTTTCCAAATCTTTCACATTCACATTATATGCTGGCATCTCTTGACCTGATATAAAAACTTTGGTTCACACTCCACCCACGTCTATTGAACAGGTGAAGAGGCTCATCCCTTGTTCCCTGTTTAGGATATGGTTTCCGGCTTTCTCTTTTCCAATCTTTTCACTCCTGCGTAGCCCCCTGCACATCAGTGGCGTTACCGCCTTGCTTGGGGTGATGTGATATGATTAAAAAAAATAATTTTGTTTTAAAGACATGAACTTAGTTTGTTCTGTGATAACCAATCTTTTTAATTTAATTTCCTTGAATGTTAACTTTCTCAATTCCTTAGGATATGTCATATGATATTTTCATGGCTGCTTTGCACCCTACTTCAGCTATGAATAAATCAGGGATTCCATTGTCACTTTTGAACTAGCATCCCTCCTTATCATTTTATCACAGAAGTTTCAGCTGTGGTGCTCTTTGACCTTCTTCAGCTTTATGTTGCATCAATCATTAAATCAAGCAGTTGAAGAATATAGCAGATCTGTAGAGGAACACTATGATGTCAAAGAAGAAGTGGCATTTTAATGTCTTAGAAAAAAAAACAAAAACAACAACACCGTGACAAAAAGGAATTAAAAAAATAAGCCTATATGATGAAATAAAAAGTTCCATTTAAAATTCTTGGCATATTAGCAAATATGTCACTGAAAGATTTCAGAGTAAATACAAACTGAAATGTTATAATAAAATCAGATGCTAGTCTCAAAGGCGCACTGAATAGTTACAATATAAGAATGTAATTTTCCAGTGTGCATAAAAGCAAAGAAACTATTTGAATATTTCTCATAGAATTTTACAGTTTTATTGGCATATTTGAAAAAGAATATTTTTCTTTTGCATTGAATGTTGGTTTTAAAATGTATATTATCATTATATAATCTTGAAATACAGATTCAATTAGGATTTCTTTTTAATGAAATGAAGACAAAAATTAATGTTATAATTAGTATTAATCTGTCACAAAAAAAAAAAAGAAAGAAAAAAGGAGAAGAGAAAAGAAAATTATCTATGGAGATTTGCTTAAATAACAGATCTCACTTTTTTAATTTCTGTTATATTTGTTTTTGCTTTTATGTTTTTTCTACTTTAATAAAACTGATTTATTATTTTAATTAGCCAACAAAATAATAACTCCAGAAAGTATTTTGATCTATAAGATACCTAATTTTTTCCCCAAATCCTAAACGCTATCATTAAATCAGCTCTAGCTGAACATATTTGGAAAGAAAAATAGTCCACTTTTTTTTGTAAAAGTGTAAATAATGTATATGGAACCTGATTTGAGAGTTCAATTTACAGGGGTTTCACAAAAGTTCCATGAATAAAATCCATAAGAGGGATCCTTTAATATGTCTATTATCATTATTTTGACAAGCAAACCATTAGTTAAATCATCCATTCAAATTATCTTTTGGTAAATTCTTATGTTTCATAATTTACTTGAGTTAGCACATTTCATAATTGGCTACTATTTCTGACATCTAGTCTATACTTGGCCAACTAACTCTATTGTAGATGTTTCATACAATAATTCAAGTTGTATCAGTCCCCTACTACCCAGACTCCTGGGTAGATCAGTGTATGATGTTAACAACAGACTCCTGGGTAATGATCAGTGTATGATGTTAACAACTTACTGATTTTTGTATTCATCTTTCTTGCATCAGATATAGCCTGTTTATTACATTCGAACTGCAGGTTGAAATTTGTATGTTAAAAAAAAACATACTAACCCTGTAACTGAGGGAGAAAAAGCAATTATTTTATGGGACTTTCCTGTGAACTCAAATTGAACAATCAAAGCATAGAGACCAGATATAATTGTTAAAGATCATGAAAATAAAGTTAATTTGTTGAGCAACATTAGTATACCACATGATTGCAATACTTTCAAAGAATTCAGGAAGTTGAGTAAATACAAAGACCCGCAAATAGAAATTGAAAAAGTGTAGCGCTTTAGAATAACTATTATCCCAATAATGGTAGAAGCACTTTGAATGATTAAAAAGGGAACTGAGAAATTTTTGAACATGATGTCTGAAAAACCTTTGCAAGAAGTTCACAAAATATAGTATAGAATGGCACTGTCCATGTATTATAGAAAGCTCTGTGAGCATAGATACTGGCAAGAGATGGTTGAGGATTTTGTGTAAATTTTTGTTTGTTTGCTGAATGTTTGACTGAGGGACAAAACCATTACCCATTTCTTGCTCAGGTGCCTGGTTGTTACTCAGTGGATAATGTACCAATTTTTAATAATAGTAGTGCATTAAAACAGTATTTCATACATTTGCTCAACTACAGAAGAACTTCTTACATGCATAATTAATAAGATTAAAGAAGAGAAACAGTAAATTGATGATACTGGCTTCTACTTGTTTCTCTAAAAGGAAAACATTGATTTTAAAAACATTTTCAGTAGGCATTTTTGAGTCAGTAAAATATGCAATATCAATATCATGGCTACCTTGCTAGTGTGAAGTGAATTAACTTTTAAATTCTGGATTTAAAATTATTATATTATCAATAAGAGAGTCATTTTCCAACATACTTTCATGCTTGTAACTGTAAAAATATATAGTAAAAAAAGAAAAACAAAACAAAATCACAGAGGTGAGTGAGTTTGAGTAAAGAATCAAACTAATGTGCTTAGTAAAAGCCATGTACCAATTTTTCCTCATGGTGGCTATAATGATGTAAAAGACACACTTAGCAATAAAAACACATTGAATTTCATTTGTAAAATTATTATTCTAAATGGCAGAAGTATTTGTAAAAATAGATAACATGGTTTCATTTTTATCAAACAGGAAGAGTGTTCGTATTAAAGGATATTGATACAAGTCTGGTTGTATCATATTATCTATAGATCATCAACTAATAATATTTAGTTGACATCTTTTAGGCTTATCATATTTCAGTCACATGAGAAAAATCAAAATGTCTAGACTTAGTAATCACTTAAGATAATAAAAACACGTTGGAACTTGATGTATGTAAACAAATGAAAAATGTTGAAAAATTGTAATTTTTAATTGCACCATTGTGAATATTTACTCTTTTTAGAAAATGTTTTAAAGAAAAATGTTATTTATTAGAAAATATTCCTTAACTGAAAACAAAAAAAAAAGTGATTATAAATTATCCAGTGGATAATGTCCTGTTTAATACAATATGGATATCATTAATAGTAGGGTTATTACTAAAGAGATAAAACATTATGCATCTGTTACTAGCATTACTATGCTGCTTTTCCAGGTAGATGTCAGTGAAATTGATGTACTTACTTGATTAGTGTATGAGCTCATACATTTGTTCCTTGAATGTGGTCTTAAGCAACTGGTGCTGCCTTTGCACCTCTGCCACAACAGCATGTGAAACTTCTGATAAATATTAATCAAGGGGCTCCAAAGATGGCAACATCCTAGTCACTTTTGATAAATAGCTTCTCCCTCAGCCTGTCCAGTGTTTCACAGTATCTGTGTTAAATATGAAACCCTACAGTATGGAGTCCACAAGCAACATAACTTTTGTAACCCACAACACAGTTGCTATCAATTTCTTCATGAATTGCTAAATTTTGAATTATGTGTGTGTGTTTGATGAAGGATACTTCCAGGTGATAGAACCAATCTAGATACAGTTTTAGATTACCATCTGTTTGGGCCTCACAAATGACATCTCTGGGAAATAGTTTCAAAAAGATGATGACATTGTTGCAAAGGGGCATGTGTGTCTCAACTTACTTAATGTTATATTCTTCAAGGAGGGTATTTATGTGATTTTATTTTGATGGAAAAAGTGCATCAATCTCAATACTGAATACAGAGAAAACTATCATAGTAATGCTGGTAAAATCTGCATAATATTTTATTTGTATTATAATGAATATGTTGGTTAAGTAAATGTTTTATATCTTTTTTGATATCCCTTGTATTTCTGTTTTTAAGGAAATATATGAATTACTCAATCTTTTCTTAAATTGCAAAGATGCTTTATGGAATGTCCAAAGGCCTTTTGGAAGAGTAACTGGGTTCATAATTGCAATATAGTCACATCTTTTTAAAGAAGAAAAAGTTAATTTCCTTATTTTATTGTCAAATCCAAACTTGTAAAGTTCAGAGTTTTATAGTCTCATCTTAGCTAAACAGGTTATTTAAAAAACTTATTTTATATAATTGCAAAACATTTCTTTTTCGAGTAAAAGATAATTCTATAAATTAAAACTGTATTGATAAAAATTTCTATTGAAAATTAACTTTTTAAAATGAAAGAAAATGGTTTTTCAAAGCAAATGACATCTTAGAAAATTAACTGCTCCACTGAAATAATTAACTCTATGACCAAATCAACCCATCTTGTTCATCTTTTTTGGAAGGTATGTAGTCTTAAATTTAGAAAGTTGTCATTTTTTTTTTATTGTTACTTAATTATTTTTTTTGTATGAATACCAGTAAAATAGGGGAAAAAAGAAAGAAAACAAAAATACAAAATAACTGTGCATATTTTATTTTCATTTTGTGTCTAATGAGACTATGTTAAAACTTTTATCATACATAAAACCTCCTCCACTATTTATATATCCAGATGTGTATAGGTCTGCACATTTATATAAAACTGGCTGTATGCATTTGTGATATCTATATCATTCAATCTCTTAACATAATCTAGTATACATTTCCTGAAAATTTTTGTTACTATATGACTTCTAGTATTTATTTTGTTCTTTCATATAGATAATTGCTGATACAAGCTCCTGTTCATGTAATTTTATTTCTAGGATAATACTAAATCCAATAGTTAGGGGATACTGATGGACTCCTGAGCAACCTATGTTAACCCTTTTTCTCTGTGTATCTTTTAGTTATCATATATGAGAATACCTGAGGCCTCAGACTGGTATGATATTTCTGACTCTAGGAGTTTAGTTGTTTTGATTTCTGGGTTGATGGGGTACTCAAGTTATCAACACTTCTATTTTTTTTGCGGATTATTTGTATCTTCATTAAGGGTGCTGGGGGTAAATGTTTTCTGGGTTTGGCATTATCTGCTTGATAGTTATGGATTTGAATATTTGACCACCTTTGAAGGATGCTATCCTATTAGCAGGTGTATAATAATGGGGCTATTGTACTTCAATTTTTTAAGGGTTTTGGATTGTGCAGGGGTCTGTGGTGGGGTTTCTCAATGCTATGATGAAGAGTACTGTTATGGCTGTACTTCCAGCCATTTCAATCTAGAATGTTGATGTATGCATCTCCTGTGGGTGTGATCATATCAGTACCTTGTCTTCTCTTGCATACACTGATTTTCAAAAAAAAAAAAAAAAAAAAATCAAACCCCACTTCTCATAAACAAAAGTAGACATCAGGTTCACAATCTCTTACACTAATGTGAGGGATCTATGTTCCAAATTTCCAGAGGTGAAACAACTCCTTGATGCAAAACCGGATCTCATAGTCCTGTCTGAAACTAGTATTGATACCTCTATCTCAGTGCAAGAACTTGCAATCCTGGGTTAATTGCCCCTAATAGCTAAACAAGACCATCAAAATTGCTACAGCTATGGACTTTGGGTCTATATTAACAATGGGTTTTCATATGGCAGAAACACCAAAACAGAAAATCAATATTTCCCATATGGAAATGTGGCACTTGACACAGTACCACTTTAATTTTCACTCTATATTGTCCTCAGGATGAGTGATTTTAATATTCACCACAAACAGTAGTTAGTCCACTTGAACAAAACTGACGAAAAAGGCATATACTGAAGAGATGTCTCTTTCTCCTACAAACTCAGATCACTGAAGAACCCACCATTACTCCTGATGCAACAGGACCCTAGAACCTCCTTGACTTTTGTCTCACATCCCTGGAAAATGTTTAATTAAGATTTATCCACTCCTCTCATACTTCAGTTCATTCACTAGTCAGTGTCAAAGTTGATGCTAAACTAAATGCATCTCTTGATGTGACATTCTATAGAATGTTTTTTGGTACACAAATGCTGAAACAGCTTCAGATCTAACATGGTGAAAGCTCCTCTCTTAACCTTTTTCAAAACTGCTGCCAATGTCTTGGAATGGAGAGTATTATACCTCCCAAAATTCTAGACTTCTAGAAAACGCAAAGTGTAGCTTTGCACAAACAGTCTAGACCAAGATCAAAAGCAAACAACATGAATCCTGGGAGTTCTGGAAGATCATCAACCAAGTTCTGACTAGAGGCAAAGCATGAACTCATAAATGATGAGTTCATCCTCATCAGATAAGATGAAGCTCTTCACCTCGATCTTTGCATCTAACACCGCATTAGATGATAAAGTTCATCCCTTTCTCGACTTCCCTGATTTCCTTGAGCACAACCTCAGCAAGATTTTTATTACGGCCCAGGAAGTCTCAAAGCTTATTAAAAGTCTTGACCCTAAGAATATTAACACTGAGTTATCCTTGATCTTAATGAAATTATTTAACTGCTGTTTAAAGGAGACATCTTTCAAAAGTCTGTGGATGGTGTCAAGTGTATGCTCTGCTTTCAAGAATGCAGGTGCACACTCGTTCCCACCACAGTACAGACCCATTAACTTTCTTAGTGCCATTAGCAAACTTTTTTGAAGCTATAATCAACAGCGTTGTTGTTGATTACTTCAATAGGAACAAATTCTTGAGAACAAACATTACAGGTTTGATCATCTCAGTCCACTGCTGATATAATTCCCATTTCTCAGAGAATCAGTGAGGCACTAAGTGATCACATTACATATTTCAAAAAAGTTTTGACAAGGTGTGGCATAAATTGTAACTGCAAGGGCTTCTCTGGCTATGGAATCACTGGAAGAAGGTTTTTGAATCTAGTTGTTAATGGCCAGTCCATCAAAGCCCAAGTGATTAATACAGGCATCCCCCAAAGTTCGATTCTTTGTCTAATCCTCTTTATATTTTACATAAATGATCTGCCTAAGAGTATAATCTGATCATAAAGATGCTAGAAAAATGTTCAGTTCTTTGTACTGCTCTAGCAAGTACCTGACTTCTCTATTTTTTATTTTTTTTTTATAAAAATGGAGTATTGCTGCCACTAAATGTCTTTTGCTGCTCTATTACTATTTTCATAAAAAAGGTTCAAGATGAACTACATTTCTTAGTTACACCAGTTGTAACCTTCATGGCTAAGACCCATCATGCCATGCACATTGTAGTAAACCATGCTGATTCCTTTTCTATTCCACTGGTGAAATGTAATTTTCACTGAAGCAGCTTCTTCCGACAAACTACTGCTTTGTGGAACCAACTTCCAAGAGGATGCTTCCTCGATCACTACAATCTTATCTTGTTCAAGTCTAGGGTTAACTTATCTTTCCTACATATCCCCATAAACTGTACCTCTTACTGTGTAACCATCTACTTTGAGTGGCTCTTGGGTCTTGTACAGGGTGAGTGTCATTGTACAAAAAAATGAATATAGGAAATCTTTTAATGAAATTAAGATCTATCACAATTCATTTGTCTATAATTCTATAGTATCTTAAACAATTATGTAACTTTGTAAAGTTCAAGGCTGAAGAATATTAAACAGGTATTGATTACTTATGAACACAATATAAATAGAGTTCATCTGATGAATGCCAAGCATTGAGAGTTTCAGGTTTTTGACAATTAAAGAATTTACTTCAAACCCAATCTAACCCTGAACTACCTGTGCTTTGAGGTTATTAGGCCTCACTCACATCTGGCATCAAGTGGAATACATATATATGATCCATCGTTAAAGATGCAGGTAAAATTATTGGCCTCATATACAACTCCAGGCTCCTCATCCTATCCTCTACCAGTTCAGACTGAAAATGGAGTACTGTCACCATATTTGGGCAGGAGCTGTCTAGACCTCACTTTCCAGTTTTGATAGAGTTTAAAAGCATCTCTGAGGCCTTATTGGAGAAGCATTCATTTTCACACTCCAACCACTCACTCTTACAGGCGAGATCTAGCGACTCTCTCACTACTACCATTAAAAGTGCTCATATGAACTGCATCACCTGGTTCCATCAGGTTTGACATTCATGGCTAAGACTTGCCACTTACATAGTAGCAAACCACTCACACTCCCTTTGTATTCCATTAGTGAGGAGTAAGTTTCACTCAAACAGTTTTTTTTCCATAAACCATAGTCCTATGAAATACTCCCAGAGGATGTTTTCCTGATCACTACAATCTTGACCAGTTAAAGTCTAGATTCAACTGTTATCTTCCCCTTATATTCATACTACCCTTTAATGTCACCCCTGTACAAGTGGTTGCCAGCCCTTGTACAGGGGGAACTATAGTGTTAAAAAAAGTTGTTACCTAAGGAATGATTAGACAAAATCACTGGTCTAAATGTGGTTTGTATCACCACACTGGTAACATTATTATGCATAGGAAAAAAATAGACATTGTTGAAGAAAATAATCACTGCTGGAATATGTGAGCCTTGTTAATCTTTATATGAAGATGTATTTTAAAATTTTCTACCCAACCTATTTCTTAAATGACCAAGCATAAGATTTTTTTCTCCATTCC